>CAUYUJ010015733.1:208135-218135 GCA_963575745.1 Prorocentrum cordatum
CTGCCGCTCCTCCTGCTGCTCCTCCGTCTCCTCCTCCTCCCTCCTCCTCCTCCTCCTCCTCCTCCTCCTCCTCCTCCTCCTCCTCCTCGTCCTCCTCCTCCTCCTCCTCCTCCTCTCCCCTCTCCTCCCGCCTCCCTCCTCGCCCTCCCTCTTTCCTCCCTCCTCCTCTCCTCCCTCCTCCTCCTCCCCTTCCTCCTCTTCCTCCTCCTTTCCTTCCTGCTCCTCCTCCTCCCTACATCCCTCCTCCTCCTCCCCCTCCTCTTCCTCCTGCTCCTCCTCCTCCTCCTCCCTTCCCCTCCCTCACATCCACCCTCTCTCCCTCCTTCCTCCTACCTCCTCCCTCCTCCTCATCCCTCCTCTCCTCCTTCCTCCTCCTCCTCCTCCTCCTCCTTCCTCCTCTCCTCCCTTCACTCTCCTCTCCTCCTCCTCCTCCTTCCTCCCTCCCACCCTCCTCCTCTCCCTCCTCTCTCCTCATTCCTCCTCCTCCTCCTCTCTCCTCTCCTGCCTCCTACACTTCCTCCTCCTCCTCCATCCTCCTCCCTCCTCTCCTCTCCTAACCTCTCAACCGTCTCTCCTCCTCACTCCTCCTCCTCTCTCCTCCTCATCCTCCTCCTGCCTGCATCTTCCTCCTCCTCCTCTTCGCCTCCACTGTGCGGAGTCCTCCTTTCTGGGGTCACCTTTGGGGGCCCAGGTCCGCTTCAAGGAACGCCCGGCAGCGCAGCGGATGCGACATGGCAGGGTCGGAGAAGCAGGAAGTCGGCGGAGGTGTGTGGTGGCGCGGCGTTGGCTCGTGCTCTCTACTCCTCCTCTCCTTCATCCTCCTCTCCTACCTCCTTACTCCTCCTCCTCCTCCTCCTCGTCTTCCTCGTCTTGCCTCCTCGTCCGCCTCCTCCTCCTCCTCTTCCACCTCCACTGTGCGGAGTCCTCCTTTCTGGGGTCACCTGGGGGGCCCAGGTCCTCCAGGACGCCCGTGCAGCGCAGCGGGGGAAGGGCTGGGTGGGAGCGGCAGGAAGACGGCGGAGGTGGTGCGAGCGCGCCTGGCCTGCGCCTCTACCCCTCTGCTGTCCCCTCCCCGCCTTCCCTTTGGAGGCGGCCGGGGGGTCCGAGCTGGCGCCGGGGCCAAGAGCCTCGGGCCAGGAGCTGGGGACGAGGCCAGGTCCGCTCGGAAGCGGTCCCCGGATTCTTCTTTCGGAGTCCATCCAGTGAAGTTTTCACCCCAGATCCTTGTTTCGCGGCGCTGGGACCCGCAGGCGGCCCCCGGAGACCGAAAAGGAATCACCGTCCCGAGCGCAGAACCTCGAACCTGCTCGCCCTTCCTGCTTGCCGGAGCCAGTGCTGGGCCACCGTAGAGCCCCTGACGGCTCCCCCTCCCTCCCGCCCTCCCTCCCTGCTCCCTCACTGCCTCCTCCCTCTGCGGGCCCTTCCCCTCCCCGCCCTTCCTTCGGCGTCACCCCGACATACTAATAATTACTGTGTGTGTCGACCGGCCAGGGGCGACGCGCGTACCGAGAAATCTTGTAGAATATGCGTCGTGGCGGGCGCTTTCTGGCCACACCGCTCGGGACACCATATTTTACAAGACGGGTATACTGTATGTTCGGGTCGGACGCGCGCCTCCAAGGAGAACATATGGTACTAGTATGTCCTTGTGGGTCCCATCCCTCCTCCCTCACTGCCTCCTGCCTCTGCAGGCCCTTCCACTCCCCGCCCTCCCTCTTCCCTGCCATGGCCTGAGGAGGAGGAGGAGGAGGAGGAGGAGGAGGAGGAGGAGAAGGAGGAGGAGGAGGAGGAAGAGGAGGGAGGAGGAGGAGGAGGAGGAGGAGGAGGCGGAGGAGGAGGAGGAGGCGGAGGAGGAGGATGACCCCGCCTCCTCTCCCCCCACCCTCGCCGGCCAGGGGCTCAAGGAGCCCAAGTTCAACCGCCCGGCGCAGGCCGCGGGGCCGCCCCGGCCGTAGGGTGGGCGAGGGGCGCCCGGGGCGCCGCCCGCGGCGGTCTCGCGGCAGGCTCCGGAAAACCACGTCTCCCCTCTTTTTGCTTACACTTCTTATGCCTTTTGCCTCGTTCCCTCCCCGTTTCCTCCTACCCCCTTCTCCCTCCCTCCCTCTCTCCCTCTCCTTCCTCCTCCTTCTTCCTCCTCCTCCTCTCTTTCTTCTCCTCCCTCCTCCCTCCTCTTCCGCCTGCCTCCTCTCTGCCTCCTCCTGTCCTCCTCCTTTCCTCCTCCTTCCTTTTCCTCCCTTCCTCCCTCTCCTCCTCCTCACTCTTCCTACTTTCCTCTCCTCCACCCCTCTTCCTCCTCTTCCTTCCTCCCGTCCCTCATCCTCCTCGCTCCTCCCTGCCCTCTCCTCCCTCCTCTCATCCTTCCCTTCCTCCTCCTCCTCCTCCTCCTCCTCCCTGCTCCTCCTCCTCCTCCTCCGCCTCCGTGCTACGCATCCACCTCCTCCCCGTCATCCCGTTCATCCTTCTCCTCACTCGTGCTGCTGCTCTGCTCTGCTGCCGCTCTGCTCCCTCTCCTTCTACTCCTCTCCTCCTCCTAATTACTCTTCTTCCTCCTCATGCTGCTCTTCCTGCTCCCCCTCCTCCTTTTCCTCCTCCTACTCCTGCTCCTTCTCCTCCTCTCCTCCTCGTCCTCCTCCTCTTCTTCCTCTCCATTCCGAGACGCTGCTGATCCTCCTTTTCTCCTCTTCCCCCTTCTCCTCCTCTCCTCCTCCTCCACCTCCGGCTGATCCGCGACCCAGGCACTATCCCCCCTTTAGGGCCAGTGACCACCTGGGCCAGGCGTGTCGGCCGACAGTCCCACGAGGATGAATTGTACAACATGCGAGGCCCCCGCCTTCAGCGAGGGGCCTCCCAAGTCGGGCGGTTTGAGCGATCCCCAGATCTCGGGGGACGGATAGGACAGCACCGAGGACACATGTCCGCAGCGGGAGGGCCTTGACCGCTGAACTGAAATCAAAACTGAAGGGTGCCTCCATCCAGAGGACTTTTGTTGGCTCTGCCGAGAGGGGCGATATCCCTCAGCAGGCCCGCGACAGGAGCACACCTTCAGGGCTGTGCCTCACGCACCGCACAGCAAGGCAGCAAGTTGATAGCGGATGGGCCGGCACGCCCAAAAGCTGTATGGGGAATGGGCTCCGCAAGCGAGCACTAGCCAAGGAGGGGGGAGAGAGGAGGGACGAGGAGACGGGGACGGGGGGCGGGGGGCGGGCGTCGTGTCGTCGAGCGTTGCTGCCTCTGCAGGTCCTCCGCACCCTCAGCCCCTCTACCACTTCTCTTCCTCTTCTGCACTCACCGGCCTGGGACTGGCCCTGCCTCCGCCACCTCCTCGCCCTCAGCGAGTTCCTCCTCACCCTCTGCCTCCGCCTCCTCCTCCACCTCCTCCACCTCCTCCTCTTTCACCTCCTGCTGCAGACTGTGCTCAGCGCCCGCCCCCGACGACAGGGGGCTTGTGGGCGCTGAGTAACTGTTCAGCCACCGCCGATTGCAGAACAGCACTGAGCTCTTGCCAGAAAGCGACCGCATCGGCAGACGCTCCTCCTCCACCTCCTCCTCCTCCTCCTCCTCCTCCTCCCCACCCTCTCATCCCTCTTCCCTTCCTCTGCTGGGATGTCTGCCCTTATCCATCTCTGGTTCCCTCTCTGTCCATCTCCCTCTTGACGGTCGTTATCCCGGCCTTGCACTTCTTCCCTCTCTTTGTCCTTCCTTGTCCGCCCTCGTGCTTCTCTATATATCCTCCGCCCCCTCCTTCTCCTCCTGTTTGTTGGGTGTCCTCGTCATCCACCTCCTCATCCGCCTCCTCCACCTCCTCCGCCTCCTCCTCCTCCTCCTCCTTGTCTGCCCTCGTGCTTCTCTATATCCTCCGCCTCCTCCTCCTCCTCCTCCTCCTCCTCCTCCTCCTCCTCCGTCGGCTGCAATTCCTGGGAGGTCACATTCGGCATCGGCGCTGGTACATCCGTTTTCGGCAACACGTCAAATCTTAAGTCGGGCGTGTCAGTACGGGGACGTGTTTTTTTGTTGGTATTTTTTTTTTACTATGTTTGAGCATTATTTATGATTTTTGTTTTTTCGTCCAAATCCGCCTGTAGGGTGACATGCCAGACATAAGTCAAAAACTGCATACCGTCATCTGTTTCGGTGCAACCTCGCCGACTCCTGCTTAGGCTGACAGGCCGAGTCCTTGGGCTAAGTTTGGCTTGGCAGCCCTTGAGTTTGTTTTGGTAGCCCTTGCTCAAGGTGACCTCACATCGATCCGACAATACCCTCAGGGCTACCCCAAGAGAGCCCAGTGATCCGCACGTGATCTCGTCGCGGCTTTAAGCTGACCGCAGGGAAGCCCCAAGGTGGCTCAATCTAAAAACAATGCTTGACCCCGAGATGTTCCAATAACCACGCGCCGGCCCCCATGCGGCCCCAAAGTGGCCGAAGCAGTACCTGAACACGGCTCCATGACCCCAGTGTGATCTGTAGATGCTCTTCCAGATGACCCCTAAGGCAGCACCAGTATGCAATCCTGTGGCAGGATGTGTATCCGGCTCTGTGGGCACGGGCACAGCAATGGTAACCATCGGATGTATGAGCTCCTGCAAGAAGTTCGTTTGCCTCGAAAATTTCAGCGGCGCGGGCTCTCGCCCGAGCCGCTCAAGAGCGTCTTGCTTGGCTTCGAGGGGTGTATTGCGAAGGCCTGACGGCCGGTGCCGCCGACCCTGAAGAGGACCACGACGTCGGCGACGAAGTGGGCGGAGACGGAGGCCGTGGAAGATGAGGAGGAGGAGGAGGAGGAGGCGAGGAGGAGGAGGAGGAGGAGGAGGAGGAGGGGGAGGGGGAGGGGGGGGAGGAGGAGGAGGAGGGGGAGGAGGAGGAGGAGGAGGAGGAGGGGGAGGAGGAGGAGGAGGAGGAGGAGGCGCGGGCTCCCGCCCGAGCCTTTCAAGAGCGTCTTGCTCGGCTTCGAGGGAGCCCTCGCCTGCCTCGCCCCCCTCGGGGCCGCCGTCGCGGGGGTCTGTGCTCACGAGCCTCGTCTGCAGTCGGGCGCTTTGGCAGGACTCCAGTGAACTTTCGTAGCGGCGGTGTAGTCGTTCCCACGGGGACCTCCCAGGACCTCTCAGGAGTTGCCCCGTAACTCCCCCGCTTTCGCGGCCACCCTGGCCGAAGGCGCCGCTTGAGATTCTGGTTCTCTTCTCATCATCATCATCATCATCATCATCATCATCATCATCATCATCATCATCATCATCATCATCAGCATCATCATCAGCAGCAGCAGCATCACGATCACCATCACCATCACCATCACCATCACCATCATCATCATCATCATCACCATCACCATCATCATCACCACCATCATCACCATCACCATCACCAGTATCACCGTCATTATTAGCATCCTCATCATCCTACTCATCATCATCATCATCATCATCATCATCAGCATCATCATTATCGTCACCATCATCATCATCAGCAGCAGCATCATCATCATCATCATCATCATCATCATCATCATCATCATCATCATTCCCATCATTGTCATCATCTGCATCATCATCATCATCCTCACCAGCCAGCATCATCGTCACCATATCATCATCAGCAGCGTCATCATTACCATCATCATCATCATCAGCATCAGCATCATCATCATCATCATCATCATCATCATCATCATCATCATCATCATCATCCTTCCCCTTCTTGCCCCTATCCTCTCGCTGCCGCGGCCGTCTGGGCCGAAGGCGCCGCTTCAGAGCCCTGCGCTCCCTCGGCTCTTCCCGGAGCCCCGCTTACCATACCACACCACACCACGGGGGGGCACCTCGGCCGACCTCCTCGCCGAGCCTGGCCAGGCCCTCTCCCCTGGCCCAGGCTCGGCGTGCGCGCCTCCCCCCTTACAGTGGAGGCCTATGCCAAGAAACACCCTGCTTGCCTCCAGGGTGCCCTGGGCTTCCTGGATTTCGATGGTCTTGCTCGTTGGGAAGTGTGGCGGTCATCCCACACCAGAAATCAATGGACGTCCTGGGGTCTCAGGGTTGGGTTTCTTGCGGAGGGTTTCTTGTGGACAGGCCTCCACTGTAGGCCAAAGAGGGCGCACTTACGCCAGCGGCGGCTACGATTGGACCTGGCGGTGCCGCTTCGGACTCCCGGCAGTGAGGCAAGCCCTGCGGCGCCGGCGCCCGTCGACACGCCGAGGAGCTGCGACACGCGCGTGCCGCGGCGCGCGTCGGCACGCCGAGGCCGCCGAGGGGGCCTGCGCGGCGCGGCGGGCGTCGGCTTTTCCGATGGCCACTGCTGGGACGTGCAATGGTGGTCGCCGCGGGCATGCGCCGCTCTTTGGGGCCCAGGATGATGTCGGGCGTGTCCCTCTACGGGAGGACAATTCGGAAATAGTCAAGAATACTCTGGGGACGACTTTTTTGGAGTACGATCATGTTGTCCCTCAAAGTCCGCCTGCAGGAGGACATGCCCGACCTAAGCCCAGGATGGCCTGGCCAGGATCGGCGAGGTGGTCGGACGACGCCCTCCCCGGGATACCACCTGTTTCTTGGTTCACACGCCCACTCCTTCAAGCGATGGCGGCCCTGAGGCTCCTGGTGCTGTGCGCTCCCATGGCCCAGGGCATCGCCCTGGGCTCTGGGGCCTCGAGGAAGGACACCAGCCAGAGCGCCAACGCCGAGAAGCGCGCCGCGGCACTGGCTGCGCGCGTGTCTCAGTACGAGCAGGCTCGAGGAAGTAGAAATTTGCAACGCGTGAAAGCAAGGCCGCTGAATTTAGAGCCGTCTGGGGGTCCGAGGTGGCCCATCATTGTTTCCGGCCAGCAGGAAGGGCGGGCAGGTTCGAGGTTCTGAGTTCGGGAAGATTTTTACCCTTGTTCCGCCTCCGAGGGCCGCTTTCGGGGTCCTGGGACCGTGAGAAACGAATACAGGGGGAAAACTGCACCAGGTGAACTCCGCAGGAATCGATTTTGAGCAGATTTGGCCTCACCCCGCCCCCCTATGACCGATCTTCTGGGATCCCAAGCAGTGCAGACCCGCCGCCGCCTCCAGGGTGGAACATGGATCAGTTCTGGCTTGGAGGGGGCCCGCTGTTTTCTCGGCTCTTCCACGGTTGCTCCTCCAGCGCTCCTCTTGCACCCAGCTGCTTTTTGGGCCAGAGGCGGCTTCGTTCCTCCCTTCGCACTCCCCGTGGCAGCAGCTTGGGCCTGACCCTTCGGGGGTCCGCGCGGACCTCTTGGACCAGCGCTGGACCCTTCTCTCTGGCGCGCGGAGCACGCCATGGGGCTGCGCCGGATGCGCCGCCAGGGGTGCCAGCTCCCGTCCAAGAGCTCCGCGCGGACCCCAAGCATCGCTTTCTGCTTATGTCCCTTCTGCTACAGGCCATCGAGTACCGCGCCAACCTGTCCAAGGCCGGAAGCCGGCGCTGTACACCACCACCGGCTCTGGCCCAGCCCACCCCTTGGAGTGGCGTTTGCCCTGGCCGCCCCTGCTGGTGATCGCCGATGCACCGGCGATGCGGCTCGGCTCGGAGCCCAGTTTTCTAGATGCAAGCGTCGCCGATGCATCGACGATGCGGTGCGATCCTCCGACTCCATTTGATCAGAGTCTGGGCGGCATCCAGTATAGGAGCTGCAGGCCTAGGAAGGGAGGGGAACATGTCAGGCAGCCTCAGGGCAACTCCAGACACCCAGACATGCGGTGTCCTGATTTTTGTGAGCACGGGGTCCCCAGATCTGGGGACCCCGCGCTGCAAAGTCCAGCACATCGCAGTCATTGCCGATCCCTTCCGAGGGACTGGGTCTTCCTCCGGAGTCGCTCTTGACGGTCCCGGGGGCCCGGTGAGGCCGAAGACAGCCAAAAACGTCCCGCCCCTTGGATGACCGTGGGGGTTATTAGTGCATAGGGGGGTACAAGAGGATGCCAAGGTGGGTTATACCTGGCCCTACCTGGCCTATAAGTGGGTTACAAGTGCCTTACGTAGCTTAGGGGGGTTAACGATCCAGGCTAAGTGGGCTCCGCCCACTTAGCGGAGTTATCTAACCCCCTAAGCCATTCGGGGCGCTTGTAACCCACTTATAAGCCAGGTTGGGCCAGATATAACCCACCTTAGCATCCACGCGTGCCCCCCCTATCCACTTAGAACCTCCCACGGTCATCCCAGCCGTCGTTTGTTTTTTGGGGGGGGCATATCACACAGCAGGACGCGAGCGTGCCTGGGACGTCCAGCCCACTGCAGGGCCTCGTCGCAGTGCGGCCCAGGGCGCCTCGGAGAGGCCGCGGCCCCCCCCCGGGCGCCTCCTCTGAGCCGGCCCCAGCCCTCGCAGGCAGAAGGAGGAGGAGGAGGAGGAGGACTCCCGGGCGTTGCCCTGTGCCCTGCTCTGCTCGCGCCCTGCGCCCTCGCAGGCAGGCCCCGGGCGACCTCGTCGTCCTCTGGTGGGCAGCGTGGGTCCCCGGAGGTCTCGCTCCTTGCCCAGGCCCGGCGTTTCGCCCCGAGCCGTGTCTTTGACGCTCCCGGCGTCAAGCGTTATTAGTGTTCTTATTCGTATTAGTTACTATTTTTAGAACATCAGTATCAGGACTATATAAGTATATATATATATGTATGTATGTATATCACGTGGGCTCAAATTCTTGTGCTTCTCCGTGGACCAATGTTGTTTTTGGGGGTTTAGTGTTGTTGTTTTGGGGTGTGCTTTTGTTCTTTGTGTTGTGTGGTTTATCTTGAGCCGCTCTGCTGACTGACGGTCCCGAGGCCCAGAAGGGGCCCCTCGAAGCCAGAAGTAACGAACGACCTTCCGTCGTGTTTTTTCGGCGACGTGACGGGGTCCAGCTGTCTTGTGCACACCAGCCAACCCCGAACGAAACCTCCGCGTGGGTTTTGGAGGTCGCCGCGGCGATCGCGGCGGCTCCAGATCGGGGCAAGGCTTTTGTCAAGGGATGGCATACCCCCCCTCTCTGCGATGCAGGCGTGGCTCAGCAATATATAGCGACAGAGGGTTACCAGTTTGCGTCCAGCATGGGCACCCATGTGCTTTCGCTGTTGGGGGTAGGTTGCCACGCAACCACCAGAGGATGGCATGGCCTTGCACGGTTTCCCCTGGGGCCATAGGCGACCCGAGGAGAAGGAGGAGGGGGAGGAGGAGGAGGAGGAGGAGGAGGGGAGGAGGGGAGGAGGAGGAGGAGGAGGAGGAGGAGGAGGAGGAGGTGGAGGAGGCAGAGGAGGAGGAGAAGGCGGACCAGTGTAAATCCAAGAGTCATCAACGATGTTGGAATATACCCTCCCTCCAAGCTCCCTCTTCATAGGCCTCTACAACAGTTCATTTCCATTGAAGGAACTCCCTCTTTGGAAGATAACCATTTGAAGACCCTGAAGCATGTCAAAACATTGTTCTCGAGATTTCAACGCCACGGATCAACCTGACTGCTGCGTCTTGACGATCCGGAGTCGTGGCAGAATGCCATTTATGGAATTTCAGCACCGCGAATCAACATACATGTTGCACACGCGTAATCTTGAATCTTTCCAAAACACCAATTCAGCTACGCTGATCATGGGAATCCTTGTAACTCTTGTACATGTTTACAGCCAGTGTGCACGGCGCTAACGCGAGAGCCACATGTTGAAAACCACCCGCCCTCAATCCGTGAAGCTCTTGCACATGTTTGAAACAAATGTCCGCGGCGCCGAGGCGAGAGCCACATTTTGAAAACCACCCGCCCTCAATCCGTGAAGCTCCTCTGCATATGTTCAAAACGAATGTGCGCGGCGCCGAGGCGAGAGCCACATTTTGAAAACGGCCCGCCCTCAATCCGTGAAGCTCTTGCAAATGTTGAAGTCGAATGTGCGCGGCGCTAGGGCGAGAGCCACATTTTGACACCGGCCCGCCCTCAATCAGAGAAGGTTTTGCAAATTGTATAAGCGAATGTGCGCGGCGCTGAGGCGACAGCCACATTTTGAAATCTGCCTGCCCTCCATCTGTGAACCTTTTGCAAATGTTTACAACGGATGTGCG
>CAUYUJ010015733.1:220635-255635 GCA_963575745.1 Prorocentrum cordatum
CCGGCTTCCCTGATGGCCCGCTGGCATTATCGCAAAAAGCATGCAGGTGCAGAGGGACTCGGCGACGCGCACAAGGGGGCCAGGGGTCAGAGGGGGGCGGCTTTTCTAAGAAGGCCACTTGGGTTTCTCAGGGAGTCAGTGGCCCTATTAGAGTCGTAGGCTCGCCGTCGAATCTTTCTAGGCCTCCTAGGTGGGGTCGGAGTAGATGGGGTCCGAGGATCGCGCCGCATCGCGGATGCATCGGCGATGCGGCTCGATGTGGAACCCGAAATTCTCCACGCCCACGTCGCCGATGCATCGCCGACGTCTCCAGTGCATCGCCGATGCGTCGCCAATGCATCGGCGATGCGGCTCGATCCTTCGACCCCATCTACTCCGACCCGATCTGGGAGGCGTCTAATCTTAGAGACCACCTCAAGCATACGCCGCTGGATGATCTGCAGAATGAGTGCAATCATCTTACAGGGATGTCCGTGGGGGGTTCTAAGTGGATAGGGGGGTTACAAGTGGATGCGAAGGTGGGTTATACCTGGCCCACCCTGGCTTATATTTGGGCTACACATGCCCCAGGTAGCTTAGGGGGGTTAACAATCCTGGCTGAGCGGGCTCCGCCCACCTAGCGGAGTCTTCTAATACCCCTGAGCCACTAGGGCTGGCTGTAACCCACCCATAAGCCAAGTGATGCCAGATATAACCCACCTTCGCATCCACTTGTAACCCCATTTTGGTGATGATCCAACCTACTTTAGCCTTGACCACCGGAAAGAATCTCGCTTGAGGATTTGCACGCGTCGGGCCCTGGGAGGCGATACTCGCTCGACACTGTTTCGACACATGTCTGGGTGCTCGAAATTATGTTCGGGATGTGGTCCTTGAGTACGAAGGGAGCAACACAACCCCCCTTTTATCAAGGGAGGGAAAACCACCCGGACCGGACAATTGGCCCTGGCCTGAACATTTACCAAACGACCCTGGGCGTTTACTAAACAGCCCTGCCCTGTTCGATTCCTTCTTTGGGCGCGTTTACTAAACGGTTTCGCTTGCCGGGGTGGTTATTATCGAGGTGGATTCTCTGCCCTCTATTTGATCCACTTCCCAGCCCCCACGGTCACCCCAGCCGTAGGATCGAGGGCCAGGGAGCTCCGCAGGAGGCGCGGCCCCCCCCAGAGGGCCGCAGGAGGCCGGCCACTCCCGGGAGAGGCCCGCCGCCTCTCCGGAGGCCACCGGGTTGCCCTCCCGGGGAGGCCGCCCCCGTCGCCTCGCTCGGGAGGTCCCCCCACGGCGAAGAAAACGATCCCGAAATCATCGCGACAGTTTCCCGCTCACCGCAGCTGGAAGCAGACAACCACCTCGAACACATCGCGACATGTCCCCGCCACATCCGCAGCTGCGGCTGCGATCGCAGCCGCGGCCATCCTGGCCGCACGAGCGGCACGTATCTACCCCCGCCCTCGCCCCGGCCATTCGTGCGGGCCGCCGATCGATATCGTCGTCCTTCTCTCCCTGCCCTGGGCCCCCTGCCCGTCCCCCCCGGGCCCTCCCCGCCACGAAGGCCCCAGGGGAGGCGCCACGAGGAGGGGGGGGGCGGCCAGGGGGACGGCCAGGGAGGCCATGGGGGCAGGGACAGCCAGAGACGGCCAGGAGGATGAGGAGGAGGAGGAGGAGGAGGAGGAGGAGGAGGAGGAGGAGGAGGAGGAGGAGGAGGTCGGGAACGGAGGCAAGGCGGCGGGAGGACTTTTTTGGGGGGGGGCAGCGCTCGACCTCCCGGGGGCCTCTTTCGGGCCCCGGGGCTGGCGACGGGACAGGGTATCCAGGGCAAGAGCTCGCTTCCAGGAGATAATAGGGCCTACGTGTTGGAAGAACACGTCGTCGGGTGTCTGGGCTTCCCCACGTCCTTGCCTCCCAGTCCCCTCCCTCTTGCCGCCCTCCCGCCTCCTCGACCCTACGCTTCAGAAGTGGCGGATTGATCTGGGGTTGAGCGTCCAGGGGTGGTCCCCCCCCACTCCTTTGCACGATTTCCTTTCCGTCAGAGTTCCTCTGTGAGTAGAGGGCTGCCGATGTAGTGTGCACTGGGCGATCGGCCGTTGCCGGGAGCCTCCGGAACTCAACGCTCCCGGGTCTCGTTGAGCGGACCCTCCGTTCGTTGCATTTTGATTGCTTGGGTAGACAAACGAAAGTTGCTCGCTCCCACCAGTGGTGAGTTCCAGCCCTCGGCGGAGTTCGAGAACGAGGGCAAGGCCGCGCAGGAATCCGAGCTGCCCTGGGGCGTCGGAACGCCCCGCACTGGTGACTCGTGGCCCGTCCACGAGTACTCGGCCATGCACATGCTCGACGTCCCCCACTGGGTCGAGTACAGCTTGGAAACTGGGGACAACATCCAGACCTTCAGCAACGCCTGGCAGGATGTCAAGCTCATCACGCAGGTGCTCGAGAACGTCACCAACGGCTTCTACCTGGACACCCACGGCGGGGATGGCGAGACGCACAGCTACACTCTCTTGCTGGAGCTCACTGGCTGGCGTGGCCTCATCCTGGAGCCTCAAGTCTACGAGTTCGCAACGCTGTGGGGCAAGATGCGTAAGGCGTGGATTTTCCTTGGGTGTCTATCCCCCACTGGGAACGCCACGAAGCTCGGCTTCGACACCGCTGGCGTACTCGACATGGAGAGTGGTCACCAGATCCACGCCTACAATTTGCCCACCTTCATGGAAGAGCTGGGTGGTCGCAAGACCATTGATTTCTGGGCCGTCCACAACGGTCACTATGAGGCAGAGGTCCTGAACGAGACTTTCTTCTATTCGGGGAAGAACATCGAATTCGGGGTCGTCCTGGTCCGCTTCGATGGCCGTCGGTCGGGTCGTGGCCACCAGTGGTTCGCTCAGCACAGGTCCAAGGACGAAACCGAAGAGCTCATCTTTGAGATCATGCACAACGCCTCCTTCAATTACATCGGTGGCCTTGACGCCTATTGGATCAACTACGTCGAGCCGCGCTTCCATTACAATGACCATGTGTGGGTGAACCCAGCGTACTTCGAGAAGCGCGGCCTTCCGGTCCCCACATGGTGCAAGTCGGCGCCCCCGCCCGCGCTGAGGTACCCCCGCCCGGGCCACCGTGACGTCCCTGGACTGGACAACCTTGAGCAGTGGACAGGCTCGGGAGCTTCACCGGGGCCGCACGTGTACGGACACGCGACCGACAAGACGGCGGGGGCCATCCCCTTCGGCTACGGGACCCCAGGGATCCCCTACGGGCCGTCCTCGCGCAACCCCTGGGGCATCGACCACCAGGAGTACGACAACCCGGCGTACATGTCCCTCGGCGGCAGCAACCCCACGATCCCGGGGCCGGAGGGCGGCGGGGGCACGTGGGACCCCCGCTGGAAGTGGGACGCTGGCTACACCTACGAGGAGGAGACCAGCAAGATGATCGCTTACATCGCCAAGGCGAAGGAGTCGGGAGGGGAAACATTACAGACACAATTCCTCGTCGGCTCCCAGGAAGATATGGGAGTATATGGGAAGTGGGGGGGAAGACGCAAAGCCGGAAGATATGGGAAAATATGGGAATCATGGGATTTGTGTCCATGTATTTGTGTGTCCCTGGGCCTATTGAAAGGAGGACGCGGCGGCCACGGAGCCCGTGGCCAAGGCCCACCGTGTGTCCTACACCCGGCTGACGTCGGTGGAGGGCCGCTGAGAGCGCTTCCGCCCGCTCGTCGCGCTTTGTGCCCCTGGCGTCACGCCTGCTCTGCCAGACCCCCATCGAGTCAGGAAGCAAGAGTCACGACGGAGGGCGTTTCGCTGCTTTCGGCCTCTGGGGGCCCCTACCGGGCCTCGGGGCCGTCCAGAAACGACTCGGGAGGAGAAGCCAGTCCCGGGGACGGGGTCGAGACCTCCGGGGGTCGACGGCCACGGAGCAGCCATGACTCATGACGTCGGGGGCCTGGGCTCGTGGGCGGGGAGCACGCTGCAGCATCCGCATCCCGCTGCTCATTTCGATCCGATTCGAGTTCGACGGCTTCCGATTCCGAGTCGATCTGACTTCGGATTCCGATGTGGGCTCCGATGTCTCAATGGGCGGCCTACTAGCCTGCCGGTGTCCGCCGATTCGGCTTTTCCCGGCTCGGCTGCCGATGTCCGCCGAGCCGAGGTATGTCGATTGCAGATCCGGCGTGTCGATTCGATTCTGGGCTCTCCTGACATCCGCGGCTGGTAAGACGTCGGGTTGCGCCCAGAAGCTGGTCCCAGGCTGACCCCAGCAGGCCCCTGGAGCAGGCCAAAGCGGTCCCAGGACGGTGGCCCCGCCTGCGGCGGCGCCCTGGGGGCGAGACTGCCGCGGACTGCTCGGCAGGCCAGCTGGGACTGATTGGGAGGTGTCTGTGCGCAGCCCGAAGCCTCACCATCCACGGCCTCGCTCCTCCTCCTCCTCCTCCTCCTCCTCCTCCTCCCCGTCCTCCTCCTCCTCATCCTCCTCCTCCTCCTCCTCCTTCTCCTCCTCCTCCTCATCCTCATCGTCTCCTCATCCTCCTCCTCCTCCTTCGCCATCTGGGCTCCTCGGCCACCATCCACGGCCTCGCCGTCTGGGCTCCTCGGCCGCGACCCCACGAGTGCTCCGGCCCTCCCAGGATGGGGTCGGAGCAGGTCGGGGGTCGGAGGACGGAGGCGCCTCGCCGATGCTCCCGCGGTGCGACTCGATGCGGAGCTCGAATTTTTCTTCCCGCCGACAGCGCCGATGCATCGCCGACGGCGCCGACGCGTCGCCGATACATGAGCGATGCGGCGGGGTCCTCCAACCTCGCCTGCTCGGACCCCGATTCGGCGGCCTCTGCCCGCGCGGGCGCGCCCCGCGCGGAGCGTCTCCCCCAGGGCTCCGCGCAGCTCGTGGGGGCCGCGCCTCTCGGGGGTGTGCGGGCCGCGAGGGCACGGAGGTGGACCTGTGCGTCACCTCGTGGTGCAAGCTATGTGTTGCAGTCCACGTGGTGCACTCTAAGTGTAGCAATCGAGGTTGTGCAGTGTATGTGGTGCGATCCACGTGGCGCAATCTGTGTTGCACAGTCTATGCAGCGCAGTCAATCACTTGCTCAATCTGAAGCTGTCTTACTCCACTGCTCGTGCAACCATCCCACCCTCCCGGGCAACGACACCGACGCCGACGACGACAGCGACAACGACGACAACGACGACGCCGCCGACAACGATTACGACAACCCCGACGACGTCTCCAACGACTTCGACGACGACGACAACGACGACGACGACGACGACACCGACGACGACGACGACGCCGACGCCGACGACGACGACGACGACGATCACAACGACGACGACGCCGACGCCGACGACGACGCCGACGACGACGACGACGAAGACGACGACGACGTCGCCAACGAAGACGACGACGACGACGAGGGAGGAGGGAGGACGACGACGGCGGCAACGACGACAGCGACGAGGGAGGAGGGAGGACGGCGACGACGCGAACGACGGAGAATGAGGGAGGACGGCGACGCCGACGACGACAACGACGAGGGAGGAGGGAAGACGACGATGACGACGACGACGGCGACGAAATAGGAGGGACAACGACGAAACGCCGACGAAGCCGACGAGGGAGGAAGGACGACCACGGCGACAACGACGGCGGAAATGACGACGACGACGACGAGGAAGGACAGAGGACGACGACGGCGACGACGACGACGACGAGGGAGGAGGGAGGACGTCGACGACGACGACGCAAGATCGCGCGCCCACATCTGTGTTGCGAAACCATGTGTTTTTGTATTTTTTCACACTCGATTTAGAAACCCTTCCGAAACTGAAGGTTTTTGAAGCATTTCGGCATGCGCGCGCGACGACGCGCGCGTGCGCACTTCGTCCCTTCTTTTACGGAGGATTCTCGCGACGACACGCGCGCAAGGGCGCGCGAAAGATTTCGACATGCGCGCGCGCGCGCGAAGCCCATTTGGTAGCATTTTTGTTGTAAACGTTGGAAAACCTATGGTTTCGGAAGATTTCGCAAGAGCGCGCGCGTAAGCTTTTAAGCAAATTAGTTTTGCGAAACCATGTTTTGTTTATGTTTTGTTTGACACTCGATTTTGAAATCCTTCTGCAATTGGGAGTTTTTTAAGGATTTCGGCATGCGCGCGCGACGACGCGCGCGTGCGCACTTCGTCGTCGTATTTGTTGCAAGGGATTTTTGAAAACTTATGATTTCTGATAAACGAGTGCGCGCGCATATTTTTTTTTGCATCGGGTGGCGGGGGGGAGTGATACCGGCCTGGCTGGGATGGTATGAACTCACAGGTAAGATGGACGAGTGTGCATAATAAATACGAAACCACAGTACCCCAGGGGGGACCGTTAACTCTGGGGGGTGTAGCGTCTATTTTTGCTAGAACGGAGAATCGACGTGGTGCGATATATGATCCAGGGTCCGGTCCCCGCCTGCTCTCATGCTGATGGCATCGGGCCCCCCCCCCCGCGCTATGGGCCCCCCCCTGTGGGCGTGGCCTGGTGGGGTGTTTCCCTGTGGGCGTGCGGTGGTGGGTATGGGGTCCAGTCATCCCCCCCATCAGGGAGGAGGAGGAGGAGGAGGAACTGGAGGAGAAGGAGGTGGACGACGACGACAACATCAGCGTCACCGTAGCCATTTTGGCTCAAGCCATTTTGGCTCAAGTAATACATGTGTCAAGGCAGCTGGCCAGGACAGCTCTTTGAGCTCGCGCCCACAGTTGGCTGCCAAGCCAGGGCGTGAGCAGTCATTTTTTCTTTCCCATACCACAAGGCTGATACCTTGTGGCGATGAGTGTCCAGCACGGCGCCGTCTGACGTTCGCTTCCGTTTGCCCCGGCCGCAGCCATGCAGCGTTCTGACACATCAGTTCGAGCGGCCGCTGCCCACCGATTCTCGAGTCCGTCCGCGACCAAGTGTGAGCAATGTGGTTGTGGACGCAACAAGCGATGGTGGAAATGGTGCAAACACTGCAAGGCGCCGATGCCTGCTGCCGATGATGTCGTGCTTCAACGTCAGCGTGGGCCTGGTCGGTCTCCTGGGCCTGCTGCTGATCGTGGTCAAGCACTGCGACGCGCGCCCTGGATACGTCGTGATGCACAATTGGGTGAGGCCTCAGCAGTATCTTCCCCAGGGCCAGGCGCTGCACGGCGAGTCCCATCGGTATCATTTGCTGACGGCACACGGCCAGGAACTACATCACCCCAACGTTTCAGGTTGGAAGAATCGGCATGGCCAGGCCCCAGTGGTGACTCGCAGGAGCAGGCACGTTTGGCAGACCTCATCCAGCTCCTTCGTACCAATGGTGACGCGGAGATGGCAGCCAAGTACCAGTCGAAGCTGGACTTGCTCAATCAGCAGAAGGCCATCGAGAACATCAGCGTCGGCCAGGCGAAGCAGAAGGTGGAGCAAGCGGAGGCGGCCCTCCGCAGGGCCATCACCTACTGCGAGAAGTTGGAAGAACAATTCGTCACGGCCCAGGACCAAGTCGAGTCCTGTTCGGAAGCAGTGGACAATGCCCGCAGCATCTACAAGCAGGCGGTCCAGAAGCTTGCAAAGTCCGTGGACACAAAACTGCCTGACAGCGCCGACGCTCCTGCTGCCCCTCGTCTCGACCTGGCTGCAATCCTGGATGGTAAGCCCCTGGACCTCGACGATGGAGGCCTGTTTGGACTTGATGAGCTGGGGGAACTGGTTTCGGCCGAGGACCTGGTGGAGGCTCAGAGGAGGAAAGAGGCCCTTCAGGAGAAGTTTCGGGAATTGGCTACCGTCTGTTTCGGGCAGGTCAAGGCCAAAGCTGATGAGCTTAAGCAAGAACATACCTTGGCTAAACAGCGAGTGGCAGCTAAGAAGCGACGATGCGAGCAGCAAGAGGAGCCTGGGCCAGGTGATACAGCAGCTAATGATGACGAGGCTAAGGCGGCTACAGAGGCTGCTGCCAGTCAGGCAACAGGCGCCTCAGCTGACTCCAAGGCTGCGCCTGCGCCTTCTACTCCTGGTGCGCCTGCAGCTTCTGAAGCCGAACCAGGCTCAAGCAAGAAAGCCACTGGCAAGCCAGCACGCCGTTCTGCATCGATCGTCAATGACGCGAAGGCCAAGCTGGCTGCTGGGTGCGTTGCTACAGGCTCGCCACAGCAGGGGTAACATTGACTATGACTTCGACTACCAGCATTCGGTTTTGCTTGATACTCCGTTGAGTGCAACCTTGGATGCTGATCAGTACCTTCCAGAGCATCACGCTTCAGTTGGTCTTGCAGGTTACTTCTGCGACGGGGATACCTACTGGAATAATGATGCCTGCCTTTCTCTACCTTATGAAGAGTGTCTTGGTGGGATGCAGACCAGAGTCACCTACGACTACAACCCCTGGCTGTCCTGGACACACCCTTCTTTCCCTTCTACCTCCTTTGGCTCCTCTACACGATCTACTACTTGCAGTGCCAGGAGTGGATCCGCATCTACGCATTGCGGCGCACTCACTGGCCCCACCTTTCCCGAGAAGGGGATGACCCCGTGGCGGGCCCGCGGCGCGAGTCTCCCTGGAGGTTCGGTGCGTGGTTTCCAGCAGAAGTCGCCACAAGTCCATCGTGGAGGCGCTACCAGACCCCCAGCTGGCCAGGGATGCGCCTCCCCTGGGCTGGAGACACGAGCGACACAGATTACGGCCTCTGCTGGGGCATCTGTGACGACTGGCCCACCCACGACGGCGAGGATTACCGCGAGCAGATCGGGTACCTGCGGTGATGGGTCCTCCACGTTTTGGATGATTGCCACCAGTGGACCTACCGCCTCGTCTACTGGGTCATCGACATGGGCGTCAGAACGCCATACGTCGCCACCAGCCTGTCCTTCCCCTGGGACACCCTCTCCACAGGAGGCGAGGGAAACAGCGCATGGGGGAGGCGGGTTGGCAGCTTTGCCAGATTCGCTCATGGCTGCAGCGGGGTATCGTGTCTTTGTGCCTGCGCCCTGCTTGGAACGACAGGCCAGAGCCTGGGCGCAGCGATGGGTCAACAACCCGTATCACGGACTGCAGCCAGAAGATGAGGCAGAATGTCATGATGTGTGTGAGGCGTTTTTGGCGCAAGAGCTTGCCCGCCCGAGGTTTGCGCATGCCTTGCGCGCACGTATGCAGACGCCTTCGCAACTGGCGCGTGAGATGTGCATTCGTGCTTGGCATAAAGGTGTGCGTAGTCGCCAGAGTTTCCTTCGCTGGTTTCGCAAGTTAAATAGCAATCAACAGTATGCGGCAGCTGGTATGCACAACTACGAATGGGAATCTTTGAGGAATTGGTTCACTAGCCAGCACCGTCAGGGGCCAGCGCCACCTTTTGGGCCACTACCTGGACAATCGCGCCGCGCTCCGCGCCGACCAGCAGCAGCACCTACTGCGTCCTCCAGTGCTGGCACTTCAGCTGCGACGGCTTCGGGTGCTCCGACTGGGTCTGCTGGTGCGCCTTCATCGACGGGTGCAACTACTGCTCCTGCAACGGCTTCGTCTACGTTGGCTACCTCTGCGGGGACGTTGAACCCTGCTAGCTCGGCTGCAGGCCCCTTGCCTCGGCCGACGTGGCACCGGGCTGCCCCGCCAGGTGCTAATGCTGATCCCGACCCGTCGCCTCTTCCTGCAGGCAGGGGTGTTGGGAGAGGCCAGCGTCCCAAGGCCCCAAAAAAGCAACGACAAAGTTTGGAGATTTTTCACAACCAACCCTAACAACTGGAACGGGTTTCAGGACGTCTGGGAATGGATACATCTCATTGGGGAGGTTCCTGACTTCGTTGCTGTCCAGGAGACGCGTCTATTGGCAGGAGACCCTGTTTCATCGGCGACTTCTTGGGCAGGTTTTCGAGGCCTCAGCTCCCATCATGCTCCTGCTGTTCTCGCAGGAGACCACCAACTAGCTAATTCGGCAGGTGTTGCAGTCGCTGTCCGACGTCATATTGCGAGCAGACACCTTTCGTATGAGCAGCTCGGGGTGGGGCCAGTTGGACGTGGGAGTATTGTCGTCACCCACGCCCAAGCTGTCGTACCTGGGGGATGCACTGGGTCTCTATGTATGGCTATACTGGAATTGGGTGCACTGGCCTAAACATCCAGCTCTTGGAGGACATGGGGAAATTCCTGGAACAGCTTAAGACCCCCTGGGCCCCCGGAGGAGACCTCAACATTGATACCTCGGACCCTGGGCTGCTCGGCTGGTGTACGCTTGTAGGTGGCACTAGCATTGCGCCCAAGGCTCCGACTTGCCACAAGCAGACCCTGGACTATTTCATTGTGTCCAGAGGTGTGGCAGCTGCTGTTACCTCGGTCTCCGCACTGTTCGCTGGACCATCGTCACCTCACGTTCCAGTCTTAATGGAGCTCGGATTTTCACCCTGAACCAGGTTATGCATGTCAGGGTTACTTGGAAGGCCTTCCCCACCAAGCCCCGAACTGGATGTGTAAGAGAACTGGCTGAAACCACCTGGAGTTGGAGCACGGGTGACTTGGATTCGTCCAGCGACCTTGACTCTGTATAGTGCCAGTGGTTAGATAATATGGAAACCTACTTGTGTGACATGTTTGATATCTTCGGCCCCGACAGGTCCCTGTACATAGGCAGATCTCGAGGTTTCCAGAGGAAGAAGGCCCAACTTACGGAGGGCCTCAACAGGCAGTGGGATGCGCACTCTACCCCTAAGGCCAGTTCCTGGCGTACCTTTCGGTCTACTATTATGCGCCTTCGAAGTTTTTGGGGCCACCCTGATGACTACCCCCTTGATTTCTGCCAGAACCTCCTGAACATTCTGGGGAAGTTAGACAAAAACGATCTCACCCCCGACCTTATCCTTGGCCAGTGCTGCTTAGATGACCTCTTCACAGTGGCTGCTCGTGGCGGCGACGAGTTTGAATTTTTGTCTGAGCTGGCGGTCGAGGTAGCAGACAAGGTTTTGATCAAAGATCAAAGAAGGAAGGGCTAGGTGGCAGAAGTGGCAGAGGTGGGCTAAGGAAGCTGTAGGAGGAGGAGGAGGAAAAGCTGCACACAGGTTTGCGAAGGATAAGCAGCAGCTGCGACCGCCAGAGGACGCCACAGGTGTGCCCCTCATAGGTGATTCTGCTGTCGACAGCCTGTGCGACTCCTGGGGCGCGATGCGGCGCGATGCCAAGACGCGCGTGACTGATGTTCAGAGAGTTGCCGCCCAGAGCGTTGCGCTCCCTCAGCCTAGCCTCGACGTGTTAGGTGCAGCCCTAACACGCTTTCGGCATAACGTCGGCCTTGGTATTGATTGCATCAATCCGAGGTCATGGCTTCTTTTGAGTGACGATTTTCGGAATCGACTCTTGGATATCCTGATCCTCTGGGAAGAGAAGCCTCACCTTTCGGATAAATGGCCGGCCATGATCGTGTTCACGGATAAGCCCGAATCCTCTGACCTCAGACCTCTGGCTCTGATCATTTCCCTCGGGCGTACTTGGGCCCGCCTACGTCAGAGCCTGGCCAGGTCTTGGGAACAATCTCACCAGATATCTGCGTTTGGGGCTGCTCTACTAAGGAGTGTGACACAGCAGGTTGGGAGCATGATATCATGTCACATTATGCTAAGACAATCGGCTTCGACTCGGGCACGCTCTTCACTGACCTTTCGAAATTCTACGAACGCATTTCGCACTATCGGCTATTCGAAGAAGCTGTAGCAGTTGATATCAACCTCAAGCTTATTTACGTGGCCTGTAGCTTGTATTCGGGGCCCAGGTGCCTCACTTTCATGGATGCTATCTCTTCGGTGTTTAAAGCTAACGGAACGGTTCTGGCTGGATGTCCCCTGGCTACCTCCCTAGTCAAGGTCCTACTTTACAGGCTCATGGTCTCTATAGCAGATAAGTTCCCAGCTGTGTTAGTCAGGAATGTAGTCGGTGATGTACGTGCAGAGTGCCTAGGCTCGTCTCGCTTTGTCGCTGCACAACTAGGAGGCGCTGGACGCCTTCTTGCCTCTGGGTACAGGCGTTTGGAGCTGGCGTTGGCGGCCAGCAAGACTCACTTCGTTGCCTCCAACCCCGAGTTGGCGGACGCTCTGAATCAGGAGTGGAAGGAATTCGGCTTCGCGAGGAAAACGCACACGCGTTCCCTTGGCACGGACTCCCATGATGCTAAAAGACGAGTGCTTCACACGACAGGGAATCGGTTTTTAAAAGGTCTTCGGAGGTCCTTCAAAATGTTGAAGTTGAAGCATGCAGGGGCTAAAATCGGATCCACCCAGCGTGCGGGACCACAGGCAACGGCCGTATGGGGCTCTGGAGTGTCTGGACTAAGTGGGAGGCAACTACACCTGCTTCGTAGAGCTGCTGTTACCAGCTTGCATGTGGATAAAAAGGGCGCCTCGGTTGGCCTCAAGTTGGCCACGACTAAGCTCGGCCGCGTCATGGACCCCTTCTGCACTTACCACTCCCAGGTCATCGGCTTCTGGGCGCGTGCGGTTTGGATAGGTAGGCCAGCCTTAGGAATTTTGCAGGCTGCATTGGTTTCGGCAGCTCGAGATTTGGAACGGACTTCCAACTTGTGGGCCTCGGCGGCTAGCCCTGCTCACGTATATCTGTTGTCTGTCCAACAGCTTGGGTGGAGCGCCCCCTCGGCCGACCGTGCCATCATTGACACTGGGGAAGAAATCTGTCTCACTAATTTTGCTCCCAAGCGGGTTGTTTGGATGGCCCGTCGAGCTGCTCGTAATGTTTCTGATGTGGCTGCGCTTAGCAATATGGAAGAGTCGCCAGGCTGGACCCGCCCGATTTTCTGGAAGCCGTTGGCTGGGCTCTTGGAGGGCCGTCTGTCGGAATCCTGGACGGCTAGGCACCAGTCTAGTTTGCGCTCTTTGATTTCTCAGCAACACTGGTGCCAAGCCAACCAAGCGCGCCACAAGAAATCTGACACTGATCTTTGCCAGGCTTGTAAGAGCAGACCTGGCACACTTTGGCACAGACGTTTCCTTTGCCCACATTGGGCCGCCGACCGAGGTAAGTACTGTAGCCCACGACTGCTCCGCTGTGCGTCTGTGTTGCAGTTGTCGGGGCAGGATCTTGAGAAGGCGGCTTGTGGTATTTTCCCTATGCCCATAGAGGTTGTACATCGGCCACTGTGGGATAGTGAGCGCAATATTGCTTGGGTAAACCGGCCTGACTCAGGACACCTGTCAGGCAATGTTTTCACTGACGGGTCTGGCCTTCACCCCGCCTGCCCCCTCTCCCGCAGAGCGGGTTGGGCTTTCACTCAGCTCAACGATGACGGCTCTCTGTCAGCAGCAGTCTGTGGCGCGGTATCTTGGGATCTAGGACCTTTTCAGACCGCGCGTGATGGGGTGGATCTTGCTGTCTTGCAGGGAGCTCGTGGATTGGTCGTAGGAGAAACGGTTTTTCACATTGACTGCCAGGGCACCATTGATGCTGTCAGTGACAAGATTTGGGCAGCTTCTGTTCGGTATTCTCGATGCCATCTGTGGGAAGAAATCCACAGGAAGCTGCCATCCATCAGTGCAGTGAAGGTCAAAGCCCACCTTCCCTTCTCAGCTGTTGCCGAGGGGCGCATCTCTGAGTATGAGTGGAATGGTAATCGTGCTGCAGATGTGTACGCGGGGCGTGGAGTTAGCCAGCATCCTGACACGTCTGACTGTATGCATGCTCTTGCTGCCCTGACAGATATTGTCAAAGAATTTGCGCGCTGGGCTGCTATCCAAGAGGTTTTGATAGCCGAGCGCGAAGACTACGATGCCCTCCCCCTCCCTCCTCGGTCGACCTCTGGGGAGGCGGGTGGGTCTCCCCTCTCTAGCAGGCCTCCAGGGAATTCGACTAAGCGTTGCAAAGGCAGGCCCATTGTCGCCCCTGAAGTGTCAGAAGAGTTATGCATCCTTGCAGCGTTGCAAGGACATGCGCTTAGACAAGCTGAGGTTTTTCTTACCTCTGGGCTGCCGCCCGCTCCGCCTAAGAGCCCCACGGTTCTTGTTTGTGCTGCTTGTGGCGGGTATGTCTGGGAGGCCGTTCTGAGACTTGCCAAACCATGCAGCGTGTCGCCACCCTCCGAGACGCTGCGCAGACCGCGCAACCGTGCCCGTAAATTACAATTTCCCTGCGGGTCTCGCCAATACAGTGGTTGGACTGTGGGGGCTTGGAGGGCCCCAACTCCGCAGGCGATTGCAGCGATGCTTGTTCCCAAAGCGTCTGTGCTATGCTTGCGTAAGCCCACAGCTGATTTCTCAGTTCCTAATGTGGCGGTGTTGGGGGAGTGGTGGGAGAAGGAACACGTTGCTGCCTCTTTCGGTCTCTCTGTTGAGGGTTTTGACTCAGCAGTTACAGATAAAGCCGAAGAAGCAAAACAACTAGCCCTCAAGAGGCACCTTGAGGAAGACCAACCAAACAGGGTTGTGTAATTTTCTCCCTTTGCCCTCTGCACCGTCAGAGGTAGACTTGCTGATGCAATGTTATTCTTATTGTGACTCGTGGATTGCCTCTGGTGCCTCGGGATGTGCGATGATGATGACAACATCAGCGTCGGCATCGGCATCGGCATCGGCACATGCATCGCCGTCCTAAGACTAGACGGCGGGGAAGTGCCAATCTGTAATCGTGCATAACAGCCGTAATTGTGCCCGCAGGTTAGACGCCGGGGCGGAAGGATTCGGTTCCCGGCACGGCGAGCACTTGCCTTCTTTTTGCATTGGTGTAATGAGGCGAAACTAATGCCATGTATTATTTTGTTGTTAGGTTGTTTCCGTGATTGCTGATCTGGCCTTCTCCCTATCCCCTCTTCGGTGTCTTCGTCGTCTTCGTCGTCGGCGCCCCGCCCCATCCCATCGGGGGTGGGGGGGAGGCCCGAGGGACCCTGCGACCCATTCCATTTGGGGTGGTCAATCGCGGTGCTAGTGCCTACCCTGCACAGCGCTTGACCACCTCCACTGCTCGCGCAATCATCCCACCCACCCACCCTCAACTTGGTTTGCAAACCGCACGCGGTTGCGATTGCAATGAGTACTTGACGTTGGTTGGTCCATCTCTGCGGCCGCGCCAACCCAAGCACGCGCGCGTAGCGGCCAGCTAGTTTGGCGCGACTGACGCGGCCGCGGTGGCGCTGCTGACCGCTGGGCACATCCCAGCGGGAACTTCACTGCGAGTCGGCGACTTGGGCGGGCACGGTATCATGGCAACGTCGACAACGGTATACATGATGATGGTCATAGCGATGCTGGTGACGATGCTGGCAACAACGACGGCGCGACCAGTGACGGCGCCGATGCTGATCACGCCGACGACGATGACAGCGTCTTCGCGTCGGTGATGAAGGCTTGGGAAAGAGTTCGACATGCTCGCGCGGCCGACGCGCGAGAGCGGCCCGCATTGCGGCGACCAGCGGGGAGGGTGCGGCGACGGCGACGACAGCGCCGCCACAGCTTCAGGCAGGCCTGGACAACGGGTGGCTTCGAGACTGCCACGGGGTGGCGACTGCGACATCATAGCCGCCAGAACGGCAGACAGGCCCAGACGACGGGCGGCGACAAGGCGGCGACAGGGCGGCGACGGCGACAACTTAGCCGCCGGAGCGGCAAACAGGCCCAGTTCCGCAAAGGGGAAGTAACAACCCCTAAGCACAAGCCTTGTCAGGGGAGCGTGTTCGCCAGCATGCACGCCACGCGGTCGGTTCTTGCACCCCCGATGTACACAGTGCGTGCTGTAATCTATTGGGTGCAAGCTCTGTGGTGCCGTTTGTGTGTTGCCGTCTGTGCTGTTCATTCCGCGTTGTGCAAACTATGTAGTGCAAGCCACGTGGTGAAAGGTGTGGGGTGCAATCTTTGCGGTGCAATCTTTTTGGAGTCCAAGCTACGTTGTGCAAACTATTTGGTGCAAGCTACGCGTTATAGTTTATGTAAAGACTTCAGTATGTCGCGTGGCCTGTGTGCTGTGTAAGCTGTTTTGTGCATTTGATATGTTCCGAGGTATTTGGTGCTAGCTTTGGGGTGCGGTACAATGTATGTCGTACATTACTCGTTGTGCAAACCATGTGGAACAACATCGACGGCGCAAGTTCTGCGTGCAGCAGCGAACTATTGAAGTTGGGATGCGATCTGTGCGAGGCGACCTGTGTGATCGGATGTACGCCTGCACGCCGAGGCGCATGCCAGCGTACGAGGTGGCGCCGAGGCGGCGGCCGGTGCACCCACCGGGCGAGATAATCCTGGAACCGTCAGCAGAGTGCGCGAGGCTGCGACCAAGCGGCGGCGTGCCCCCCCGCGGCGAACGCGCACAAGCGCTGCTCCGGGAACTGTCGGAGGCCTGCGCGGTGTTGCCTCGGGTCAGCACTTCGGGTGCTGCCAGAGGGTGCCCCTTGGCCCAGGGTGCCCCCCAGGATTTCCCGGGAGGCCCCCACGGCCTCCAGAGCACCCCTCACGAGGCCCAGGGAGCCCCATGGGCTCCAAGCAGGAGGAGGAGGAGGAGGAGGAGGAGGAGGAGGAGGAGGAGGAGGAGGAGGAGGAGGAGAGGAGGAGGAGAGGATGAGGAGGAAGGAGGAGGAGGAGGAGGAGGAGGAGAGAGGAGGAGGAGGGGAGGAGGAGGAGGAGGAGGAGGAAGGAGGAAGGAGGAGGAGGTGAGGAGAGGAGGAGGAGGAGGAGGAGGAGGAGGAGGAGAGGAGGAGGGGGAAGGAGGAGGAGGAGGATGAGGAGGAGGAGGAGGAGGAGGAGGAGGAGGGAGGAGGTGAGAGGAGGAGGAGGAGGAGGAGGAGGAGGAGGAGGAGGGGGAGGAGGAGGAGGAGGAGGAGGAGGAGGAGGAGGAGGAGGAGGAGGAGGAGGAATGGGGGAGGAATGGAGGAGTGGAGGGAAGAGCTGGAGGGTTCCCTGGGCCAGGGGCACCTGTGTATAGCAACCCCGAGCACCGGGCCTCTGCCCCCCCTGCCGCCTGCAGGGGGAGGGGTCCGCGTTGATGCGTCTGCGCGGGCCCACGACGGTTTGGGTCTGTGCCACTTTTGCGCGTTCTCTATGCGACCAAGAATGTTTGCTCTACATGCATGTCGGGACCGAAAAAGCATGTTCGGGCCCAAGAAACATGCTTGTTCAAAGGAAGTGCAATGTTGTTGCGTTCTCTTCGCGAACAAGAATTAAGTCGGGCATGTCCCTCTACAGGAGAAATATCAAAAACAAAAAACATAACATCGTCAGGGGACGGTGTTTCGATTATTGTTTCACTGTGTCCAGCAATTTTCTGCGTATGTTCCACGTTTCGTCCAAACTCCGCCTGTCGGGGGACATGCCCGACCTAACACAATCATCTTTGTCCAGCAGTTTTGCCGGACCGACCAACAACATCTCGTTCAAAGGAAGTGCTCGGTCCCAAGAACTCCTGGTCGGTGCCATGCCTCTCCGCTCCGGGCCCGGAGGGGCGGCGGGGCGGACCACTTTGGGCCCCGCGTGGGCCCAGGTGATGCCCAGTTCTCCACCGCCTCCCGGGGTCTGTGGGCACCGATCCCCCCAGGCGTCGGACACGTCGGGGCACTCAAGAGAGGAGCTCGCTTTTGAGGGTCAAAGGAATTGCCAGAGTTGCCCTCTCCTCGGCGGGAGGCAGCGGACGGCCAGCGGAAACAGTTATCGAGGGCGGCTCCGCGGGCGCAGGAGGCACTCGGCCTCCCCAGAGATGGCACGGTTCTGCGGCGCAGGGGCCTCTTGAACACGTGCGCGGCCTTGCCGCGCATCCCCGTCCCCTCCGTCCGCCTCCCGTGCCTTGGCATCGCTCGGACGTGTGCATTTTTCCTTCGGCGAGGACCATCGAGGAGTATCCCTGATCATCTGGCGAAAAAACCACGCCCGAAACCGAGCAAAAACACAGGAAGTGGACGTCCGAGCGATGGCCAGGCCCGCCTCCCGGTGCGGCGCGGCGCCGCGGGGCACCCGCCAGGGTGGCCAGCGGCCCCCGCCCGCTCCGACGGGGGGGCCGCCCGACTCGCTCGCGCCCGCGGGCAGCTCTCTCGCCACCCTCTGGGAGCGTCGGCGTCGGGCCCCTCGGCGGCAGAGGGGGCCCCCTCCGAGGGCTCGGGGCGCCGCGGGGCGCCCGCCAGGGGCCAGCGGCCCCCGCCCGCCCAAGGCGAGAGGCCGCCCGACTCGCTCGCGCCCGAGGGCAGCTCTCTCGCTTGCCCTCGGGAGAGCGTCGGCGGCGGGCCCTCTTCGGCGGCAGGGGGGCCCCCTCCGAGGGCTCTCGGGGGCCGCGGCGCGGCCTCCTCGCGGGGTCCCCCCCCCCCTGGGCGGCGCGGCGGCGGGGCGCCGCGGGAGGAGCGAGGGAGGCGCGGGAGGGGCGGAGGGGGGCGAGGAGGGGGCCTCGGGGGAGAGAGGAGTGAGATGGAGGCAGGAGAGGCGAGGAGGGGGCCTCGGGGGGGAGAGGAGCGAGAGGGAGGAGTGGGCCTCGGGGGGGAGAGGAGCGAGGGAGGCAGGAGGGAAGAGGGGGGGCCACGGCCACGGCGCCGAAGGGAGGGCCACGTTTTTGGCTCGGGAGCGGCCCCTGTTTTTTTCGAGCCGCTCCGCGGCGCTCTAGGTTTAGGGGGGGGGCGCCGTGCGTGGCCGGGGCTCGCCGTGGCCAGAAGGGCTTTTGGGGGGGCCCCTCTTTTTTCAGGAGCGGAGAAAACACACAGACACAATGAATCGTCGATTCCCAGGAAAATATAGGAAAATATGGGAATTGAATTGGAAGACAAAAACCGAGAAAATATGGGAAAATGTGGGGAATAGTTTTATTT
Organism: Prorocentrum cordatum; assembly: GCA_963575745.1. Lineage (NCBI taxonomy): Eukaryota > Dinophyceae > Prorocentrales > Prorocentraceae > Prorocentrum > Prorocentrum cordatum. The sequence continues at coordinate 239,387 of CAUYUJ010015733.1, forward strand.
GTGTGTATTTATCCGTAAGGGCTTCGCCCCCTGCCGCCGGCCCCCTCTGTCGGAGAATGGGCTATGGAAGAGCTAAGTCATGAGGCCTTGGCGCTGTCGTGAAGCAGTATCGAAACTTCATGCGAAGCCGAGTCGCAATCAGCAAAACCAACTGATCACAAGAGGGGTTACCACACCTGGCGATTGGTAAGACGTGTATGGTTTAAGGGCTTGGTTACCACACCTTGCGATTAAAGGGCCGAGGGAGTTCTCGCAGTTTGGGTTACCACGCCTTGCGATGGATGTGCGTGAAGGGTGGCACCGAATTTCAGAAATGTGGCAAATCCCTGTGTTTTTGGACCCTGACCCCGCGGATCTGCGTGAGGGGTGGCACCGAATTTCAGAAATGTGGCAAATCCCATGTGTTTTTGGACCCTGACCCCGCGGATCTGCGTGAGGGGTGGCACCGAATTTCAGAAATGTTGCAAATCCCTGTGTTTTTGGACCCTGACCCCGCGGATCTGCGTGAGGGGTGGCACCGAATTTCAGAAATGTGGCAAATCCCATGTGTTTTTGGACCCTGACCCCGCGGATCTGCGTGAGGGGTGGCACCGAATTTCAGAAATGTGGCAAATCCCTTGTGTTTTTGGACCCTGACCCCGCGGATCTGCGTGAGGGGTGGCACCGAATTTCAGAAATGTGGCAAATCCCATGTGTTTTTGGACCCTGACCCCGCGGATCTGCGTGAGGGGTGGCACCGAATTTCAGAAATGTGGCAAATCCCATGTGTTTTTGGACCCTGACCCCGCGGATCTGCGTGAGGGGTGGCACCGAATTTCAGAAATGCGGCAAATCCAGTGTGTTTTTGGACCCTGACCCCGCGGATCTGCATGAGGGGTGGCACTGAATTTCAGAAATGTGGCAAATCCCGTGTGTTTTTGGACCCTGACCCCGCGGATCTGCGTGAGGGGTGTCGATTTCGAGCCCCCCCAGCAGTTCAGACAACGCGCCCAGGAGGTGCTAAAATGTCGGTTTGGGCCTCCCCCCCCTCGCGCGGTCAATCAACTAGTTACAATAACCAGCAAGAAGCAGAACTGTAACACTGGAAACTACCGGCGGATTTGTATGTCCTGGGGCCCCTTCATTTTTGGCAGTCCTCGCGCCAGCACGATGGCTGTACGATCAGGGACGTTTACAAAGCGCACCGCGACGCCAGCTCTAAGTCGGGCCTGTCCCTCTACAGGAGGCATTTGTTCAAAACTAGTATAAAAAAGAGATCGTCTGGGGACTGATGTTGTTTCACCACTGTGGAGTGTGTGGTTGATTACGTTTCGGGTATGTGTCACCTGTCCTCTCAAATCCGCCTGGAGGAGGACATGCCCGACCCAACGCCAGCTCTGGCCCAACAGCTCTGGCCCACCACGCTTCTGGCGCGACGCGCCGAGCGCGCCCCAGCCCCCCGGGCATCAGCGCCCCGAGCTGCTCCCGGCCTCCCGTCCCGCGAAGCGGAGCGACACGCCACCAGCTTGCTGCAGGGCGTGGCGTGTCGCAGGGCCGCCGCCGCGACAGGCTACAGCGGAGGCCCATGCCAAGAAGCAGCCTGCTTGCCCCCAGGGTGCCCTGGGCGTCTTGGGCGTCGATGGTCTTGCCGTGGAAAGCGCGACGTTCCCACATGAAGCATCGATGGACGTCTTGGGGTCTCAGGTTTCTTGTGGAAGGTTTCTTGTGGACGGGCCTCCAATGTGTTGTGTCGCAGGGCCGCCGCCGCGACAGGCTAAAGCACAGGTTCCTAACTGCAGGTTTTTTTTTGTAAGCAGAGCCAGCATCCACTGGCGGCGTCGACCTCCTCAGTCCCACAGGAACTCGGCGAAGGCCGCAGACCCGGGAGGCGAGCCAGGGCCCGGGCGGCCTGGGCAGAGAGGGGAGAAGAGGCTGACGGGGGGGAGGGAGGAAGGGGGGCGATGCGAGCCGATCGTTGGAGCTCGACCCCGTCGTGGTATGATGATGATGATGATGATGATGATGATGATGATGATGATGATGATGATGATGATGATGATGATGATGGTGATGATGATGATGGTGAGATGAAGATGATGATAGATGATGAAATGATGGTGTGATGATGATGATGGAGATGCTGATGATGATGATGATGATGATGATGTGATGAGATGATGCTGATGCTGATGATCTGAATATGCTGATGATGAGGAGGTGCTGATGATGATGGAGATGGTGATGATGATGCTGATACTGATGATGTTCTGATGATGCTGCTGATGATGATGATGATGTATGATGCTGATGATGACGATGATGATGAATGATGATAGATGATGATGATGATGATGATGATGATGATGATGATGATGATGATGATGATGATGATGATGATGATGATGATGATGATGATGATCATCATCATCATCAATGAGATGAGAAAGAGGAGGAGGAGGACGAGACGAAGAGGAGGAGGAGGAGGAGGAGGAGGAGGAGGAGGAGGAGGAGGAGGAAGGCGCAAAACTGTCTGACACCCCGCGGCACAGCGCAACGCCGCTCAGTGGGGTGGTGCGGCGTTAACACCGCGCCGTTCCCTATGCGGCATGGAGCGGCGTAGGCTTCCGAGGCATCCCAGAGCTCGTATGGACCAGGCGCGTAATATTGTCTGATGCGCAGGAGCCGCACGCTGACCGCTGTGCACGACGCCATCCTTGAGGACATCGTGGGCCCCACCGAGATCGTCGGCAGGCGGAAAGCGGGAGGAGAGACAGCGACGGCGGCGGGAGGAGCGGGAAGGCAGCAGCAGGAGCGCTCAGGGGAGCACGAGGGCGACGAGGGAGGAGGAGGAGGAGGAGGAGGAGGAGGAGGAGGAGGAGGAGGAGGAGGAGCAGAAGGCAGAAGAGGAGGAGGAGGAGGAGGAGGAGGAGGAGGAGGAGGAGGAGAAGGCAGAGGAGGAGGAGGAGGCGGAGGAGGAGGAGGAGGAGCGGGATCAGGAGGGGGGTAGGGAAGGAAAGGAGAGGTAGAGGAGCAGCGCGGCAGCAGCAGGAAGAGCAGGATGATGAATGCAATGGGAGGGGGAGGAGGCGGGAGAAGCGAGGGGGGCGGAGGAGGAGCCGGAGGAGGACGGGGATAGAGAGGCTATCGAGGAGGTCGAGGAGGAGCGAGAGCAGGGGGAGAACGAAGAGGTGGACCAGGAGGTGGTCGTGGAGGACCGATCTCGCAGGCCCCGCGGGCCCGACGGCTTGAGCGAGCGGCCTGTCCGGCACTCAGCTCTCGCCGCTTGAGGGAGGCCATCGCCGTCTCCTCCTTACAGTCGGGTGCGTCCACATCTCGCCCCGCCTCTCCTCTCGCCGCGCCTGCGTCCCCATCGCCGCCTCCTCTGCTCCTCCACCTCTTCCTCGTCCTCCTCGTGCGGCAGCCTGCCTCCTCGCGCACGCCGGCCCCGTGGCTGAGCATCAGGAGGGAACAAGGCACACAGACACAATGAATCGTCGAGCCCCAGGGAAATGTGGGAAACTATGGGAAGTGGGGGGGAAGACGAAAATCCACGAAATACGGAGAGACATGGGGACTTCTGGGATTTGTGTCTATTTGTGTGTGTGTGTGTGTCCCTGGGCCCCTTCAGAATATATCCTCCGGCGCAGAGCCCGCCGACTGTTGCCTTGCGCCCGCGGCGGAGGCCATCGCCGCCCGCGCGCTCCCAGGCGCTCCCTGGGCCGAGGCGCCAGGAGCGCCGGGACGAGGCGGGCGAGGATCGGCACGGGCTCTCTGTTGGGCTCACGTGCTTTCAAGCAGTGGCGAAGCGTCCTGGCTTGCCTGCAGGCCCACCAAGCAATGTTCTGAGAACCTTTTGTGGTTTGCGCGAAGTGTTCTTGAAACAGTTCTGGCTGGGACTGTCTTGTTTTAGCACATGGGGCTTGTGTTCTAAGAACATGGTTTTTGTTCTTAGAACATTTTGGGGTTCCAAGAACACTTCGTGGTAGGCCAATAGGCATGCCAGGACGGTCGGCCCCTGCTCAATACTTGGCATCGCTCGGACGTGTGCATGGTTTCTTCTCGGCGAGGACCCTCGGGGGGCATCTCGGGGCCATCTGGTGGAGCACGCTCACGCACGACACCCGATGGCGTGCACGGGGGATGGACGTCCGAGCGAGGCGCGATGCCTGGCGAGCGTGACGGGGCTCCCGCTGGCAGAGCCCCTGGGCTGGTCCGCGCGGGCAGCGGGGGGGGCCGCTCGCGACCCCGCGTGCTTGGGGAGGGCGCGGGCCCGCGAGGCTGGGCCACGGCAGGCCGCGGCAGCGGCGCGGAGGGGGGGCGGGCGGGGGGGGGGGGCGGCGCGCAGCGGCGGCGGCGCGGCGACGCCCGCGCGGGGGGCAGGCGCGGCAGCGGTGGAGGGAGGGCGGCGCGCAGCGGCGGCGGCGCGGGCAGGCGCCCAGGTGGAGGGAGGGCGGCGCGGCAGCGGCGACGCCGCGGCAGCGGCGCGCCGCGGCGACGCCAGCCGGGGTGTGGTGTGCGATCGGCACTGCTGGGGCCTGGGGGGCACGACACCGTGCTCGCCGGGCCTCCTCGGGGCGCGGGAGAGCTCCATCGAGATCCCCGCGCGCGCCCCCAGGGTGCCCCCCAGGATGTTCCCCGGGGTGCCGGCTGCAAACCACACCCTCTGCAAACCACACTCTTTGGAATCGCCGATAGAGGTCTGGGATGCCCCTTGGCGGCCGCGCAGCAAGACCGCGCTTCTCACGGCGTGCAATCGGGTTCGCTTGCATGTGATTTCCCCCCTCCTCCTCCCCCCCATCCCGTCCCTGTCCACCGCCTATACTGCTGGGCCGAAGCGGCGTGCAAGCGAGCTTCGACTTGCACGAAGTCCAGAGCTCGGGCCTCGCCAGGCCTCCCCCCACCTCCCCCTGCCTGCAAGGAAGCTTGCCAGAGCCCGAAGAGAAGCACGGCCTCCGAGGGCGGGAGGTCGAACGCCCGGCCTCACATCTGGGCGTGGCTCTGGGGCCCCGGGTCGTGGGGCGGGATGGGCCGTCGTTGAGCGTTGTGTTTCCCACAGCTCCAAATGGCAGGACACAGCCATACCTCAGGAAACAAAAACTCACTGCGAGGGTCTCTGGGCCTCCCAGAGTTCGCGGGATGCGGGCTCGGGAGAAGGGGCCAGGGGCAACGTCAGGGGGGGCATAGGGCTCGGGGGTGAGCGCATCGACCCCCCATCGCCCATTGATCGCCGACAGGGGCCCGATAGCCCACACCGCCCAGGCCCGTGCGAACTCGCGACCGAGATCCTCTCGCCGATCCGTCGGCGATGTATCGCCGATTCCAGGCCGCTGTTTCCGCCCCCTTGAGCCGGTCGCCCCTGGTCGTTGCCCCTCACGAGGGCGGGATTGCCCGTCCTGTCCTCAGGAGCTGCTTGGAAGCAAGAGTTCGCAGCTTGCCAGGGCACCAGTCAGCGTGGATGCCAGGCAGCAGGCGCAGGGCCGCCCGACGCCGCGCAACGCTGCCCGACGCCGCGCGACGCCGCCCCCGCGCAACGCCGCGCAGCATCGTTCAGCACCGCACCGTTCGCTGAGCGGCGCTGCGCGGTGTAGGTTGCCAGGCCGCTTCCCAGAGGCTCCTATGGATCGGTTCCGCGCGAAGGATGAGTAGGCGGACCAGGCGGCACGTGCTGCTGACGCCCCAGATCAAGGTTCCTGGAGGCATCCAGAGGCCCGCCTCTGGCCAAAGACGTTAGAGACCCCTCCCGACGTCGGCCCTCGAGGGTCGAGGGCAACACTTGGCAGGACCAGGGGGTTGCGGGAGGAGGATTTACTGCCCTGGCGAAGGAGCGTGTGTGTGGAAACGCACTACCATCTGCGAGAGCAAAGTGGACGACATCAGAGACAGGCTTCAGAGCTTGCAGAACGAATTGACGTCGACAGTGGCACCAGCTTTCTTGCAATCAGGATGGTGGCCGCGCGTTAGAGGGCCCCACGGATTACTGTGCAAGACTACTTAGTGAGGAGGACGAGGAGGAGGAGGAGGAGGAGGAGGAGGAGGAGGAGGAGGAGGAGGAGGAGGAGGAGGAGGAGGAGGAGGTGGAGGTGGAGGAGGAGAAGGAGGAGGAGAGAGGAGGAGAGGAGGAGGAGGAGGGGAGGGAGGAGAGGAGGAGGAGGGAGAGGAGGAGGAGGAGGAGAGGAGGAGGAGAGGAGGAGGAGGGAGAGGAGGAGGAAGGAGGAGGAGGAGAGAGGGAGGAGGGAGGAGGGGAGGGAGGCGAGGAGGAGGAGGAGGCGGAGGCGGAGAGGCAGAGGGATGGAGGAGGAGGAGGAGGAGGAAGGAGAGGGTGAAGAGGAGGAGGGAGGAGGAGAGGAGGAGGAGGAGGAAGAGGGAGGAGGAGGAGGAGGAGGAGAGAGAGGAGGAGAAGAGGAGGAGGAGGAGGAGGAGGAGGAGGAGGGGAGGAGGAGGAGGGAGGAGGAGAGGAGGAGGAGAGGGAGGGGGGAGGGGGAGCAGCAGCAGGACGTGGCGATGGGGTGCACGGCATGAGGGGGCGCGGCATCGGAACGGGGTAGCGGCGGCAGTCTGCTTGCTCCAGGTTAGCTCGGGCCAGGAGAGCGTACACCCCACAGCTGATCCTCCCCTCTCCTTTGTATGATGTTTTCGTCGCCTGTTGTCCTTAGTTGCTACCGAGCGCTTGGTGCCCGACGTCGCCGCTGACGATCCCAGCAAACGCCTGTTTCTTGTTCTTGGGTTATGGTTCCAACCGACTTCACGCAGCCTTGACCGCCAGAAACAATTTCGAGCACCGAGAACATATCGAAACTGGAGGGTTTTCACGTGTCGGGCCCCGGGAGGCGATATTTGTTCGACACTGTTTCGATACTGTGCTGGGTGCTCGGAATTGTTCATGGGATGTGGCCCTTAAGTCCGATGGAGCAGAATAGCTCTTGGGGCCCGTGGAGCCCAGGCGGCCCGCTCCAGCCGCGGACCCGCCCCCTCTGCGCACAGTCGCCGGGCGGCGAAAGGCTGGCAGAGGGCCGCCAGGCTGGCGGAGTTCGCCGTGGGCCACCGCGGGGCCGAGGCTTGAGACCGAGGTCGTTTCGGGGAGGACACCGCGGTGTTCCTCGTGCTTGTTGGATGTTCTTGTGCATCCTGGGGAGGGTACCCCTGGATGTTCTGTGTGTCTTGGCCGACGGAGAGTCTCACGTTCTGGGAGGGTGTTCTTCTGGCCTATCGGTCCGACTGTGTGAAGGAACCGGGCGTGTCCAGAGTTCTTGTGTGTCCTTCGGAGGCGGGAAGGAATTGCATCTAAACACAAGCTTTCGGGTCTCCGCGCGGATGTCTTGGATGGGCGTTGAACCCCCCCTGACCTGACGGCGCCTCCGGCGCCGCCACTGGTGCGCTTCGCGCGCCAGGGGGGGAGGTCTAGCGCAGATCCGAGAAGCCCGCACGAACCTCAACAGTTTATGCTTATGCGGTTTGGTCTTCCACTAGTGCTGAGTTCGTTCAATGCCGGCAGGGACTGGCTGGATCCTGAAGTCTCGGCGGTTTCACTTTCCACACCGGGGCTACAGTCATCGCGCATAGCAAGGGTGCGCGACTTTCCCAGGTTGCCCTTGCATCCTTCCCTTTCGGCCCATCCTCGGCCGCTTTCGTCGGCCGCGCCCGGCTCGCAAAGCGTCGACATGGCCTTCCAAGGCCCTTGCATTCTTATCGTGCGTCCTCCTTACACGGGTTGACTGTGTTTTGACTGCCACCTCCAGCCGTGCAGGCTGGGGCGCTCGGAGGCGAACTGTGTCCTGAGTTCTTCTGGCCGATCTCGGGTTCTCCGGGCCCAGGGCCTTCCCAGCGCCCTGAGGCCGTCGAAAAAGGTCCCGATCAGGATGCTGAGTTCGTTTGGCCGACCCGAGGCTCCCAGGGCTCTCTCAGGTCCCCAGGACCGTCGAACAACTACTCAGGATGAAAGGCTGGTCCCCAGGGAATTCCCCAGGGTCCCTGGCCCGTTTCTATCAGGACCTTTCCTTCATGCCGTGAGGCGGCGGAAGCAATGTGGGGGTGTCTCCGACCAGGTCGTCAACTCGTGTCTGTGTCTCACATGCAGGAGTCGTGCGGGTCGCCACCGGTCACTTCGACATTTCGTTCGGACCTGAACGGCGGGCGATGCAGCCAAGGCTGTGCAACAACTTTCTGTATTTTGTTTGCGACAATCATCCACAGGGGGTTGCCGACCCATCGTTCGAGCATTGACAAACATCAGCAATCAACAGGGCCGCCTCCTCTGGGGGAAGGCGGTGGAAGGTCGGCAGAAGAAGTAAAAGGTGATACGCCACCATTGTGAGATGCAGGGTTCCCAGAGTCGGTCAAGTGGTAAATAAGGCTCTTCCCTTTTTCATGCCACGTGGCTGGGCTCGGTTCTGGGGGCTGGTTGCCGTGACTCGGCTTACGGGCCTCTGGAGCAAGGAGGAGGAGGAGGAGCAGGAGGTAGAGGAGGAGGAACAGGAAGACGAGGCGGAGGAGATGGAGGGGCAGGAGAGGAAAGGAGGGAGGGAGGGAGGGATGGAAGGAGGATGAGGCGGAGGAGGATGTTTCTGGAAGCGTCTAGATATTTCTGAAGGGTCTGTCTGAATTGTTGTCGCTTCGCGAATCCCCACCAGCCCATCCAGAAACGATGCCCAGAGGAATTGCCTCGATCAGAGAAGTGGGCAGCACACAGAGGAAGCCATTATGAGACATCTTGGGATATCTTGAGCCATCTTGGAGGTCATTTTGGGCTCTCCCAGACGCTCTTGGAGTCATCTTAATCCGTGCCCCCCCCCAAGAGGCCTCCATGTGGCTAAAACCTGTGTAGAATCAATGATTAGGCATTCTCGCCGAGGCCTCTTGGAGCATCTTGGGTGCATCTGGGGGGGCTCTTGGGGCCTCTTGGGGGTCTCTTGGGGGCCTCCGGGGGGCCTCTTGGGGGCCTCTTGGGGCCATTTTGGGGCCATCTTGGGACCTCTTGGGGCTTCCTGGGCGCTTCTTGGGGCCATCTTGGAAGAGATCGATCAAACAAGAGGGGGGGTTCAATTAGCGCCCCCCCTCGGAAGCCCCGAAGAGGCCAAAATCGTCCCAAAACCTAAGGAAAATCAATGATTTTTGCTTTCTCGCCTTTTCGCTTCCGGACGCTCTAACTACCCGCGGCCCCCCCCGTCCAGGTCCAGGGGAGGGGGTAGGGGGAGGGGTAAACCCCTCCCCAAGGGGGAAGAGGGAGGGGTGGAAGAGGATCTGTTCTAGACCACCTACGCCCAGAGGGCTGGTGGGATTTGTCTGAAGGCTTTTTGAGGTGTCCAGAGGTTTTTAGAATCTGTCGGAGGCTTCGGAAAGGCTTCTTTGCACTCAGAGGGCGGGTAGGGCTGGAGGAGGATGAGGGAGAGAGTTAGCATGAGGAAGTGGAGAGGACAAAGGATGGTGGTACCGTAGGACCGACTAAGGGCAGATGAATGGCGTGATGGAGGCAGGATGAGGGATTCACGGTGAGAGGTGACGGTGAGTGGGGGAACTCGCGTGTCGAGGTAGGGAAGGAGATGAAGGCGGAGGAGGAGGAGGAGTGACGAGGAAGGGTCGGAGGAGGATGAGGAGGATGAGGAGGAGGAGGGCGAGGACGAGGAGGAGGCGGACGAGCATCAGGAGCCAAGCACGGTCAAGCACGCTGTAGCCTGGAAGGCGCACGCGCATCAGCGCGGACGGCACGAAGTTGATGAAGATTTTTCTGGACCCGAAGGACAAGGACAAGGCGGAGGTCGGGGGACGCGACGCGCCGCCCGGGCGCAGAGGTGTGGTACCCGGGCGCTGCCTTTTTGATTTCTCTTGGGAGACATGTCCTGGCTTTGTCCCGAAACTTCGGCATCTGTGGGGCCATGGGGGAGGACGAGGACGAGGAGGAGGAGGAGGAGGAAGGGAAAAGGAGGAGGAGGTGGAGGAGGGAAATGATGCGGATGATGAACAGGATGGGGAGGAGGAGGAGGAGGAGGAGGAGGAGGTGGAGGAGGGATGGGCGGAGGAGAGGAGGAGGAGGGATAGGAGGAGGAGGAGGAGGAGGAGGAGGGAGGAGGAGAGGAGGAGGAGGAGGGAGGAGGTGAGGAGGAGGAGGAGGGAGAAGGAGGAGGAGGAGAGGTAGGAGGAGTGAGGAGGAGGAGGAGGAGAAGGAGGAGAAGGAGGAGGAGGAGGAGGAGGAAGAGGAGGAAGAGGAGGAGGAGGAGGAGGAGGAGGAGGAGGAGGAGGACCTCGTCGGCTTCTGGCGCCATCCGCAAACGGCCCAGGAGCGCGAAGAGTAATTCCCAGAGGACCCACAGACAGAAATCGCGAGTTCCCAGACTGGAGAGAACCGTCCGCCAGACGTTTGTGCGAGAGCAGCATGGCGGCCCTGCTCGAGCGCGTGCGCGGACGTGAGGGCGCCCGGGGGAGCAGCACGTGGTGCATCCCGCCTCTGGCTGGCCATGAGGTCCCTCGTCTCCGGAGCTTTCCGAGGAGGCATCGCACGGCCAGGATCTTCTGCGTGGCGCGTTGCTCCGCTGGTTCTGGCCCACCACGCCTCGGCGCGACACGCCAAGCACGCGCCAGTCCCCACGCATACACGTTTCGAGCTTTTTCCAGCCTCTCGCCCCGCGACAGCGGAGCAACAGTATATTCACCTGCACGACCTGGCGTGTCGCTGGGGCCGCCGCCGCGACAATCTGAGCAAAAGCTCAGAAACTCGTGACCGTATCTTTTTCTCTGAGGAGCGAGGTGTTGACCTCTCCCCTGTGAGTGGGAGACAGCAGTACGATAGTAAGGCCCGAGGAAGCTGGCGGAGGCAGAACAGAAATAGCGGGGGTCTCGTCAGGAAAAGCTGTGCGGAAGCGAAAGCAGATCTCGCAAGAGATGCCAACGCCTGACCGCTGAGGCGTCCTTTCCGAAGTCGGCCATCGCTCAAACCATCAAGCTCGTGAGGGCCAGCCCGACTCGATGCCCCAGTCGTCATGGTTCATAGCCCCCTGCATGACAGTCCTCTCATCATCCTCTCCCCCCTCCCTCCCCCCCCCTGGGTCCAGGTCGACACGAAGCTTGCCACCTTCTCTGCGGTTTACAAGAAGCTCACCAACAAGGAGGCCTCGCGCAGATCTGAACGCCCTCCCCTCCCGCCGCGGTGCCACTTCTCCTCCTCGCCTCTTTCCTCGGCCTCCTCTTCCTCCGCCTCCGCCTCTCTCTCGTTCTTCCCCTCGTCGTGGTCCTCCTCCTCCTCCTTTTCCTCCTCCCCCTCCTCCTCGTCCTCCTCCTACACCCCTCCAGACCTACGATCGCTTCAACAATCGCTGATCAGCTGCCGTCTGCCGCGCACCTCCGCGCGCCCTCGGCCGCCGCTGACAGACACCGTCGGTCCTGCTGCCGCTCATCCTCCCCACACCATCATTAACCTCCTGCTGTAAGCCGTGGGCGAGGTGGTCCTCGGCGTTGCACCAGCAGGCATTCCTGGCGGGACCCCCCGCCTGGGCGAGGGTTCGTGGGAGAGGCGAAGGTCTATAATTTGCTTTGCTCTCGAAGGCCCCTGGTGTTGGCTCCACCTTGACTTCCTCAACCGATCCCACATCGGTTCCACATTCAGCCTTCATTTGTTTGGCCCGATTACACATCGAATGGCTTTCGCAGAGGGCCTGCGCGCGACCAGCGCGCCAGCCTCCCTTGAAGGGTCGCCGGCTTCCCGGTGGCGGCTGCTTCGTTCGGTCGTTCGTTCGTTGACTTCCTCATCCTTTCGCTCCTTTTTCTCATCACATGTGCTGAGGAGGCATTTTAGCCAGGCTGCCAGATGCACCGCCCGCCTCCGAGCTCCCAACTCTCCCGTCCTTTCCCTCCAGCCTCCTCGTTTGAGACTGCAGTCTTCGTAGGTGGGGCGGAGATACTCCTCCTCCTCCTCCTCCTCCTCCTCCTCCTCCTCCTCGTTCTCCTCCCCCTTCTCCTTCTCCTCCTTCTTCTCCTCCTCGTCCTCCTCCTCCTCCTCCACCTCCTCCTCGTCCTCCTCCTCCTCCTCCTCATCCTCCTCCTCCCCCTCCTCCTCATCCTCCTCCTCATCCTCGTCCTTCCCTCTCCACCTCCACACTCCTCCTCTCCGTCTTCTCCTCCCCCCCGCCTCCTCCTCCTCCTCCTCCTCCTCCGCCTCCTCCTCCTCCTTGCCCCCTCCTCCTCCTCCTGCCTCCTCCCCCTCCTCCGCCTCCTCCCACCTCCGTCCTCCTCCTCCTCCTCCTCCTCCTCCTCCTCCTCCTCCTCCTCCTCCTCATCCTCCTCCTCTCCTCCGCCTCCTCCTCCTCCTCGCCTCCTCCTCCTCCTCCCCCCCCTCCCCTCCTCCTCTCCTTCTCCGTCCTCCTCCTCCTCCTCCTCCCTCCTCCTCCTTCTCCTCCTCATCCTCCTTCTCCTCCTTCTCCTCCTCCTCCTCCTCCTCGTCCCCTCCTCCGCCTCTCTCCTCCCTCCGCCTCCTCCTCCTCCTCATCCTCCTCCTACCTCCTTACCTCCTCCTCCTCCTCCTCCTCCTCCCCTCCTCCTCCTCCTCCTCCTCCCCCCACCTCAAACTCTTGCTTGGCGGCCGCGTCGCCGTTGCACTGGGATCCCCGTGGCGTCAGAGACCAAACGCTGGCGGCACCGCGCAGTGAGTGCACGCACAGCGCCTCTCTCCTCCTTCCGGGGGCTGTCCGGTTCGTGATCGTCCCGAAGTCGAATCCCCTCCTCCCTCCCTCCTCCCTCCTCCTCCTCCGCCTCCTACTCCCTCCTCCCCCTCCCTCCTCCTACCCCCTTTCTCCCCTCGCCTCCTCGTCCTCCTCCTCCTCCTCCTTCTCCTCCTCCCGGCCTTCCTCCTCCTCCTCCTCCTCCTCCGCCTCCTCCTCCTCCTCCTCCTCCTCCTCCTCCTCCTCCTCCTCCTCCTCCTCCTCCTCCTCCTCCTCCTCCTCCCCCTCTTCCTCGTCCTCTTCCGATTCCAGCATTGCGCCAGCAGCCAGGCCCCAGTGTCGTTCCCCTTCGTATGTGGCTGATGGTCTGTGACCTCTCCTGGCGATCACAGCGGCGCAGCGTAGCCGTGTATCCGGGCGCAGCCGGCCCAGCGCGACCTCGACTCCGTGCCGGGGCGGCCCGAGCGGGCGCACGCCACGGCCCGAGCCGCGCTCCCGAGCGAGTGCCGACGGAGCCTGCCCTCCGCGCCGCCCTCCGCGCCGAAAGCCCCTCGCCCCCGCGGCTCGTCCTCGGGGGCCACGCCGCGCCAGCACCGCCGCGCGCTCCCGAGCCGAGGCTCACGGAGCCTGCCCTCCCCGCGCCGCCCTCCGCGCCGAGAGCCGCGCCCCCTGTGGCTCGTCCCGGGGCAGTGCCGCGCTGGCTTTGCCGAGCTCCTGGTGCGATGAGCACTGATGCCGTGAGTGCTCCGCGTCACCCCAGCATATTCTTACTAGGTGTGCGTCGCCTCCCCCCCCGAAGGGGCGACGCGCGCACCGAGCAATCTTCTTCTGTATGCGTCGCGGCGGGCCCTTTCTGGCCACGCCGCCCGGGAGACGATCCACTGCAAGATGGGTATACTGCATGATCGGGCCGGACGCGGGCCTCCAGGGAAGACATCCAGGATCAGCATGTGCATCCTGTGTCCTCTGCGCCGCCCTCCAGCCGAAAACCTGTGGCTCGTTATCTGGGGCACGATTACGGGAACGAGGAATGACATAACCATCAAAACGCGGAGGCCCGCGCGGAGTTCACGGATCCGCGCTGCGCCCCCCCCCCTGGGGCGGCGCCTCCGGCGGCGCCCCTGGCGCGCTCCGCGCGCCAGGGAGGGGGGTCCAGCGCCGATCCGAGAAATCCGCGCGGACCTCTGGGTGTTTGTTTACGTCAGTCTCCGTTCCCCCAACAGCCAGTTACCAGTTTGCAACACACCCCTATCCCTGTGTTTGGCATCGCCTCACCCCGATGCCGATCCTGAGGACTCCCTCGGTCTCTGAGGGCACACCCCAGAGATTCTCCTCGCTCTTTGCCCGCCCATCCCAGGCATAGGGACGACTTCGAGGCCGGTTAAAAAACGATGCCGCGCCCGCTCTGCCGCCGACCAAGGCGGCCCCCGCCGCGCCGCCGCGGCCACGCCGCCGCGCGCCCGCCTCCCCCCTCGGAGGGGCGCGCGGCCCGGCGGGGCGGCGGCGCCTGCGTTGAGAGGCGAGGGCCGGCTTCGCCTCCGCCTGGGGCCGGGGGCGAGGCCGCCCGTGCGCGCGTGCGGGCCCCCTCGGCCCCCCCGACGTTCGGCGTCGTGCCCTACCCGTGGGCGCGCGGACGGTGTGCTGGCTGACGGCGGCGTAGGAAAGCCAGTGGCAGGACGGCGTGGCTCGTGGCCGGGCCAACTGCAGGACCGCGCGGCTCGTGCTATCCTGCAGCTCGCCGCGTCGTTCTCGTTCGATGCGCTCGCAGATTTGGAAGGTAGGAAGCGGTGTTGCGTGATGTCCTACATTTTGTTCTGCGTGAGTGCGGTGTCACATAAACCATATCCCGCAACGTTAACCAAGCACGCCGTTGGCGCGGCCTTGGTTTACAGTCGAGACTGCTTAGCAGGTCGACCCTGCCAAATCAAGGGTACCCTCTTGTGTCCTGAGCAAGGGTACCCTCTTGTGTCCTGAGCTTCGCGACCCATGCCTTCTCACATCCCTAATCATGGCAACGTGGCCTCGGAAGGGTCTCGTGTCCTCTCGCGTGTTCTCTCCAAGCAGTCCCGACTGGAGTCTCGAAGGAGACAAAACGCCAGAAACATACACTGCTGGCGCTCCGCGCGGATCTCTTGGATCCGCGCTGCGCCCCGCGTGGGCGCGCCTCCGGCGCCGCCCCTGGCGCGCTCCGCGCGCCAGGGAGGGGGATCCAAGAAGTCCGCACGCAGCGCCAAAAGTCTATGTGTATGCCGCTTTTTCTTCTTCTATAGTCGCTTCGCTCACTCCGCTGGCCCAGATTGTTCCCTCTCGGGCGTTCGCCCGCGTGCTTGTGGCCACTGCCGCACCGATGGGTGGTGGTAGTTTCCTCGAGGTGTTGCGTGAGCAGTCGTGGGCGTCTCAGGGCAGCGGGCTCGAAATGGCTGTTCGTGTCCCCCCTTGTGGGTCTCGCTTGCGCTCCCATTGAGGCCCTCTTTGGCCATCATGGGGGCCTCCTGGGGGCTCATTGTACCATCATTGGCACTTGCTTGTGTGCTTGCGGGGGCACTCTTGGAGCCTCGTGGGGCCTCTTGGGGGCATGTGGGGGGCATGCTGGGGGCCTCTGACACTCGACTTCGTGACTTGTTTGCACTGTGGCTGTGGCCCGGCAGTGGTCTGGACCTCTTGCCTGGGACCGTTTCTTCATCCTGAGCTCAGTATCAGGGGAAGAACAACCACCCAGAACCGATAACTGGCGTTTACTAAACGGCCCTCGGCGTTTACCAAACAGCCCTGTCCTGCTCGATTCCTTCTTTGCGCGCGTTTGCTAAAAAGCCTCGCCTGTGGGTCTCCTGGGGCTGCATTGTTTGCCCTCGACAGCAAGCACATCAAAGAAGAGATCGGCCTGTCGACGGGCACCCCACGGCAGTTCATCTCTCGTCCCCCGCAGGCCATTGGGACCCACAGAAGCTCCGGGGCACCCGTGGGCGCTCACAGGTCGCCGAGGACTCTGCCTTTCACGGCAAGACTTCCTGCGGAGCGTGCCTGCCGCAGCCTCTTGACGGCCCTGCGGGGGGCCCGGCCAGGGCCCCTGGAGGCTGAAGACGGGCGAGCCTCGGCCGGCGTGCCGAGAGGGGGGGCCGGCTGCGCCGACCGAGCCGCAGGCGAGGCCGTCCGTGCGCCAGCGGCGCCCGGATCTGTGTCAAGGAGCGCGGCTTTCATGGAGATCCACCACGTTAGCTGGCACGGGATTTCGCGCCCCCCCCCTTGCCCCCCCTCTTCCCCCCTCCCCCCCCTTCCTCCCCCCCCCCTTCCCACCCTCTCTTCCCGCCCTCCCCCCTCCCCCCCCGCCGCCGACTTATGACTCAATGCTGGGCCGATGCGGGGTGCAAGTGAATTTCAACTTGCGTGAAGTCCCGAGTTCCTCCAGGGTCTCGCCAGGCTCCCCCCCCTTCCCCTCCCTGCGAGCAAGTTTGCCAGAGCCTAAAGCAAAAACTGCCCCCAAGCGCCCGCGTTTCGTCCCGAGCCCTCGTTTGACGCCCCCCAGGGGCCACGGGAGGTCGAACATTGGCAAAAACCCTACAAGGCATGATTTGTCCGAGGTCGGCGGCTGGTCTCTGCTCTTCCAGCCGGCTCTGCGCGTCTCATGT
>CAUYUJ010015733.1:265635-315723 GCA_963575745.1 Prorocentrum cordatum
TTCCGAGGCGCCTTCCGAGGCGCCCTGGACGACGTACGTATGTTTCTATAGATTGTCCATCTCCTGTGTACACAATCCTACATGTCTTACGTATGTTTCTACATATATATATATATATATATATATATATATATATATGTATATATATATACAAGATTTTAAGGCTCGCTGCGCTTCGCCTTCTAATCTTGATCCTTGCACCTGCGATGTTTCTGGGCGCGGGCGAGGACACAATTGTTCAATGAGGTGTGTGGGAATTGTGCGAGCGGAGGCGAGGCGAGGCGAGTGCGCGGTAGCGCCCGGGGCGGGGCTCAGGGCGCAGAGTTGGTGGACGCTGGAGTGGAGGTGAAGGTGGAAAGTCGGATGCCGGACGCTAGAGGTCGGAGTGCTGAGCTGATGGAGGCTGGAAGTCTATAGGTGGAAGTCCCACCAGCCCTTTAGGGCTACGGTGGTATAACGAGTTTGGTCTTCTCTCTTTCCCTTCCTTCCCCTGCTCGGGGGAGGGGTAACCTTCCCCTGGACCTGGAGGGGGGGGGGGATGGAGGCGTTAGAGCGTCCAAGATGGCTCAAGATGGCTCCAAGAGGCGCTCCAAGTCGCAAGATGGTCTCCAAGATGGCCCAAGATACCTCAAGATGGGTCAAGATAGCCTCCGACACACCTCCAAGAGTCCTCAAGACGGATCCACGTGCCCTTCGAGCCCTCCACGGCGCCCTCCAAGAAGCCAAAACCCTTCAAAAGCCTAAGGAAAGTCAATGTGTTTGGCATTCTCGTCTTTTCGCTTCCGATGGGCCCCTGAGGCATCAAGATGGCCCCAAGATGGCCCAAGAGAGCCCCAAGAGGGGCCCAAGAAGGCCCAAGACGGCCCCAAGATCGCCCAAGAGGCTTCCAAAGAGCGCTCCAACACGTCCCCAAGACGCCG
The DNA here is from genome assembly GCA_963575745.1 of Prorocentrum cordatum. NCBI lineage: Eukaryota > Dinophyceae > Prorocentrales > Prorocentraceae > Prorocentrum > Prorocentrum cordatum. The sequence goes on from CAUYUJ010015733.1 coordinate 266,556, forward strand.
TTTGAGAGCCTCCGAGGGGGGGACCTGAACTGAGGACCCCCGCTCTTTTTGAACAATGGGGCCCAAGACGGGCCCGAGAGGCCTCCCAGCCTCTCCTGAAGATTCTCCACCCCGCCCTTTTTGGCCCAAGATGGCTCCAAGAGAGCCCTAGATAGCCCAAGATGGCCTCCAAAATGGCCCAAGATAGCCAAGCATGGCTCAAGATAGAGCCTCCGACAGATCTCCAAGAGGCCTCAAGACAGCCTGAATATGGCCCAACATAGCCGAGCATGGCTCAGAATAGCTTCCGACAGCCTCTAGCCGAGCATGGCTCAGGATAGCCTCCAAGAGGCCTCGGGAAAGCTGGCAATCAATTCCGGACGGGCCGGTGGGGATACGCGAAGCGTCAAGAATTGAGAGGAAAGTCGGCGGCCGCATGCTGGAGGACGGGATGCTGACCTGGTAGAGGCTGGGAGTCCCGCGAGCGAAGCGGCAACACGATATTGAATGAGAGATGTGGCCGGCGCCTCGGCGAGAGCACGGGTCCCAGTGAAAGCTGTCTTCTGTTTCCGCCGTTTGCCCTCCCCTCCTCCTGCTCCTCCGTGCCCTCCTTCCGTCTTCCTGGGGCCCCTCATGTTTCTCGCAATCCTCACCGTTCCTTCCTCTTCCTCCTTTTTCTCCTCCGTCCCGCCTCCTGCTCCTTTTCCTTCTCTGCCACGCATCCCAAGAATGGGAGATCTACGCACTTCGAGCCAACGCGTCGGAGTGTACTGAAAATGAAGCAACATGGTGGAGGGGAAGCGGGAGAAGGGGAGGATGTGGAGGACGAGGTGAGAGGAGCTTGAAGGAAAACTGAGCATCATATTTTAGTTCCCGGGCTCTCTGAAGGAAGAGTATAAGAAGTCGGTGAGGGGGGAGAGAGGAGAGGAGGAGGAGGATGAGGACCAGCAGAGTGCGGCGGTGGAGAAAGGTGGACAGAGGGAGGAGAAGGAGGACGAGGAAAGGGAGAAAGAGGAGACAAAGGAGGTGGGCTCCTGAGACGAGAGGGAAACTGCGCATCAAATTGTGGTTCCCAGACCCTTCAAGCCTGTCGTGGGATCTCTTTGGGGCCCCCGAGGTGTGTCTTGTGGCGCCTTGGTGTCTTTGGGGAGCTTGGATATGAGTCTCAGATCTGGGGCCCTTCAGAAGGCAGCGGAGAAGCAAGACAGCGAACTACAGGAGAGAGAGGAGCAGGAGGAGGAAGAGCAAGAGGAAAGCCTGGTCGTAGGCCCGTGGTGGGGTCTTCTTGGACCGTCCAGGAGTCTCGTGGGTTCTTCAGGGGAGCTGGTGATAGCAGTCTGGGGTCTGGGGTATGTTTTAGTTCTCGCGAGTGTTCCGTGGGCTTCTGAGACGGAAGGAGAACTGCGCATCAAATTGTGGTTCTCCAGACCCTGGAAGCCTGTCTTGGGATCTCTTTGGGGCCCCCGAGGTGTGTCTTGTGGCGCCTTGGTGTCTTTGGGGAGCTTGGATATGAGTCTCAGATCTGGGGCCCTTCAGAAGGCAGCGCAGAAGGAATACCGCGAACTACAGGAGAGAGAGGAGCAGGAGGAGGAAGAGCAAGAGGAAGCCTTGTCGTAGGCCCGTGGTGGGGTCTTCTTGGGCCGTCCAGGAGTCTCGTGGGTTCTTCAGGGGAGCTGGTGATAGCAGTCTGGGGTCTGGGGTATGTTTTAGTTTTCGCGAGTGTTCTGTGGGCTTCTGAGACGAAAGGAGAACTGCGCATCAAATTGTGGTTCCCCAGACCCTGGAAGCCTGTCGTGGGATCTCTTTGGGGCCCCCGAGGTGTGTCTTGTGGCGCCTTGGTGTCTTTGGGGAGCTTGGATATGAGTCTCAGATCTGGGGCCCTTCAGAAGGCAGCGGAGAAGGAAGACAGCGAACTACAGGAGAGAGAGGAGCAGGAGGAGGAAGAGCAAGAGGAAGCCTTGTCGTAGGCCCGTGGTGGGGTCTTCTTGGACCGTCCATGAGTCTCGTGGGTTCTTCAGGGGAGCTGGTGATAGCAGTCTGGGGTCTGGGGTATGTTTTAGTTCTCGCGAGTGTTCCGTGGGATTCTGAGACGGAAGGAGAACTACGCATCAAATTGTGGTTCCCCAGACCCTGGAAGCCTGTCGTGGGATCTCTTTGGGGCCCCCGAGGTGTGTCCTGTGGCGCCTTGGTGTTTTTGGGGAGCTTGGATATGAGTCTCAGATCTGGGGCCCTGCAGAAGGCAGCGGAGAAGGAAGACAGCGAACTACAGGAGAGAGAGGAGCAGGAGGAGGAAGAGCAAGAGGAAGCCTGGTCGTAGGCCCGTGGTGGGGTCTTCTTGGACCGTCCAGGAGTCTCGTGGGTTCTTCAGGGGAGCTGGTGATAGCAGTCTGGGGTCTGGGGTATGTTTTAGTTCTCCCGAGTGTTCCGTGGGCTCCTGAGACGAAAGGAGAACTGCGCATCAAATTGTGGTTCCCCGGACCCTGGAAGCCTGTCGTGGGATCTCTTTGGGGCCCCCGAGGTGTGTCTTGTGGCGCCTTGGTGTCTTTGGTGAGCTTGGATATGAGTCTCAGATCTGGGGCCCTTCAGAAGGCAGCGGAGAAGGAAGACAGCGAACTACAGGAGAGAGAGGAGCAGGAGGAGGAAGAGCAAGAGGAAGCCTTGTCGTAGGCCCGTGGTGGGGTCTTCTTGGACCGTCCAGGAGTCTCGTGGGTTCTTCAGGGGAGCTGGTGATAGCAGTCTGGGGTCTGGGGTATGTTTTAGTTCTCGCGAGTGTTCCGTGGGCTCCTGAGACGAACTGTCTTGGCACCCCTGGTTGCTTTTGGGGAGCTTGTGATAAGAGTATGTGGTCTGGGGCTTTTGACGAGGCAGCGGAGGAGGAAGACAACGAACTACAGGAGGAGCAAGAGGAGCAGGAGGATAAAGAGCCGGAGGAGGAGGAGCAGCAGAAGGAGGTTGGGAGGAGATTTCCGAAGAGTTGGTGTCGAGAGTTAGGTTGGAACTTCTTGGACTTTCTTGGGGATGTCTTCAGAGCCTCGAAGGAGGAGATTTCCGAAGAGTTGGTGTCGAGAGTTAGGTTGGAACCTTCTTGGACTTTCTTGGGGATGTCTTCAGAGCCTCGAAGGAGCAGCTGGAGGAGGATCAGGAGAAAACCTCCTGAGAAAATGAGTATCAGTTTTCGTATCCCGGAGTCGGTGGAGGCAAATGAGGAGAGGGCGATGGAGGAGGAGGAGGACGAGGAGGAGGAGGAAGGCGACGAGTTCGAGGGAAGAAGGAGGTTGAGGAGGGGATGAGGGGCAGAGAGGGGGAAACGGAGGAGGAGGAGGTAGAGAAGGACGAGAGATGGGCTGTCGGACGTCCGAGTAGGTCATGCCGAGAGTTATCTTGGAACCCTCTTGGGCTCTAGTGGGGATGTCTGCAGGGCCTCATGTGCCGTCTTGGGGCGAGGTTGAGAAGAACTAGGGGCGATGGGGGGGGCCGCTCAGGTCAATCAGAGTGTAAAGAATTTGACGGCTCTAAGACTGAGTGGAGCTCCTGTTGGTGCTTTTGTATACCATCGGAGGGCCTTCTTGGGCTGTCCTGGGGCCCTCGTGGGCTGTCTGGGGGGGCTTGGGCCGTCCTGGGCCGTGTTGGGGCTCTCTCGGGCCCTCTCTGAAGCATCCCGTGACTCTGTTGGAGCCCTCTTGGGGGTCTTTTAGGGGTCTCTTGGGCGCTCCCTGGCTTTCTTTGTGCTTTATTGACCCATCTTGGGGCCCCATTGGGCCGCCTGGAAGCCATTTCGGGGCGACCTCGGAAGCTCGCAGATCATTATTGGGCCGTTCGTGGCCAGAAAAGGCGAGAAGCACAGAATCGTTCAAAAATAAATGGAAAATTAAGGTTTTTGGCCTGCTGAGGCCGTGTTGGAGGTCTTTGCGGGGGCATCCTGGACAGTCTTGAGCCCATGTTTGGTCCTGTTGGAGCACTATGGGGCCGTCTTGGGGCCTCTTGGGCCTTGCAGAGGACGTCTCGGAAGTGCCTTCTGCTGTCTTGGGCTCCCGATGTAGGCCTCGTGTCGCTCTCTTCGGGGTATTTTGGGCCGTCTCGAAGCATTGTGGGGCTCTCTTGGGAGCCTGTGGGGTTCATCTGGGGTCCATGTGGGGGGGGGTGTCGGTGACATGCCGGGTTTTTCCTTGTAATTTGATAGGTAGAAGGAATTATATATATCTATATATATATATATGTATATATATATATGTATGTATATATATATATATATATATATATAATATATATATATATACCCCTCCCGCAAGCCTTCCCGAGTCGTGCCACTTCCTTCCACGTATTTCGATTTCTTATATATATATATATATATACATACATCTATACGCCCCAAGACGCCTCCAGGAGAGCCCAACAGGCCTCCGAGAGGCCCCCAAGAGGCCCACTGGAGGCCCTCAGGAGGTCGTCCCCATCATGTTCCCGGAAGGCGGTCCGGGAACATGATTCCGCGCCTTGGAGGAGTATTCTGCGCTTTCCGAGGCGCCTTCCGAGGCGCCTTGGACGACGTACGTATGTTTTTATAGATTGTCCTCCTCCTGTGTACACAATCCTTCATGTCTTACGTATGGTTCTCTCTCTCTCTCTCTCTCTCTCTATCTCTCTATATATATATATATAGGAGGCCCACTGGAGGCCCTCAGGAGGTCGTCCCCATCATGCTCCCGGAAGGCGGTCCGGGAACATGATTCCGCGCTTTGGAGGAGTATTCTGCGCTTTCCGAGGCGCCTTCGGAGGCGCCTTGGACGACGTACGTATGTTTCTATAGATTGTCCTTCTCCTGTGTACACAATCCTACATGTCTTACGTATGGTTATACATACATATGTGTATATACACATATATGTATGTATGTATGTATGTATGTATGTATGTATGTATGTATGTATGTATGTATGTATGTATGTATGTATGTATGTATGTATGTGTGTATATATGTATGTATGTATGTATGTATGTATGTATGTATGTATGTATGTATGTATGTATGTATGTATGTATGTATGTATGTATGTATGTGTGTATATAAATATACATATATATACACCCCTCCCCCAAGCCCTCCCGAGTCGTGCCATTTCCTTCCACGTATTTCAATTTCTTCCGTTTATATATATAGATATGTATATGTATATGTGTGTATGTATATATGTGTGTATATATATACATATATATATATATATATATGTATAGGCCGTCCAAGAGTCTCCCAAAACCGCTCCACGACGGCCGAAGAGGCCCCCAAAGAGGCCCCAAGAGGCCCCAAAGAGGCCCCCAAAAGCCTCCCTGGAGGCCCCCGAGAGGCCCCCAAGATGCCCAAAAATTGCCCTGAGCGCGCCCCAAGACGTTTCCAGGAGAGCCCCACAGGCCTCCGAGAGGCCCCCAAGAGGCCCACTGGAGGCCCTCAGGAGGTCGTCCCCATCATGTTCCCGGAAGGCGGTCCGGGAACATGATTCCGCGCCTTGGAGGAGTATTCTGCGCCTTCCAAGGCGCCTTCCGAGGCGCCTTGGACGACGTACGTATGTTTCTATAGCTTGTCCTTCTCCTGTGTACACAATCCTACATGTCTTACGTATGTTTCCATCTATATATATATATATATATATATATAGATATAGATATAGATATAGGTATAGATATACATATATCCGAGTCGGGCCCGGGGGCGGCCCAGGGCGGTGCCTGTAATCTCCATGGGGGGTGCAGGGCGCCCCCGGGAGCGTCCGAAGCGTCCTGGAGGGCCCCTGGGACCGCCAGGAACAGATCGAGACCGCCCAAGACGGCCCGCGAGCGCTCCAAGACGCGCATACATAGCCTCAGGAATGGCCAGGAAGCCCCGAAGACGTTCCAAGAGAGCTCCATGAGGCCCCGAAGGCATCCCAAGAGGCCTCCCAAGAGAGCCGCGACAAGCCAAAATCGCTGATTTTTATTATTTTTTTTCCGAGGCTTTGGGCCTTCTCGCTTTTTCAGGGTTCCAACGCTCCAAGACTGTCCAAGAGTCTCCTAAAACCGCTCCAAGACGGCCGAAGAGGCCCCCAAGACCGCCCCAAGACGGCCCAAGAGACCCCCAAAATCGTCCCAAGACGGCCCAGGAGAGCCCCAAGATGGCCCAGGAGCCGCCCAAGACGGTTCCAGGAGAGCCCCGACAGGGCTTCAAGATTGCCTAAGCGAGCCCAGTGGGCCCCAAGAGGGCCCCGCGAGGCCCCAACGGGCCCCAAAAAGGCCCCCAAGAGCCTCCCTGGAGGCCCCCAAGAGGCCCCCAAGATGCCCAAAAATGGCCCTGAGCGCGCCCCAAGACGCCTCCAGGAGAGCCCAACAGGCCTCCGAGAGGCCCCCAAGAGGCCCACTGGAGGCCCTCAGGAGGTCGTCCCCATCATGTTCCCGGAAGGCGGTCCGGGAACATGATTCCGCGCCTTGGAAGAGTATTCTACGCCTTCCGAGGCGCCTTGGACGAAGTACGATTCATATTCTTGAACGCTTTCCGGGAACATGATTTCTCACCATTTCGGAACGCTTTCCTGCTGCTGCGGTGCTCTGGGGGGAAGGGACGGGGGTCCGGGAACACGATCGGGAGGTTAGGGAACGAGGGTTTGGAGAGGAGCAGTAGGACAGACGGACGGGCAAATACCGGCCCACTCCCATTCGTAAAACATGCATTTTCAGCACACTTGTTTGCTTGGTCCTCACAGTGCCCCAGACGCCCCCGAGCCCCAAGACAGCCCAAGAGAGACCCAAGAGGGCCCACGACGGCCCAAACGGGTCGTCCTGTGAGGCTCACGGAACCCCCCAAAGACGGCCCAAGAGGCCCCAAAGCCGGCCCAGGAGGCCCCCAAGACGGCCTCAGGAAGGCCCAAGAGGGCCTCGTTCGAAATCATGTTCCCAGAAGCCTCTCCGGGAACATGATTTCCGGGTTTCTAGGACGCCCAAGAGGGCCCCAGGACGGCCCCAAAAGGGCCCTAAAAGGACCTTCAAAAAGGCCCGGATGGCCACAGTTCGTTGATTTGCGTGAGATGTTGTTGGATTTCTTCCGCGCGGAGGAGACGGAGAGGGCGAAGGAGGAGGAGGAGGAGGAGGAGGAAGAGGAGAAGGAGGAGGAGGCAGGGAGGAGGAGTGGAGGGGAGGAGGGGGGAGAGAGGAGGAGGCTCGAGGGCGATCGACGATCGGCGACGACGACCGGCGACGGTGATTGACGACGACGACGACGACGACGACGACGACGACGACGACGACGACGACGACGATCGACGACGGTCGACGACCGACGACGACGACGATCGACGACGATGACAATAGTCGACGGCGCCGATCGACGATCGACGGCGACGACGACGGCCACGCCGACGGCGGCGACGCTGCCCGCGTGACAGCCCAAGAGGCACACAAGACAGCCTCATCGAGGCCCCAGAGGGCCCCAAGACGTCCAAGAGCGCCTCAAGAGGGCCCGAGATGGCTTGAAGATGGCCGAAGAGGGCCCCAAGAGGGCCTTCAAGAGGCAAAACTTTACTCACTCCTCGTGTAAAGCGTACAATTTCAGCATACTCGCTTGCTTCGTCCTCAGAGTGGCCCCCGAGGAGCCCCAATACAGCCCAAGACGGCCCCAAAGGCCCCAAAGCCGGCCCAGGAGGCCCCCAAGACGGCCTCAGGGAGGCCCAAGAGGGCCTCGTTCGAAATCATGTTCCCAGAATTTTCTCCGGGAGCATGATTTCCGGGTTCCCAGGACGCCCAAGAGGGCCCCGGGACGGCCCCAAAAGGGCTTAAAATGACATTCAAAAATTCCCAGAGGGCCACAGTTCGCTGATTTTCGCGAACTGTTGTTGGATTTCTTCCGCGCGTTGGAGGAGGACAGCTTGCCCTCACAGTGACTGTTGGGGACATGTGTGTGTGGAAAAGCATTGGGATAACGCCTGGAAGAATTGGTCCGATTTACAAAACCACCCAAAGCTGGCGGAGTTGACGACAGCAAGCGACAATATATTACAGAAGGCTTCAGCCGGGATGAAAGGCGGAGCCAAAGGAAAATCCAAAGGCAAATCGTCGAAATAGGATTCACGGCGGGCACTGGGACCTACTGCCTCTACGGAAGTTTCTACCACCAGTGCCGGAGCCGAGCAGCAACATATCATCGTTCCGGACGTGGATATCACGGGCAAAGTTACCGACATATCCACCACTCTGGATCCAGTCCCTCCCGCTCCTCCTGAAGCTCTTCCTGTACTTCCTCTTCGCCGCGACGGGCCCTCCCATGATGAGGATCATGGAGCTGAACGCCTGGAGTGCTATCACATCTTCGACTGCTGCCTGAACCGTTTTGGGAATGTCACGGACGTGGGCAAAGATACCACTGCCAGGAGCTGTCCGGCAACCGTCCCTCCCACACCACAGGCCTCCCCCTCTCCAGACCCGACCCTTGTGCCGATTTTTTCACCCCCGACCCCCGACGTCCCTGAAGAAACCGGAGCACGTTTCACCCCTCAAGTGGATCTCGACGACCCTATTCGTACTTTTCTGCCAGCCCTGCAGGATCAGTTCGGACCCCCAGCGCAGGAGACCACACAACCGCATCGACTACAAAACGTAGTTGCGCGACTTCTCCTTCCAGTCGAAGGTGCCGACATCCCACTTCCGCCTCCACTTACTGGCCTTCAGCTGCCACCAGCGCGGCACTCCGACCTCCAGCCTCCAACATCCGACCTTCCACCTTCACCTCCACCTATCGACTTCCACCCTCCAACATCCGACTCTCCACTTTCACCTCGACCACTCCCCCTTCAGCGTCCACCAGCACAACATTTCGGCTCCAGACATCCAGCGTCCGATTTTCCACTTCTACCCCAATGTGTCGATTTACACCGTCCACCAGCACAACAATTCGACCTCCATCCTCCAGCATCCGACCTTCCACCTCCACCTCCACCGAAATTTCATGAGCATGCCGAGGTACATCGAACAGGCCATCAACACCAGATGACGTCTTCTCCGACTTTGGCTCGGCCTTCCGACCTCCAGCTTTCAGCATCTGCCTCTCCACGTCCACCTCCGACTATCGAGCCCCAACCTTCATCGACTATCGAATCGCAACCTGCATCGACAGAGGCTTCGGATGACATGATGTGGCGGTTGCGGTCGGAACAGCATCCACACTTGCATCAACAGCGACTTCAAGGCAGCATTGGCGGCGGACGTGGACGATACAGCACTGCCGAAGGTGACGTACCAACGGGCCTGCGACAGACGCACTCTTCCCAGCAGCACCCGACTGTGGGCACACAGCATCCGACAGCGACAAATACAACACATACACCCCGGCCACCCTCCAACCCCCGACGTCCACCCACCCAGCACTCCGACCTCCAGCCTCCAGCATCCGACCTTCCACCTCCACCTCCACCCATAGGCATCCAACCTCCACCAACTCAGAACTCCGACATCCGGCTTCCACCATCCGACCTTGCACCTCCACCTCAACCTATCGACCTCCAGCCTCCAGCAGCACAACAACCCGACCTCCATCTTCCAGCATCCGACCTTTCACCTCCACCTCCACCGAAATATCGTGGACATGCCGAGGTACATCGAACAGGCCATCAACACCAGATGACGTCTTCTCCGACTCCGGCTTGGCCCTCCGACCTCCAGCTTTCAGCATCTGCCTCTCCACGTCCACCTCCGACTATCGAACCCCAACCTTCATCGACTATCGAATCGCAACCTGCATCGACAGAGGCTTCGGAGGAGATGATGTGGCGGTTGCGGTCGGAACAGCATCCACACTTGCATCAACAGCGACTTCAAGGCAGCATTGGCGGCGGACGTGGACGATGCAGCACTGCTGAGGGTGACGTACCAACGGGCCTGCGACAGACGGACTCTTCCCAGCAGCACCCGACTGTGGGCACACAGCATCCGACAGCGACAAATACAACACATACACCCCGGCCGCCTTTCAACCCCCGACGTCCACCCAGCCAGCACTCCGACCTCCAGCCTCCAGCATCCGACCTTCCACCTCCACCTCCACCCATAGACATCCAACCTCCACCAACTCAGCACTCCGACATCTGGCTTCCACCATCCGACCTTGCACCTCCACCTCAACCTATCGACCTCCAGCCTCCAGCAGCACAACAACCCGACCTCCATCTTCCAGCATCCTACCTTCCACCTCCACCTCCACCGAAATATCGTGAGCATGCCGAAGTACATCGAGCAGGCCATCAACACCAGAGGACGTCTTCTCCGACTCCGGCTTTATTGATCTTTGTTCGTCTGCTTAATCGGCCTCCCACCGGTTTTTTTATTTTTTTATATTTGTTGTTTTTTTTATCCAGTCTCTCAGCATCTGCCTCTCCACGTCCACATCAGACTACGAACCCCAACTCTTCGTCAACTATCGAATCCAACTACAGCACAAAAAGCGCTTTTTTTTTTTTCTTTTTTTTTTTTTTTTTTTTTTTTTTTTTTTTTTTTTTTTTTTTTTTTTTTCTTTTTTTTTTTTTTTTTTTTTTTTTTTTTTTTTTTTTTCTTGTTTTTTTTTGTTTTTTTTTTTTTTTTTTTTTTTTTTTTTTTCTTTGTTTCTTTTTTTTTTTTTTTTTTTTCGGACGACATGATGTGGCGGGTGCGGTCGGAACAGCATCTACACTTGCATCAACAGCGACTTCAAGGCAGCATTGGCGGCGGACGTGGACGATACAGCACTGCTGAGGGTGACGTACCAACGGGCCTGCGACAGACGCACTCTTCCCAGCAGCACCCGACCGTGGACACACAGCATCCGACAGCGACAAATACAACACATACACCCCGGCCGCCTTTCAACCCCCGACGTCCACCCAGCCAGCGCTCCGACCTCCAGCCTCCAGCACCCGACCTTCCACCTCCACCTCCACCCATAGACATCCAACCTCCACCAACTCAGAACTCCGACATCCGGCTTCCACCATCCGACCTTGCACCTCCACCACAACCTATCGACCTCCAGCCTCCAGCATCTCAACAACCCGACCACCAGCCTCCAACACCCGACTGTCCACTTCCACCTCCACCTATCGACCTCCGACCTCCACTGGCCCAGCATCCGGACATCCAGTTCCCAACATCCGACTTCCACCTTCCACCTCAACCCGACAATACATACCTCCAATCAGCGGTCACAACAACCACCGCAACCCCACAACACAGTAATTTTACGATTATACATAAAAATGCCCGGAGCCTCACTAATGACGCAGCGGTTGACTTACTTGTGCAAGAGCTCTCAGGCGTGCAATGGGACCTTGTAGCACTCAACGAAACATGGAGGACAGAAAAACAGGAATATTGGGTCACGGACCCTGGTGAACACATATTTGCAGCTTCAGGACACGACTCTCCAACTCGTGGGATTGCTTCTCTCGTTCACAAACAGCACGCGCGACGCATACGAAGATTCAAAGCTGTGAACGAACGAATTGCATACATTGACGTTGACATCGGGAAGCACTCACTCCGGATCATCACAGCTTACTTTCCACATGGGGGTTACGGTGATCAGCACGTGCAGACCGTGTACGACGTGCTCACAGAGATCCACACCGATGCCTTACAGCAGAAGTTGACGACCGTGCTCACAGGAGATTTCAATGCACAAGTCGGCAGAAAGTACGACGACGGCGACGACGGCAACGCCAACGACGTGGACCGGCACACTCTCGGAAGGTACGGTCTGGACTTGTGCAACCAGCGTGGGATCTGGCTACGATCGTGGGCCTGCGTACGGAAACTCATCATCGCGAACACCATATTCTGCAAGCACCCGCATAATATCTTCACGTACGCACGCACTGGCGCCAGACACACACAAACGCAGATAGACTATATACTGGTGGACCGGAAGGCCCGGCACCTGGTGCTCGACGCATTCGCCACGATTTGCCCTGACCTCGGCTCCGACCACCAGGCCGTGCACCTCCGACTAGCACTGAATGGCCCGACATGCCAGCCACGACGACGAAAGCGACGACCACGACGCAACCACATTCACCAGCCGCTGCAACCTAACGACCCGGATTTCCAGCAGCACTTAAAGAAACATTTGACGTGCAACGACCCGACAAGCAGCAGTCAGGACGCCTGCGCGCGCACCGAAGAAGCACTTAGAGCAGCCTACAAAGATCATCAACAGCAGAGGGAGGATCAACACATGCATGAACCGCAACAGCAACAAGGTACTGCCTGTGTCGACGACGAAGCCCGACGATACCTACAAGCACTCATCAGACAACGCTGGAACACGCCGCACAGCGACACAGCCACGAGGACAACTCTCAGCAAACGTATTCTACGTCAGCACCGGGCGATTAAAAGAGCTCAGCGGCAGGTGGCGCTGAACGAGATCATAACTAAGTTCAGGGGCCTCAACAACATATCCGGCATCAAATCCAGCAAGAAGAAGGACCTCATACCAGCCATGACGACGGCAGACGGTGTCCACCAGACAGACCGTCATGGGATTGCTGACGTCTTCGCCGATTTCTACGAGAAGTTGTACCGGTGCCCCCCCGAAGCTCAACCGCCAGCGCAGGAGAGTGCAACCTCCCACACCAATAACAACACGACGACTCACATGTTACAGAGTATCCCACCTTCCACCGACGACGAACTACACCAGGCAGTGAAGCAACTGAGAAACGGCAGGTGTAAAGATACGGCAGGTCTTACCGCAGAGCTTCTGAAAGCAGGAGGGCGCATCATCGAACAGCACTTGTTGAAGCTCTTTAACGGCATCTTGGCGCCGGAGCAGACACCGCCAGAGCAATGGAGACGGACTACAATCAGCGTCATACACAAGTCTGGGGATCCACAACTACCCAATAATTACAGACCAATTGCCATCATACCGTTGCTGTACAAGCTAATGGCCCGACTGCTTTGCAACAGACTCGAGGCGCACTTCGACTCACAACAATCACCTGACCAAGCTGGCTTCCGAAAAGGTTTCTGTACGGAGGATCACTTATTCACCACAACGATGCTATTCGAACAATCCAACGAATGGCAAATGAATCTATGGACGGCAGCGATAGACTTCAAGAAGGCATTCGATTGCGTATATCACCACTGCCTCTGGGAAGCTCTCCGCGATCAAGGTGTGCCTGCGCCCTACATCACCATGCTCCAGAAATTATACAATAGACAGACTGCGACAGTGCGGACCGACGTCAACAGCAGAGGATTCAGTATTGAACGGGGCGTCAAACAAGGCGACCCTCTAAGTTCTTACTTGTTCAACGCGTTGCTCGAGCACGTGTTCCGGAAACTCAAGCCAGTCTGGACACGAAAGGGCTTTGGCATTAAATTGGGACATACCAAACCGACGCTTCTTACCAACTTGCGCTTTGCAGACGACGTCCTACTACTCGCACCCAACCTGAGACAACTGAAATGTACTCTTCGTGATCTCAAACAAACAGCGTCAAAATGTGGGCTCGAGATACACCCAGACAAGACGAACATCCTCACGAACATAAGCCGGCGACAGGGGCGAACGATTACTCATGTTGATATCGACGGCGACAGAGTCGAAATCCTCAGCAACGAACAGAGCACGAAGTACCTCGGCCGGAAGCTTACATTCCACGACTACCACCCCACCGAGCTCGCCAACAGAATCGCAATGGCATGGCGCAAATTCAACCAATTGCGCGACGAACTAACGAGCAAACGGTACCCGCTCCACAGCAGGCTCCGGCTATTCAGCGGCGCCGTAACACCGGCAGTGATGTATGGCTGCACTTCGTGGACTCTTACCAAAGACCTGCTGTTGACATTACGACGTGCACAACGACGTATGCTACGACTCATTGTGAACACTCCGAGGCGACGGGGGATCACCCGACAGGACGCAGCAGCCGACGACGACGCCCAGTCCAACCCTGCTCGCACCGACGATGACACCAGCGACAGCACGACCGACGCAAGAAGGGAATTCGAGTTCGACGACGTCGAAGACGATACAGGACTCGAACCATGGGAGGAGTTCATTCGCAGAGCCACACATGTGGCTACAGATCTCGCTGCCCGCTCCCACGTGGACAAGTGGACAACAGTATACTACAGACGAAAATGGCGGTGGGCAAAGCGAGTGGCAACACACTCGAACCTTAGATGGACAAGGCTTGTGGCAGCATGGGAGCCGGAAGTCCACGACAATCGGATAGCACAGCGCAGACATGGACGACAACGCAAGCGGTGGTGCGACGACATATCACAGTTTATACAAATTACCACTGGGAGTATCACCAAACATTGGTTATATTATGCTTGTGACCAGAAATTATGGGACAGCTGGGAAGACGCCTTCCTCCACCACATGCAATAACCGGGTTCCGGCCCACCCGCGCTGCTCCTAGGGGGCCCGCCGGCCGTCCGGCGGACTGAGCGCGCTCTTCTCTTCTCTTCTCTCTTCCTCCTCCTCCTCCTCCTCCTCCTCGTCGTCCTCCTCCTCCTCCTCCTCCTTCCTCCTTCCTCCTTCCTCCTTCCTCCTACCTCCTTTTTCCTCCTCCTTTTCCTCCTCCTTTTCCTCCTCTCCCTCCTTCTCCTCCTCCTCCTCCTCCTCCTCCTCCTCCTCCTCCTCCTCCTCCTCCCCCGCCCCCCATCGGCGGCCACCCCCTTCCGCTCCCCAGACATCCGACGTCGTGATTTTTCACGACGTGGCCGCCCAGAGGTCTGGGCCACTTCCGCGGGGCCAGCTTTCCGTCCCTGGCGAGGGCCCCCGGAGGCAAAAATGAGATGATAAAAACACGGGCCTTGATTTTTCCACTGGGTCGGATGTCTGGGTACACGCGTGTTTTTGCTGATTCGCTCATCCTGGGCGCGCGCTCGCGAGGAGAGCAAGCTCGCCAAGCGCTCCGGCGACGCGCGGCGCCACCTCGCCGCGCTGCAGAAGCTGGCGAACGCGCACCTCGCCATGGGCAGTGCCGCGGAGGTGTGCGGCTCTGCTCGGTCGCGGGGCTGCCCGGACCTTCGTTCTAGGCTTCCTGGATGGGGTCGGAGGATCGCGTCGCATCGCCGATGTATCGGCGATGCGGCTCGATGCGGAGCCCGATTTCCTCCACGCCGACGTCGCCGATGCGTCGCCAACGTCGGCGATGCATTGCCGATGCATCGCCGATGCATTGGCGATGCGTCGCGATCCTCCGACCCCATCCACTCGGACCCCACTTAGTAGGCCTCTATTCGTCGGCAGATCCCTGCAGAAGGCATCCGTGCACCATCGCCGTGGCTGGCCAGGGCTGTCATGTGCCACAGGATGGTGTGCGCAGGCCCCCC
Source organism: Prorocentrum cordatum (assembly GCA_963575745.1). Lineage (NCBI taxonomy): Eukaryota > Dinophyceae > Prorocentrales > Prorocentraceae > Prorocentrum > Prorocentrum cordatum. The sequence goes on from CAUYUJ010015733.1 coordinate 281,877, forward strand.
CTGTCCTTGGGGATGGCCGTGCGCACCATGCCAGGGCCCACGATGGCCTTGACCGTGCCAGCACCCACGATGGTGGCTTGCAGGTGCCCTCCGCGTGAAGTCACGCTGGGCGTTCACTTCTTGGCTTCTCTTCAGCTTCGGCCTCCCAGCGCCGTCGTCGGGCCCCCCGGCCACCGGGGAGTCGGCCCGCGGCGAGGAGCTGAGCCCCCACGGGCGGGCTCGGGAGCTCCGGGGGGGCCCCCACGCCCTGGAGGGTCGCGGCGCCAGAGGTCTGGGACCGCACGCCCGTGCGTCTCCGTCCGTGGCCCTGCCTCGAGCCGCTCTCGGACGCCACGCGAGGGGAGGGGGAAGCCCGCGTCGTCTCCACCGCCAGGCCCGGGCTCGAAGCATGCTGGCCGAGGTGGTGTCCGAAGGGGGTCAAAGGGCCCGAGGCGGAACCGCGTGGCCGCGTGGCAGTCGCGGGCTTCCGAGGCAGCGGCGGCTCGCCAGCCAGCGGCTGCCCCACGGCAGTGGCGAGTCTTCCCACGGCTTGCCGATCGGCTGGGGGATGAGGTGCACCACCCTGCTGCTTGAGTACGTGGGTTGCTGGGTGCCGGGTGCACGCGGCCGCAGCATGTCCTATACGGGGTGCTGCAGAAGGGGCCTCGCCTTCGAGGGATCGGGGAGTCGCCAGCTCTTCTCCTTGCGGAAGGCCGGCGGAAGGAACCCGGCGGAAGGCTCGCGGAGCCTGGTTGAAGTACATAATTTAATTAGTGCCATCCCAAGAGCTTCTGGTTTCGTCGTCGTCGTCCTCGTCTTCGTTCTCGTTCTCGTCTCCGTTCTCGTCGTCGTCGTCGTCGTTCTCGTTCTCGCTCTCGTCGTCGTCGTCGTCGTCGTCGTCGTCGTCGTCGTCGTCGTCGTCGTCGTCGCCTGGCCTCCGTGGTCCTCCAAGCCTCCCCCGTCGTCCTCGCAGTCTTCCTGGCCCCCCAGCCGCCCTGGCCTCCGCCTTCTGGACCACCCCAGCTCTCCAGGCCTCCTGAGCCACCTCCAGTTCGCTCCTCCTCCTCCTCCTCCTCCTCCTCCTCAACCACATCCTCCGCCTCCTCCTCCTCCTCCTGCTCCTGCTCCTCCTCCTCCTCCTCCTCCTCCTCCTCCTCCTCCTCCTCGGTTTGTCGTCCTTGTGCCTAGGCTGGTGGTCCTCGTAGACCTGCCTGTGGCCCTCGCAGCTCTGCGCGTGGTCCTGGCAGCTCAGCCCGTGGTCCTCGCAGCTCTGCGCGTGGCTCGCCGAGCTCAGCTGGTGACCCTTCGAGCTGAGCTGGTGGCCCTCTGAGCTGCGCTTCAAGCTGAGCTGGTGACCCTTCAAGCTGAGCTGGTGACCCTTCAAGCTGAGCTGGTGGCCCTTCAAGCTGAGCTGGTGACCCTTCAAGCTGAGCTCTTGCAGCGCTTCCGCTCGGAGCTGCGCGAGGCCTCGCGCGGCTCCGTGCGGCCGCGGGCCTGCTCAGGGGCAGCGTTAGGCGGGGAACAGCAGGGAACGTTGGGCTTCGAGGTTCGAGGTTCGAGGTTCGAGGTTTTCGCGTTTTCGATGGTTCTCGGCGGTCTTTTGGCCTCGGTGTGCGTTCCAGCGGCTGCGCCTCGCCGAGAGCGTTCCATGGGTGCCACGATCGTCCCGAACGGACGCTGGAGAGCCGAGGTCTGGCCCGAAAACGAAGGGGCAACGTTAGGGGGGACAGGCTCAGGGGCAGCCGCCGCCGCCGCAGGTGCAGCCGCCGTCGCAGGCGTGGCTGCCGAAGTGGATGGTGCCAGCGACTCGCGCCAGCGACCACCCGTAGGCGCACCTGCAACATCGGAACCATCAGCGTCAACCTCAACAAGTGCTACGAGCTGATCTCCAGCCCACTCGGACCTATGCCACTGCGTACCGCGGCATGCAGAACAGGCTACCCAATGAGAAAAAGGTTGGAAGGTCAGACCCGACGACCTGTCCTACCTCGTCGCGGTAGCGCTGGATACCAAGGGCCGCGAGCCGTACCAGCCAGTCGCCGACAAACAGCTCGGCAACCCGACGGGCGCCACCAACCACAGTCACATCATCACAGAGGCCCCCGCCGCGAACAGCACATCCGCTCACGACGAGTACCTGCACCCGTGGGCGCATGACGATGAGCCCCCTGCGGACACCCGCAGCTGCGGTTGCCCACCCGCTGGAAGACGAGGCCACGGCCGCTTCCGAGAGGACCCGCTGCAGCGCGGCCGCTCGCCGGAACTCCGCTGGCGCCTCCACTGCAACCAAGTCTTTCCCGAAGGGGCCTCCAACAGCAGCCGACTCGCGGACAGACGCCAAGGCCTCCCTCGTGCCAGGTCTTCCCGCAGCACCTGCGTCGTCGCCAGCGTGGAACTCCGTCGCGCCGCTCTGGGCGCGCAGTGACCGATCGCCGGCTGCGGGGCCCCCCGCCCCTGTTTCGAGGGCTGGGCGGAGGTCCGGGCGGGCTCGGGCTCGTGGGGCAGCTCCCAGGTAAGGAGTCGTCGAGATGGAGGCCGTGGGCTGCTGGGGTGTGGGCCAGACGCGGCAGCTGCGGAGCGCTGGGTGTGGTTGGAGGCGGTGGAGTTTTGGGTGTGAGGTTGGAGAAGCGGGCTGGCTGGGCGGCGGGCGGAGGCGGCGCGCCGTCCCCGAGTTGTGCAACGGCTTGAGCCAAAATGGCTACGGACTCCTCCTCCTCCTCCTCCTCCTCCTCCTCCTCCTCCTCCTCCTCCTCCCTCCTCCCTCCTCCTCTTCCTCCCTCCTCCCTCCTCCTCCTCTTCCTCCTCCTCCCCAATCCCCCCTCCTCTCCCTTTCCATTCCTCCTCCCTCCACCCCCCCCTTCCCCTGGTGGCAGTCGAGGCCACATCAGTCGCGGAGAGAGCTGTCAAGATCTTCACCGCCGACGGCGAGGCGAGGCTGCAGGCCAGGGGGCGACCGGGGAACGGGGGATGTGGAGGGAAAGAGGAGTGGGAGCAGGCGTGGAAGGGAGGGAGGATCTGGAGGGCGAGGAGGATTGTGATGATGGTGATGATGATGATGATGGTGACTGTGATTGGTGATTGGTGCTTGGTGGTTGGTGATCGGCGAAGGTGATGGTGATGATGATGGTGATGGTGACGACGATGATGATGATGACGATGATGATGATGATGATGATGATGATGATGATGGTGGTGATGATGATGATGATGGTGATTCTGATACTGATGCTTTTGATGATGAAGAATCTGATGATGCTGATGATGATTATGACGATGCTGATTATGGTGTTGCAGATGCTGATGGCGATGCTGATCAGTCTGATGTTGATGATGATGCTGCTGCTGCTGATGATGATGATGCTGACGATGTTGATGCTGATGCTGATGATGAATCTGATAATCTGGATGATGCTGATGATGTGGCTGCTGCTGATGATACTGATGATGATGCTGATGATGCTTATTCTTATTGCTATTATTATTCTTGAAATTATTTCTAGTATGATTGTGGTGGTGATGCTGATGCTGATGATGATGCTGATGACGCTGATGCTGACGATGCTGATGCTGATGCTGATGCTGCTGATGATGGTGGTGACGATGCTGATGCTGCTGCTGATGATGATGATGAAGAATAGGACGATGATGCTGATGCTGATGATGATGATGTTCATGATGCTGATGATGGTGATGATGATTGAAGTATATGTACGACGATGTGATGACGTATGACGATGCTGATGATGATGATGATGATGCTGATGATGATGATGATGATGGATGCTGATGCTGATGCTGATGCTGATGCTGATAGATGCTGAGGCTGATGTGAGGCTGATGCTGATGCTGATGCTGATGCTGATGCTGATGCTGATGATGATGATGATGGAATATGCTGCTGATGAATGATGATGATGATGATGTGAGATGATGACAGCGATGAATGATGATGATGATGAGATAGGGATGATGATGATGCTGGTGGTGGTGGTGGTGGTGGCGATTATGGTGATGGTGATGATGCTGAGGATGGTGGTGATGGTGGTGTAAGCAACGACGAGGATGGTGGTGATGATGAGGACGATAATGGTCGTACCTTTTTGACATAATACGATGGCGAGAGCAAGCTAGGCCATGTGCCCCCGCCCTCTGGCTGAGTGCAGACGCCACCAATTCAGAGCCCCCCAACGGGCCCAGTCCCGCAGGGAGGCCCGCCCCCTCCCCAACGGCTGAGACGCCGAGGCGACCGAACACTTCGCCTACGCCCGCCGACGGATGTGATGATGCACGACTTGAGCCTGCCGATTTCTGTGCCGATCTGTCGTCAAACGTGGTGGTTTCCGAGTCGATCCGACGCGGCCCTGCTGACGCCTGCCTCTTCGACGTTCCGATCGATCCGATTCGGCTCGATGCTGGGGCCACCTCCCAGTTCGAGCGAAAGGGGCCCTCGCCCAGCGTGAGGGACCACCGCACCACGCGACGCGCGGGCCCGCAGCCGGCAGCAGGCAGCAGGAGGCAACCGTCGGCCGAGGTCGCTGGCACCAAGCGCGCCCGCACCCCGCAGAGGCGACGCCGTCCGTGTGGGCGCGCCGCCGTCGCCAGGCCCGAGCGGCACGGCGGACCCTGCACTGGTCGGAAAGCAAGATGATCCCTGCCGTCTTCAAGTCGTGAGAACGTGTGCAGAAGAAGAAGCCAAACAAACATGACCTGTTGGCGCTCCGCGCCGAGCGCCAAACGTTTGTTATGTGCTTTTTCTTCTTCTAAAAATAGCGGACGGAGGTTTCTGTCGTTGTCGCCTTCCCGGGGCCCTCACGGGCCCTGTATGCCCTCAGACAACAACCTGGGATGAGACACGGGTCCCCGGGGAGGGGGAGCCACGTTGTGAACAAATCGCGGCGTCGGAGGTCTGGGAGATTGCAGGGTGCAGTCTTTTCGAGGGTCCGCGCGACCGAGGCTGAACCCGACAAGGCCGCCGCTCCCGCCTGCCCCGCAGCCGACGAGCGCAGAGGCAGCACCAAGGAAGACACAGCGATGCTTCACCAACGTGTGAGCCACTCGCCCTCCAGCTGTCGGCCAGGTGTCGGCGCTAATCAGAGGCGCCGCCGTGGTGTGTTTCCATCGGGCGGGCGGCCCCCCACGATTCGCCCGAGCAGGGGAACCATTATTGTGATTCTCTCGTTTATTTTGGCACGGAACGGCACGGCACGGCACCAGCGAACACCTCCCAAGTCTCCCCTCTCCCTGCAGCCATCCCAGCTTTTCCTCGCTCCTCCCAAGTCCTCCTCGCGAGGCAAGCCCAGCTCCTCCTGGCCCACTGGCCAGGGCACCGCGCCTCCCCTGCCCTCCCGCAGCCAGCCCAGCTCCTCCTCGCCCCTCCAGCCAGCGCGCCCCCCTGCGACCTAACCACTTTATTCCCGCACGGTACTGCACGGCACCAGCACCGCGCCCTCCCTTTTCCTCCCCCGCCCCCTCAGCCAGCCCAGCTCCTCCCTCTCGCCCCCGGCAGCCAGCCCATGTCCGCGTCGCTCCCAGCCGGCGCGCTTCTCCTGCCCCGACCATTGTATTCTGGGACGGCGCGGCACGGCACCGGCGCCGCGCCCCCCCGTCCCCCGCCCCGCAGCCAGCCCAGCCCTTTCCCCTCGCCCCTCGCAGCCAGCCCATCTCCTCCTCGCCCCCCAGCCAGCGCGCTCCCTCCGCCCCGACCGCTTTATTCCGTCACGGCACAAAACGGCATCGGCACCGCGCCCCCTGTTCCCCCGCCCCTCAGCCAGCCCAGCCCAGCTCCTCCTCCTCCTCCTCCTTCTCCTCCTCCTCCTCTTCCTCCTCGAGCCGTTTTGGCCCCGTCCCCCTGCGGCGCTGAGAGGGCGCGGTGGGGTGTTCTGGGCCACCGACTATCTCCACGCGATATCGGCTGGGATCTGACGTCCTGAGTTCAGGAGTGACGATTGCAAAAAGTCGGTGAAATGGGAAAAGGGAAGAAGGCGCGTGATGCTCGGAAGGCTCAGCAGCTGGGCCCTACCGATCCATGGCCGCCTTTGCCAGTGGGCCTCCAAGGTGCCAGGCCGCAGGTGCCGCCGACCAGCCCGTTCTACGGGCTGCCGCCATGGCCTGGGCCGCCGAGCCAGCCCACGTGGCCGCTCTGGAGCTCGCCGCCGCCGCCCCCGCCTGGCGGTCGCAGGCCCGCGAAAGGAGCTGGAAAAGGGAAAGGTGATGATCGAAAGGTGAAGTGCAGTCAATGCCCGCGGTGGGCATGGGTGTCCAAGCTCGAGCAGTATGGGAATACATGCCTGTGCGGGGCGCCCTTCACGAACGAGGCCCCTCCACCAGTGGCACCACCTGATGGCGGCGGCAAGGCAAGTGCCATCGGGTCGGCCATGAGGGGTCAGTTGCAGGAACTCATCAGGTCGCAGCCCGGCAGCGTGCAGGCCAAGGCAGCGCAGAGTCTCCTGGATGCGGCCAAGGAGGAGCCGCCAACCAGAGGGACGGGCGGTCCGCCTGTCACCCAGCGCGTCACGGAGGTGACGGCGCGGGTCCAGAGGGCCCAGACTTACTTCGACAAGATTCGGGCGCAGCAGGTGCGCCTCACGATGGAGCTCGAGAAGTGCAAGGGGTCGCTCGCGGAGGCGGCCAAGGCGCTTGCGCTGGCGGAGAAGGAGCGGGCCGAGGTCTTCCAGACGGTGGTGCCCGCGCCAGCGCCGACGCCTGCGGCTGGGATCGACCTGAGCTCCCTCCTGGGCGCCGACGAGAAGGAGATTTCCGAGTCCATGTTCGCTGTCAACTTGGGCCCCGAGTTCGACAACTCTGACGGGGTGATGGACGAGAATGACCTTAAGGAGATCGAGCGGCGCAAGAAGCTGGTCATGAGTGCTCTTGTCGGTGCGATCAAGACCACCTTCGGCGACTTGCAGGACACGCTGAGGCAGCATCGCGAGTCATTGGGCGCCATGAAGGAGAAGGTCTCCAAGAAGAGACGGCACACGTCTCCGACGCCTGGAGGCCAGGGCGAGGCCCAGGCGGGAGATGCTGCTGGGGTCGGCACGGGGGCGCCTGCGGAGGCGGGCGCGGCGGCCCCTGCCGCGGCGGCTGCTGCTGCGGAGGTGGCCGAGGCCACGAGCCTGGCTGCGGGCGCTGGCGCGGCAGCGAAGCCCGACGACGCGGAGGCTGCGAGGCTGGAGGCTGTCAAGACGAGGCTCGCGGCGGAGGCCGACACGATGCTCAGTGCTGCCAGGGCGTCTGCGGCAAATGGGTCAAGCCTTTAGCCTGCAGGGCTCCCCTGACCTCGGCGGGCCATCCAAGGATGGAGGTTGGGGGGCTGAGCCGCTCCCGCCGAGTACCTGTTCAAGATCGGCCTCTTCCACAGCTACGGCTTCTGCGGGCCTTGCTGGCAGCGGCGCTGGCGCTGGCGCTGTCGCGGCGGCGGCGGCTGCCCACTGCCCAGGCCGCGCGTCCCCTGCCACGGCCATGTTCTCCCGCTCCCCATCGGTCGGGGACGTTAAAGCTCTGGGCTTCGGCCTTGCGCCTTTGGGGCGGGACGAGAGTGACGTGGTGGGGGAACTCGCTGGCGGCCTGGGCTCGGCGGCGGCGCGTGCGGACGCTGGCCTCAGGAGGCTGTATGTACGCAACTTGGGGGGCTGGGGACCAGCTGCGAAGTCCCTTGCCCAGCAGCACCGTGCGGACATCATTGTGGTTCCTGAGACTCATGTGGGGCCTGCAGGCTCGAATGATGTCCTTCATGATTGGCGGAAATCGGGATGCACGGGCGTGCTCTCGGCGGCCTATTCGACGGCTACGCGAGAGAAGTCAGGCGGTATCACGATGGGTGTGCGCAAGCGTTTTCGAGTTTCTTCTCTTCGCCATTTGGCTGCGGCGCCTCAGGATCAGGTCGGCCTCAGGCAGCTAGACCAGTCGGAGCAGCCAGGCCTGGATTTTCGTGACATGGTGGCTGTGCAGCTTCGAGCCCAGCATCAATCCCTGCTGGTCGTGGGCGTGTACATGACCACGGCGGTGGGTGCTCGGGGCAACGCTCAGAAGTTAGCCAATCTCGGGGCGTTGTTGGCGACGATCCAGGGCATGTGGCTTGTCGTCGGAGATTGGAATATGACGCCGCAGGAGTTGTCCGCATCAGGGTGGCTCGAGCTATCGCAGGGGGTCGTCGCGGTGCCGAGCAACACGTCTTACACGTGCACGGCGGGCACGGGGCGTATGTTGGATTACCTTGTTATGTCTGCGTCGGCCCAGCACCTGCTCGCCTCCATTGAGGCGGACTTTGAGACGGTCGAAGAGGCAGGCAAGTCGCACTACGGATTGGACATCTCGCTGGATTTTGATATTTCGAGAGCTATGGCATGGACCCTTCGACGTCCTCGGGCTTTTGACCATCCTGCGCGCCCAAGAAAGCAGCCAGACCCTGACAGCAAGAGGTCTAAGAAGCGGGCAGCTCGCTCGGGACACCAGGATGCCGAGGCGAACCCAGTCAAGGTGCCCACTCCTGCTGCTTGGGGGGCCAAGCGCAAGCTTTCCATCAAGAGCCCGCCCGTTCTGCAGTATGTTCATCTGGAGTTCGAGGAAGAAGATTTCTGGACCGACAATGAAGAAGACGACACTGAGGCCCCGCCTGACGATGCCCCAATTTTGGAGGAGATCGAGGAGGTGCCCGAGGTCGAGGACTCCACCAATGCCAGTTTGCAGGGTGATTGGACTTGTTCGGCGAAGGATTTGTTGTGGCACAGTCTTTCGGAGCAGGTGGCACGAAGATCGGAGCCTCCAGCTTTTGTCGAACAGAGCCTCGGTTTCCAGGCCGACCCTGCTGCTGCCCGTCGTCTCGGCGAGGCTTTCGCTGAGTGGTCGCACACCATGGAGTTGTACTATTGTGAGTTGTATCAGGTGCACCCTCAGGAGCGTCGCCAGTATATGGGCAGGGGGAAGCTGCAGGAGCCAGTCAAGCAACCAATGGATGGTGGTAAGCCGTGGCCCACTACGTCTGACGCCAGCTCGCGATGGTGGTCTACTGTTGCCAGCCACCTGAACGAGCTTGCCCACGTCAGAGCTGGGTCAGAAGGCCTGCCTCGAGCGCAGCATCTCAGAGGACGGCTCTCGGCTTTGGCCTCGTCCATCCCTGTCTGTCAGATCGTTCCGCTACCTGAGCGTAGGCGCGCCAGGTGGGTTCGTTCGCTTCGCACTCTGTCGGGCATCACGAGCGAGTCCTTGGCCAAGTTGGCGGAGGCGGCAAGTAGAGCCGCTCATCAGGCGCAGCGCGCGGTGGCCAGGCAGCGTCTGCAGGGCTACCGCGACTGGGTCTGCCAGCACGCGATCAACGGCATGGGGGTCCTCCACCGCCTCGTGAAGGACCCGATGGCGGAGGTCAGTGAGATTCGCTATGTGGAGGTCACTACTTGCGACGGTGCCTCGCTCATGGAGGCGAAGCGGGCGGTCTGGGACAAGCTATGGTCGCCGCCGAACTTCAGCAGCACCAACGCCATGAAGGTGCTCCAGGAGGCTCGCGCCCTGGCGAGGGAGGAGGAATTGCCTCCTCTGACGCTGGACGGCCTCGAGGCGGCATTGCTCGCAGTCTCGCAGTCCAAGGCGGCAGGCATCGATGGTGTTCGCCAACGGGATGTTTGGTGGCTGCCTGAGGCGGGCCGCCAGCAGCTGCTGTTTCTTTTTCAGCAGGTCGAGTTTGCCGTGGCTTGGCCATGGCAGTGGCTCACAGCCATCATTGTTCTGTTGCGAAAGCCTGATGTGCGCAAGGACCGCGCCATCGGCCTTCTCACCTGGTTGGGTCGACTGTGGAGCCGTATGCGATCTCGTCCCGCGGAGGTCTGGGCCGAGGCTCGCTCGGGTCCTTGGGACGCCGCGGTTCGAGGGAACAGTGCTCTACGGGAGGCTTTGCTCAGGTGCTATGCTGACGAGGCTGCTCTGTCGTCGGTGTTGCCTGAGTATTGCTCTGCGTCCAATCTGTGGGACGTCGAAGCTTTTTATGATACGATTCGCTGGGAAAAGGTGGTGGCCCATGCCCTCCATTTAGACTTCCCTGCTTTGTGCCTCTCTTTGGAAGCTCTCCTGCACATGGGCCCTCGGATTTTGAAAGATGCTGGATGCGTGGCGCCTCCAATCATCCCGTCAGGGGGCCTGGTTGCAGGAGCCAGGCGTGCGCCTGATTTCGCTAAGTGTCAGATGTTTTCGATCTGTGAAATGTCGGTCGATTCGAGTTCGCTGGTACAGTTGCGGACTTGGATTGACGACGTTACCCAGAGAGCGGAGGGGATTCGCCGCGATGTTGTGGGTCACCTCGTGCGTGCGGGAATCACCTTTGCTCGAGGGTGTGCTCAGGAAGGTCTCAAGCTGGCGTCTAAATCCACCATCATTGCGTCTGATCTTGCTGTTGCTCGCGAGATCCAGGCAGGCTTAGGTGCGCAGGGAATCGTCGTTGAGGTCGCGTCGGTCGCCGCCGATTTGGGCATCGAGCGCGGGAGTGGAGCGAAGATTTCCAAGCCTCGCCACTCCAGGCGCATTGCCCAGGCGCATCGGCGTGTGAATCGCATCAATAAGCTGGCCCGAGTTGCCCCGCGTAAGGTGGGGCCTAAGCTTGTTCTCACGGGAGCCCTCCCCCAAGCCTCGTATGCGTGGAAAGTTTTTGGTGTTGCCCCCTCGGTGCTCTTGCAGTGGCGTCGGGCCCTTGCGAGCACCCTGGTGCGGGGGAATGTAGGTAGATGCCTCACCTCGATTTTGGCGTTGGAAGTGGGCCCCAAGGATCCCGCTTTCAGCTCGGTCTTTTCGCTTCTGGATTCCTGGTTTCAAATTGTGTCCAGGGTCTCGGAGCAGGCCCTCCCTCGTATGCACAGCTGCTGGAGAGAGACGGTCCATAGAATTCGGGACCTGGGACCTCGGCGTCGGTGGCACAACATTCGAGGGCCTATCTCGGCCATCGTCGCCACGATGCTGGGACTCGGGTGGCAGCTGGATGGGCCTTGGCACTGGACTGCTCCGTCGGGTGAAGAGTATGCTCTCCCTGACGAGCTCCGCACCGAGGCGTATATGACATCCGATTTCAAACAGTCTGTTGCGGAGTCAATTGAAGCCCAGTTGTGGGCTGGTGCGTCCAAGTTCCGCAACGGGGGTGGCTCGGAGTCTGGCATCGATTTCACTTTGGCGCGTCGTCATCTGGCTTGCCTGCGCAAAAAAGATGTTAAGCAGGCCGGCCTGCTCAGAGCTATTCTCACTGGTGCTGTCTGGACCCGCTCTCGCATTGTCAGTGCTGGAGGGGATTGCTCCGAAGTTTGCCCCAGATGCGGCCTCGGTCCAGAGACCGATGTTCACAGATTTTGGGAGTGTCCGTGCAATGCTGAGTTCCAGGAAATCTCTGAGGCCCTCGCCAGACGAGGGGTTGCAGCGGCCGAAGAGTGTCCTGTGCTTTGGCTCCGCGGCCTCACACCCAAGTCCTGGACTCACGTTCCCCCTCCTCCCGATTCGCCTCTCTCTGCGGCGTCAGGTGCCTTCCCCCGTGTGGAGGGGCGTCGCATCTGGGGTGCGGGGGACGCTAGTGGGGGGGAGTTCTCGCGGGACCGTAGGCTCAGGAGGGTGTCTTGGGGCGTCGCGATTTTTGGGCTCAGTTTAGAAGAGCTCCCCCAGACGAATGCCGCATCCAGCTTGGCCTTTCTGGCGGGAGGCGGCATCACTGGCAGGCAAAGTGTCAATCGGGGGGAGCTCTGGGCCCTTCTGAAGTTTTTGGAGCAGAGCCCAGTTGGCGCCCAGCTCGGTTATATTGCCGATTCGGCCTACGTGTCTAGAGGAGTTGCTCGGATCGCTGCTGGTCTGGGGGCCCGCGTTTCGAGCCACCGCGACTTGTGGGCCCGTGTGCACGAGCTGCTTCGCGTGAGGGATTTGTACCTTGTTCGTGTGCCCAGCCACTTGTCCGTCCAAGAGGCTGGGGAGAGAGGTCTCAACCCCGGTTTTGTGCTGGCTAACGCCATTGCCGACCACATTGCGGGTGAGTTTGAGAAGGAAGTTAGAGTGCCTTTTGCTGTAAGTGCGGCGGTCAGAATGGCCGACGCTGTCACGCGTAAGGTTCAGAACCACCTTCTCAGTGTCATGAATGATGTGATGGATAAGGAGGGCAAGAGGCCCCCTCGTCCGCCAAAGAATCGTGTGCGCAATACTCGCTCGAAATTGCTCAGAGTGGCTGCGTTGAAGTCAGCTCATAGTTGCCCGCAGATCGCGGGTGATTTCGGTCAGTGCCGTAAGTGCGGGTGTCGTGCCAAAGCTAGCGAGCTGACGGCCTTCCTCGGGACCCCCTGCCACCCGATGTCCTGGACGGGGGCGGTCTTTCGGCCCACGGAGGCCGTGTGTGTCCGATCGAGGGAGGTGCACAGCTCTCACCAGCTCTGTTTTTGGCCCGACCAGGATGTGCTCTTTTGTTCTGTTTGTGGGTGTTACTCTACCAGCCAGTTGAGAGAACTGGCAACCGAATGCTCGTATCAATTAGCCAAGGCGGGAGCGCAGAACCTCTGTCGAATCAGTCGAGGGCTCCTGCCTGGATCGTGCGTTTGGGGTAGGGAGCGGCAGGAGAGGAGGGAGAGAGGGTGCGGGCAAAGAGGGGAGAGCGCCGCGGCCGCGGCCCGCCGTGCCGCGTTCAACTCGGACGTGGCGGTGGGCGCTGTCAGGCGCCGCCCCGCCTCCGCCCCCCCCCGCCCCCCCTCCGCCGCCGCTCGACCTTGACCTTTTACCTCGGTCATCGGGACCTTGCCCTAATACTAATAATAAAAACTCCTCTTCCTCCTCGCCTCCAATCTAGCCCAGCTCCTCTTCGCCTCAGCCAACGCACCCCCTGCGCCCCGACCATTGGGGCACGGCGCAGCACGGCACCGGGCCTCCCTTTCCTCTGCCCCGCAGGCAGCCTGGCTCCCCCTCCTGGCCCCCCGCAGCCCCCAGCTCCTTCGTGCCTCGACGCCAGCGCGCCCCCTGCGCCTCGACCGCTGTATTCAGGCGCGGCACGGCACGGCATTGGCACCGCGGCCTTTTCCCCCCCGCCCCCGGCAGCCAGCCCCGCTGCTCCTCCCTCCTCCTCCTCTCCTCCTCCTCCTCCTCCTCCTCCTCCTCCTCCATTCCTTCCCTTCCCCCTCCTCCTCCTCCTCCTCCTCCTCCTCCTCCTCCTCCTCCTTGCCCCCGCAGGCAACCCAGCTCCTCCTCGCCCCCCCAGCCAGCGCGCCCCCCTCCGCCCCGGCCATTTTATTCCAGAGCTGCATGCTACGGCACGGCACTGGCACCGCGCCCCTCCCTCTTTCACCCGCCTCGCAGCCAGCCCAGGTTCGCGTCCTCGCCCCCTGCAGCCAGCCCATCTCCTCCTCGCCCCCACGCTTGCGCACTCCCTGCGCCCCAACCGCTATGGCACGGCACCGCGGCATCGGCACCGCGCCCCCCCCCCCCTTCACCCGCCCAGCAGCCAGCCCCGCTCGTCCTCCTCCTCCTCCTCCTCCTCCTCCTCCTCCTCCTCCTCTTCCTCCTCGCTCCCCGCAGCCAGCCCAACCCTTTTTCGCCCCCCCAGCCAGCGCGCCCCCTTCGCCCCGACCGTTTTATTCGGGCACGGCGCGGCACGGCACCGGCCAGCGCGCCCGCTCGTTCCCCCCCCCCCGCAGCCAACCTTGCCCCCCCCCGCAGTCAGCCCAGCTCCGCCTCCCCCCCGCCCCCCGCAGCCAGCCTCGCTCCCCTTCGCCCGCCAGCCAGCGCGTTACTTCCGCCCCGACCACGGCACCGCACGTCACCGGTACCGGCACCGCGCCTTCCCCCCCATCCGCAGCCACCCCAGCTCCTCTTCTTCGCCCGCAGGCGGCCAGTCCCCCCCCTCACCCCCAAGCCAGCGCGCCCTCGCCTCCCCGACCAGCTTCTCCGGCACGGCGCGACAGGGCACGGCACGGCACCGCATCGCGCACCCCTTCCCCCGCCCCGCAGCCAGCCCATCTCCTCCCCTTCGCCCCCCGCAGCCAACCCAGCTCCTCTTCGTTCCTCGCCCCCCAGCCAGCGCGCCCCCCCCCCCCGCTGCGACTTTTTGATCCGGCGCGGCACAGCGCGGAGTGGCACCGGGCCGTCCTCCGTCTCTCATGCATGTCCTCCTTCTTTCTGGCGCCGTTTGCGTCCCTCTCGTTTGGCTCCTCGTGTTCCTCCCCCTTTTTCGCCTCTGTCTCCTTTCCTCGTCCTCCCTTTGCCCTCCTCCTCCACGTCCTCCTCTTCCCCCGTCCTCTATGTGCAAGCCATGGCCCGCATGCCACTTGTCATGCGGCTGGCTTGTTGTTGGTAAACAAGCTGACAGTACAGGCGTCGACACCGCTACGCCCCATAGCCGCCCACCGTCAGCCGACTTGCACCTTGAACGAACCTGTGTCAAATTCCTGACTCAAGCCCTTCAGGCGCCGCTCTCTGTCTGCGCAACATTGAGCTGCCTTCTGTCAGTCGAATTGCACCGTGAATGACCCTGTGTGAGTTCCTGATCCAGACCCTTGTGGCACTGCCCTCTGCACGAAACTTGGCCAGGGTGTCACCGCTTCACCCTACCTCCCAGCCGACGGCCGCAGAGGCAGCACCAAGACGAGGACAGCGTGGAAGCCACACCCGCGTACAGGCAACTCACCGATGTTCAGTCCGGCGCCGCGCTGTCCGCAAGCGCTGCTGCATCCGCTTCGCTCCAAGCCGTTGCTCATGTGCACCGCTTGTGAAGCGCAGGCTGTCGAACTGCACTCGCGCTGCCGTCGTGCTTCCGAGCCCGCCCGCAGGCCCAGCCGCGCCGCCTCCGGCGCTCCGCCCCCCGTGCCCCTCTGCGGATGCGGGGGCGGTCGGGCTGCGCAGCTGTGGGGCGCTCGTTCGCTGCAGGCGTGGGGCCCCAGGGCTGCGCCGCCGCGCGGGGCGTGGCAGGGCACGAGCTGCCTCGGGTAGCCGCGTGGGACGCCGCGTGCGGCCGTCGGGGGCGTGGCGCGGCACGTGCTGCTGCGGCTGGCGCGGTTCGGCCTCGCCCCTCGGCCAGGCGCACTCAGACTCGTTGTCCAGTTCCCGCCGACGTTGCAGCTGCAGACCGCCGCATGCTCAGACCAGGCGCACTCAATGCCACTCACACCTGGACTCGCTCCTGCCCGGGCCCCCTCGCTCTGAGGCCCGCTGATACTCAGTCAGACTCATCGACACTCAGAATCGCTCACACTTGGACCTGCCCATTCTAAGACCCACTCATTTTCAGATTCGCTCGTATTCAGCCTTTCCCGCACCCGTACCCGCTCACGTTCAAACGCCCTCATCGTCAGACTCACTCGTATGTACTCAGATTCGCCCATACTCAGACTCACTCACAGTCAGACTCACTCAGACTCGGATCCTCTTTCATTCAGACTCACTCATGCACAGCCCGACAAGATGTAGTCATCCTCGGTTGAACTCACATTCATGTTCTGTCACATCCTCATACTCCGACACACGCTCACTCGCGTTAACTCATGCTGAGACCCGCTCATACGCATACTCAACTATACTCGGACCATCCGATGTAGTCGGCATGGCGTCAGGGCCACCCAAGGAGGGACCGACTATGGGCGTTTCACGGAGCCGTTCTCGCCCAGTTTGTGCGGACGTCTTCTGCGAGCCGCTTGTTTCAGAAAGTCGACGCGTGTCTTTCCAGGACCCCATGGCCACTTCTGTTGAGGAGGCGTGGCGCCCGGGCCACCCAAGGGGGCGTCGACCATCGGTGCACCCAGCGACGATTCGCACAGCAGCGTCTTGGCGGCCTGTGACATCTGAGGCTTCTCATAATTCGAAGCGTTCCGCAACGCAGACTCTGCCCACCGCCAATATCCAATCTGGTCGGGCCGAGGTATACGATCGAGGTCGGTTCGGGGAGGGTACCCTAATGTTCTTCGTGTTTGGTGGATGTTCTTGTGCATCCTGGTGGAGGGCACCCTCGAATGTTCTTCAGTTTGGCTGGCGAAGTGTCTCATGTTCTTGAAGGATGTTCTTCTGTCCTAGGTCCAACTGTATTCGAACTCTGAATCCCTATCCCTCCGTGCAAGAGTCAGGGCACGTATGCAGATGTGCCACTTGTTGTGCGTATCCTACGGCACGCCTCTACTGCACATGTCCGTGTCAGTATGGATCGTAGTTCGGGTTGTTTGCCCCTGCGAGCCCCCCGTGGCCATGGCTGGACGCCGTTCGAAGATGTAGTCTGGGCGGTAGCAGGCAGGGATTTGGGGCGCTATTTTTCCCTCTCGCAATCGAGGGAGCCCAGACTTGCAAAGCTCAGCCTCCTCCTCGTGCTCCTCCTCCTCACTCACTCCTCCGCAGCCGTTTTGGCAGCTCAGTGTCCCTGCGGCTGTGCCCACACTCTGCAGGGCCCTTGCGGTGCACTCTTCGCGGATGCGGGCCCCCTGGGTGCCGTCAACGTTTGCGGCGGGTGTGCTGCTGGGGTTCGCCCTCGCCGTGGTGTTCGTGAGGCCGCAGAGGCCCGTCGCGGGGCCGCAGAGGCTCGTCGCGGGCGTCGCCCCCGCTGCGGTGGCCAAGCTTCGCCCCGCGGGCGGGTCCGGGACGCCGCTGGCGTCGACGGTCTCGAGGCTGGCGGAATTCCAGACGTCGACGGATGCGCTTGCTGAGTTTGCTGTAGTTTCACCCTCGCTGGCGGTTGCCCGGTCCCGACTGGAGAGCAGCGCGGCAGGCTCCCCCGCGGCCCCCAGCCGAGGAGTTCGGGGGGAATCTCAGCAGCGCAGCTTCACCGGCTAGGAGTGGCGACGAGGCGGCGATACTCGATCGAGCTCTCACAGCGCCCACTCCAGCACCCGCTCCAGCTCCGATGAACTACACCTTGTTGGACGCTGGCTATACGTGCGCCAGCCAGGGCTACGACGAGGTCCCAGATTCGAACGCGTGCTTCACCGAGGCGAAAAGCAGCATAGCGGAGCTTTCGGACTTTCCAACTACATTAGCCAGCAGCCTGCCCTTTTCTTGCGGAATCTTCGCTGGGATACTCTTCTCGGCGGCGCGCATCAGGGGGTAGGGGGTAGGGGGAAGGTTTCTTACAATGAGGCCGCTTCTTAGAAGTCGCCGGCCCTACATCTGTAGAGAAGGCCCGCGCCTTCCAAGAAGCAAGGATGCTCCTAAGAAGCCCCCCCCACCCCCCATGCCCCCCTCTGCGCGTGGCTGGTCTTCTTCGGCGATGGGAGCGCCGGCGCCGCGGATCCAGACAGGCGGTACGTCTGCCAGGGGGAGCAGAGGCCCTCTTCGACGCGCACCTCGACGACCTCTCGCACGACCGTGTCAACGCGCACCCTCAGGTACTCGGAGGGGAGAAACACGGAGACCATGACTAAGATGTTGCGGGATCATGTCGATGCCGATCTTGGTAACAGTGCATGCCGACTGGCGCCGATTCGCGATGATGATCCACGAAATGACGCTGGCCAAGATCGGCGGTGACTAAGATCGGCACGACGGTTCCGCATTCAGTCTTGGTCATGGTCCCCGTGTTCTTCCCCTGCAGGTACGACCCTTCAGCCGTCGTTTACCCAGACCTTTGCCAGACATGGTACTTCCACGTCGTCAATGCAAGCACGAACGCAGAGAGAAATTTGCTGTGCTTCGATGCGGTCACGTCAATGACCTCGGTTCAGCCGCAGAGCACGGTGGACTTTCAACTCCTCTCGGACACCTCAACTCTCGGAGGCTGTGTCTTCACAGTGGGTGGTGGATTATTACGTTTCTTCGACACGACACAGATACCAGTTGGGTATGAGTATTGGCTCGACATTTGCGAAGGCCTCACCACATCCACAGGGTCGTCCAGCACGACAACGTCTTCAACCTCAGAGACCTCTTCCATGACACTGAGTTTCAGCACGACCTTCTCTTCCACTACGGGGAGCTCTATCAGCGAGACCTCTACTAGCGAGAGCTCTACCATAACTCGCACAACAACAAAGACCTCTACCACCACTCCTACTCTGTCTTCATCAACCAGGAGCTCTTCTACCTCCTCAGGGACTACGACAACTATCACGACTGGCACAACAACGAGTACCTTTACCCCGACTTCTACTCTGTCTTCATCTACCTGGAGCTCTTCTTCCACCTCAGGCACTACGACAACTCCGACCAGCTACGTCTTGCTGCCAGCTGGCCTGACGTGCGAAGAGGCGGGCTATGACGAGGTCTCGGGCGAGATAGGATGCTTCTTCAATGCCACGGCTTACATAGGGGGTGATCTCACGGGCGTGACCCAATTTCTGCAAGTCAATGAGCAGTTCTCTTGCGTGTACCAATTTGGGATATTCCAGAAGCTTGCGCCATTGCGCCGCCTCCCAGAAGTGGATGTTTGCTGCTTCCTGTTTCGTCGGTGTTGTTTGCCACTTCCCGTCGTGCTGCCTGCATGTAGTTTCTGCTGATTCGTCCTCCTCGCATCCGCGTCTTTTGGGGGGGTTCTTGGAGGTCTCTGGGGCGGCCTCTCGGAGCCTTTTCCATGGCTCCTGAGGGCTTTGTGGGTCCTCAATGGCATCTTGGGGGCCTCTTGGGGGCCTCTTGGGGGACTGTTGGAGGTCTTGGGGGCCATCTTCTGGGGCAGGGCTCCCAGGGTCCCTGCGGGTTCCCTCTCTTGGGCCTCTCTTGGTTCTCACCTGGGCCCCTCTTGGGGCACTCTTGAGTTTTTCCCAACCATCCTGTGGTGTTGGGTCCACGTTTTGAAGAGACGGCGCCCGGCGTTCTCCTCCTCCTCCCGCCTCCTTCCTCCTCTCCCCCCCTCCTCCCCTCCTCCCTCCTCCCTGCGTTTCACCCACCCAGCATACAGCGTTTCGTGGCCCCATAGGGAGCTCCACCGAAGGCCCCAGTGCCACCGCCCGCATGCGTCACGCACACTCATTTCGGCACACCCCTCACACGTTTCGTGGCCCCACAGGCAGCTCCACCGACGGTTCTAGTGCCACCGCCCACATGTGTCACTCACACCCATGTCGGCACACCCCTCACACGTTTCGTGGCCCCACAGGGAGCTTCACTGAAGGCCCCAGTGCCACCGCCTGCATGCGTCACGCACACCAATTCCGGCACACCCGTCTCACGCTTCGTGGCCCCGTACGGATTTCCACCGAAGGCCCCAGTGCCACCGCCCGCATGCGTCACGCACACTCATTTCGACACACCCCTCACACGTTTCGTGGCCCCATTGGGAGCTCCACCGAAGGCCCCAGTGCCACCGCCCGCATGCGTCACGCACACCCATTTCGGCATACCCCTCACACGTTTCGTGGCCCCACAGGCAGCTCCACCGACGGTTCTAGTGCCACCGCCCACATGTGTCACTCACACCCATGTCGGCACACCCCTCACACGTTTCGTGGCCCCACAGGGAGCTTCACTGCAGGCCCCAGTGCCACCGCCCGCATGCGTCACGCACACCAATTCCGGCACACCCGTCACACGTTTCGTGGCCCCATAGGGATCTCCACCGAAGGCCACAGTGCCACCGCCCGCATGCGTCACGCACATTCATTTCGGCACACCCCTCACTCGTTTTGTGGCCCCATAGGGAGCTCCACCGAAAGCCCCAGTGTCACCGCCCGCAAGCGTCACGCACACCCATTTCGGTACACCCAGTACAGCGTTTCGTGGCCCCATGAGGGGCTCCACCGAGGGCCCCAGTTCCACCGCCCGCATGCGTCACGCACGCTCATTCCGGCACACCCCTAACACGTTTCGTGACCTCACAGGAAGCTCCACCGAAGGCGCCAGTGGCTGCGTTCGCATGCGCCCACCGCACCCATGTCGGCACACCCCTCACACGTTTCGTGGCCCCACAGCGAGCTCCACCGACGGCCCCAACGGCTGCGTTCGCATGCGCCCACCGCACCTGTTTCGGCACACCCCTCACGCGTTTCGTGGCCCCATAGGGAATTCCACCGACAGCCCCATCGGCTGCTCTTGCATGCGCCCACCAGACACGTTTTGGCACACCCCTCACGCGTTTCGTGGCCCTACAGGGAGCTCCTCCGAATGCGGTGCATACAACGACGGTGCTCACAACTGCATATGGTGGGGTCCTTCGCCAGGCTGATTTTTGCAGTCTTGGGGGCCTCTTGGGCCATCTTATGGCCCTCTTGGCCGTCTCCGTGCCCTCTGAGGGGCCTCTTGGAGGTTCTTGGACCAGTCGGGGGGGCCTCTCGGGTCGCCTCCTCAGATTTGCAGAAGCCCGAGAAGGCGAGAACGTGCAACCGAGTCAATTTTGCTTCGGGAGGCCCTCCTGAGGGTCCACTCGGGGACCCGTTGGAGCATTCTGGGGGCGTCTCGGGCCGCCATGGGGCCATCTTGGGTGCTCTTGAGGCATCGCTGGCGCGTTGGAGCCCTTCTGGAGCCATCTCGGACGGCGTCTCGGGCATTCTGGCAGCCACGGAGGGTGGTTTCGGAGGCCCCGAGGGCCCCGGGGGAACTTTGGCAAGCTCGTCGGGGCCTCCCCCACGCTCTGGGATCTCGGGCCCCGGGGGGTGCGGAAAGGGGGCGGGGACAGCCAAGCATCTCACGCGCCTTTTCGCTCCGTGCAAGCGGGAGTTGGCGGACTCTTCTTCGGAACTGGTGTCGCTGGTGCTGCTAATCCCACCAGGCAGTACGTTTGCCAAGGGGAGCAACGGACCACTACCGAGACGGCCTCTACCGTTTCAACCACAACGACCATCGCACGATTCGACCCCACAGGCGTCATCCACCCAGATGTTTGCCAGATCTGGTTTTTTGAAGTCGTCAATTTTAGCGAGCGTTCCGATCGGCAGGATGCTTGCTTCACCACTGCCAAGACAATGACATCAGTTCAACCTCAGTCCCCGATCAACCTCCTTCCTGGTACAACTCTCGGAGGTTGTGTCTTCAACCTTGGCGGTGGCACCATCACTTTCTACGACCAGGACGCCGTCACGGCATATGATGAATGGCTCGACATTTGCGGAAGTCTTACCTCATCCACCGAATCGTCCACGACGAGCTTGACTTATACCACGACTCTGTCTTCAACCACCGAGACATCTAGCAGCACCTGGAGCTCTTCCACGAGTCTGTCTTCAACCACATTGACCTCGAGCACGACCTTTTCTGCAACCACCAGGAGCTCTACCACGAGTTTGTCTTCCACCACAGAGAGCTCTATTACCGAGACGTCTAGCTCGACGTTGTCTACAGCCACCGAGAGCTCTACCAAGACTCTGTCTTCAACATCCGAGACTTCCAGCACGACGTTAAGTACAACCACTGGGAGCTCAAACACGAGCCTGTCTTCAACAAGCAAGAGCTCTACCATGACTGGGAGCTCAAGCACGAGTGTGTCGTCAACCACTGAAAGCTCTGCCACTCAGACCTCCAGCACGACGTTGTCAACTACCACCGACAGCTCTACCTCGAGCCTGTCTTCAACCACCAGGAGTTCAACCACGACTCTGTCTTCAACCACATTGACCTCAACCACGACTCTGTCTTCAACCACCGAGAGCTCAAGCACGAGCCTGTCTTCAACTGTGAGTTTGTCTTCAACCACGAGTCTGTCTTCAACCACCGAGACCTCAAGCACGTCGTTGTCCACAACCACTTGGAGCTCTACCTCGACTCTATCTTCAACCACCGAGAGCTCGTCATCATCAACCGATACTTCAAGCACGACTCTGTCTTCAAGCACACAGAGCTCTACTGGAACTTCAGCTACCACCCTGACTACAGCAACTCACACCTCCAGCTCGACTGTGACTACGATAAGCTCGACCAGTACAACCCCGACCCATTACGTCTTGCTGCCAGCTGGCCTGATGTGCGCTGATGCGGGCTACGAGGAGGTCCTGGACGAGATTGGGTGCTTCCACAACGCCACAGCTTACATAGTGGAGCTCCAGGGCCTCACGACAGTGCAGTCAGATTTGTTTGATGGCTCGTGCGTCGTATATTTTGGTATTCTCTTCTTTGGCAACGGGCTTGCCGGTGCTGCTAATTTCAACAGGCAGAACGTCTGCCAGGGTGAGGAGCAGACCACCTCATCCACAACCGGGACGACCTCGAGCATGTCCGTGACAACAACCACCCTACGGTACGACCCTACAAATCTCCTCTACCCAGACGTTTGCCAGATGTGGTATTTTTACGTTGCCAATTCCACCACGCTTGCCGATCGACAAGCCGAGTGTTCCGACGTCGCTGATACAATGACCTCAATCAAGCAGTACACAGTATTTGGCGAATCGCGTTCGGGGCCGAAGTACGTCGACGTGTCGGTCTCTGACGCAGGTCTCGCAGGCTGTATCTTCGATCTTGGTGGTGAATCTATTTCTTTCTATGACTCAGGTCAAAGTACTTCGGCAACAAAGCAAGTACTACAGGCGTACCTATCCTGGCTCGACATTTGCGACGGCCTTACCACATCCACAGAGTCGTCTACCACGAGCTTGACTGTTACAATGACAGAGAGCTCTAGTACGTCTTTGTCTTCGACAAGCCAGAGCTCTTCTAGCAAAAGCTCTACCACATCCTCGTCTCCAACGTCCGAGACCTCCAGCACGACAATGTCTACAACCACCGAGAGCTCTAGCCCGACGTTAACTACAACTACCGGGAGTTCTACTTCGAGTCTGTCTTCAACCACGGGGACCTCCAGCGCGACGTTGACCACAACGTCCAGAACATCCAGCACGACGTGGTCTTCTACCACGAGTCTGTTTTCAACTAGCTCGACGTTGTCCACCACCACTGAGAGCTCTAGCACAACGTTGTCTACATCAACAACTACTGCGAGCTCTACCACAACTCGGTCTGGAACAACCGAGAGCTCTACCATGAGTTCCACTCTGTCTACAACCACTCAGAGCTCTATCAGCATGACCCTGTCTTCAAATACCGGGACCCCCAGCACGACTTTGTCTACAACCACCGAGAGCTCTAGCTCGACGTTATTTACAACCACCGAAAGTTCTTCCAGTATGTCCATATCTTCCAGCACGACGCAATCTTCCTGGTCAGGAACATCAACTTCGAGTTTTCACAGCTCCACGGCTTCGAGCTCGATCAGCTCCGCGACGACTGTGACTACGACGTTAACTACGGCGTCTGAGACCTCCAGCACGACTGGGAGTACGACGTCCGAAACATCTAGCGCGACGCGGTCTACAACC
The DNA here is from genome assembly GCA_963575745.1 of Prorocentrum cordatum. Lineage (NCBI taxonomy): Eukaryota > Dinophyceae > Prorocentrales > Prorocentraceae > Prorocentrum > Prorocentrum cordatum. The sequence continues at coordinate 305,003 of CAUYUJ010015733.1, forward strand.
ACTGAAAGCTCTACCGTGTCTTCCATTACCCTATCTTCAACCACGGGAAGCTCTTCCAGTACATCAGAGACTACAGCAACCAATACCTCCATGACCGCAACCCCGGAGCGTTTTTCTGAGATCCGCTGCACCATCGGGCTAATATTTTCCAACAACGTCTCCACTGCTGAAGTAGCGACCGCTTCCCAGACCACTCTCTCGAGCTACTTGAACGTCTCGGAGTCATGGATCACAATCGACTCTGTTACTGAGAGTTCGACCGAAGTGTCAGCGAGACTGCTGACCAGCGCGTCTACCACGTTCTCTTTCCAAATTCTCTACACGGTTCTGGTTGGCGGCATGGACGCAGACACAGAGTCGACCCTCCTGACCGCTCTGTTTAATGACTCCAGCGTCCTCGATTCGACTCTCGAAGTGGTAGTGGCGGATTTAGGCTTGGGGAATTTTTCAGTCTTCTGGGCAACCGAACCAGATGTCATTCTTTGGCAGTTCACCTCCGCAACGCTCACGTCAACGACAGCCACTTCCACAACGTGCTGCGTGTGTGATCTCCCTCCCATCGTCAACGACGTGCCCGTGGTACTTACTGGGTCTGGTTCTTCCAACGTGTCTGGCCTGCCAGACTTGATCCGCATCGAATGTTCAGGCATCGGTTGGTTCGACACGTGTGATCCTGTGTGTGGTCCTGGATACGCTCCATCAGAGTCGATGGTCTGCGTCAACACAACAACGCCGATGATTCCTTCGGAGTTCACGGGAACGGCCATGTGCGAGAAAGTTGTTTGCGGCGGCAGCCCGGACTTGGAGCTGCCGATCGGTTATGAGCTGTGGGATCCTGGCTGCGCGAACGTGCTCTACCAGGAAGTGTGCAATATTTCATGCTCCGACGGTTACGAGGATCTGGGCTTCCCCGTGCAAATCGAGTGCCTGGCCTCGACGGATTACGGCTGGGCCAGTGGTTCGGGAACCTGCGCACCGAAGAGATGTTACGCAGATTCGGTGCCAGATATGCCGCACGTGGCCAATAGCTATTCCTGCATCGGCACTGCAAGTGGCGCGAGCTGTTCGCCAGTGTGCAACGAGTCGTACGAGCTTGTCGTGCCAATCAACTGCATCAATGGCCAGTTCGAAGAGGTACCTTTGGTCTGCATATCCTCCGAACATTCGGAGGCGCTCGAGCTCATGGAGGTCTTGCTCGTTGAAATGGCGATCGCCACCAACGAATCCGATTCTGGCCCGACTGTCGACTGGGCTAGCAGTGCAGCAAGCGAGGCTGCCATCACGAGCTCTCTCGGCAAACTCTTAGGTGTGCTTCCGGGTCAAATCTTTCTGTTTGCGAAGAGGGACCTGAACTCCGACTCGAACTCTGGCCTTCCAGCACGGCGTTTGACATCGCAGCAAGGCCTGCTCTTCAAGACCGTGCTCGTCCCATCTGGTTGGCGTGCGGCAGCTTCCGCCACCGTGCCAGCGCAGGACTCCGTGTGTGGCAGCGCTGCGAGCACCGCCTGGGAGGCCGTAATTAATATGTGACACCTCTTTTTTCTCCTTCCTAAGAGCCTCATCTTCGGGGCTCTTTTCGATTCATCCGATTCGATTCGATTCGATGTCGATGGATTCCGATTCCGATTCGCTTCGATTTCGGATGCCGATCTGGGCTCCGATTTCGCAGCGGAGGCCTTGCGGCCTGCCGATTTCCGCCGATCCGACTGTTCCCGACTTGGCTGCCGATTTCCGCTGATCCGATTCGTGTCGATCGCCAATCCGATTTATCGACACGATTCTGGGCTCTCCCGCACCTTGGCCCTCCCAGAGCCGTGCTCAGGCTGTCTTGGGCTCCCGCGAGGCCGTCTTTGGGGCCTTCTCGGGACCTGCTTTTGGCGTGGATTAGGGCCCTCGTGGGCCGTCTTGGGCTTGGGCCCGCCCCACTTGGCCGTCTGGGCAGGTTCTTTTGGGGGCTCTCTTGGGAGTCTTTTGCGGGGCCTCTTGTTGCCCTCTTGGGCCGTCTTTGCGCCCTCTTGGGACTGTCCTGGGCCGTCTGGGGAGCTTCTTGGGGCACTCATTGAGACCGTTTTTAGCCGAGAGGCCTTGGAAGCCCGACATAAAAAAAGGCCCAAGAAATTCCTCAGGCCTTGGAGCGATGCTGGCTTTCCTGGGGAGCCTCTTGGCCTTCTCTTTGGTGTCTTGACTGCCCCTTGGAGCCTCTGTGGCGGGGTACTCTTGGAGGCTGAAAAGGGGGGGGCTTCTTCAGGCAAGGCGGCACCATCTTGGCGGCCTTGGTGGGCCGACTTGGAAGCCTCGGACAGCTTTGGGCCCCAGGGGATCGCTGGGCAGCCCAGGTAGCCTCGAGGGAGGAGGGCGATGTACGCAGCTGGGCGTTTCCGGGCTGGGAAGGTCAGGCGATCGCAAACATGGATCAAGCGGGCGTGGACTAGCGACGGGTCCCATTTCCATGGGAAATCGCAGTTTCCGCCGCCGAACGAGGCGGCACCGGCCGCATTTTGGGGAGGCCACCTCCCCCGATCCATGGATTTGGCGACCGCGCGCCAAATCCGTGGATCGCTAATCCATGTCTGCGCGCCCCCGAGGATGGGAGGACCCTTTAAAGGACTTGCAGAAGCCGTGCCAGATAGCCCTTGGCATTCTACCACGCTTCGACGTGCCAGGGGGCACGGCGGCGGATATCCAAACGCCAACGCGACAGCAATGGAGGCGAGCACCATCGGTCTGAGCGGGGCCAACTTCATCGACGAGCTCCTGGCTGCACTGCAGGACGACGGCGTCGGCGCCCCACCCGGCCTCGCCACGGCCACGCTCGTCGTCGGGACGCCCGCGCTCGCCAACTTCACCGTCCCCGTGGCGCGGTGGGTGGCCCGCACGCCCTGGTCGCTGTGCAGCAACATGTGTGGACCGGGGGAGCGCACCCGCATGGTGGATCAGGGGCAACGTCAGGGGGGGACAGGCCAGGCTCAGGGGGCGATGCATGGCCCCCGATCGACCCCTCGGGAGTGGAAATACACTGCGGGGGGAGCTCGGGGGGGAATGGAGGTTGGGGGAGACGGGGGGGGGGGAGGGGGAGGAAGGGAGAGGGGGGGAGGCGAGAGGGAAGGGGCAGGGGAGGGTGATCGGGTCGAGGGAGAGGAGAGAGGAGGTGGATCAGGGGCAACGGTAGGGGGGGGATAGTCTGAGAGGGGAGGCATCGACCCACGCCCAATCGCCCATTGATCGCCGATGTGGGGCTTGCTAGCCCACCCCGCCCAGAAACGTGCGGATCCGCAATCGGAGGCCTATCGATGCCTATCGCCGATCTATCGGCGATGTCTCGCCGACTCAAGCTCGATATTTCCCCCCTGAGCCAGTCCCCCCCTGAGGTTCCCCCTCAGGTGGAGTGCGTGGGGGCTTGGGGCAACAATGGCACCGACCTGTGCAACGCAAACGCAGCGCCTGGATTCACCATGGAATCGTACATGCCCGACTCCGAGCCCTGCGAGCAGTACACCTCGTGCGCCTACGACTGGAGTTGCCCCAGCGGCCCAGACCCTGTCACGGGCGAGGGCTGCGAGACGCAGGCATCGGGCGTGGCAATTGGGATTGCTGTCGCTTTCCTGTGCTTTGGTTGCCTCCTCTGCCAGTACATTCGGAGAAGCAAGAGGGCGCTGGAGGACAAGCTGAACGACATGCTAGGGTTCAAGAGAACGAACATCTATTGGGAGGATGAGGATGGGAGGGAAGAGACCACTGACAGCATATCCCACCAGCTGTTCTATACTGGGCAGGCAGTAGAGTACTGGTCGAAGCCGCATCAGACATGGCTACCAGCCAATATCCTTGCTGTCAAGGAAACGCAATACTACGACAACGCCCTGAAGTTCTACGCGCTCAGCTTCGATGTCTCCACGGGGTCGGCCGAGCAGAAGGTGCATGGCGTGGACATGATGAACCTGCGCGTGCCTTTTGTGCATGGCGAATTGGTGAGCGTCTTTTCCCAGAAGTATGGGAAATGGTTTCCGGCCCGCATCCACGAGTCGTGGTATGATGTCGACACGAGGATCGAATACGATGTCATGTTGGAGGATGTTTTTGATGACTACCTGGGGACGTACGTCCTGTCCGAGCTGCAGAAGGACCTCGAGAGGCACTGCATTGACCGGGGCGAGAACCTGCCGGCACTGAAGAAGATTCCGGCCAAGCGCCTGAGGAGGCGCTACAACAGCGGGGACCGCGTCCGTGTCTACAGGGGTGCCGACGAGGGCTTCGTGGAGGCAGAAGTCGTCCGTGAGGAGGAAGAGGAGGCAGGGCGGCGCGACGACCGAACTCCCCCGAACCTGTCTCCCCGCACCGGCAACGCCACACCCCCTGGCGTCGCCGCCGCAGGCCGTCCGCGCAGCCAGTCGTCCCTCCGCTCGCGCAGCCCCTCTCCCGGTGGCAGCACCAGCCCCCCTGCTGGCGCGCAGGAGAAGGCGAGGCGACACCACGGCGGCAAGCGCTACGCGCTGGTCACCGTGCGGCGCGTCCTCTCCGCCGGCGCCCGCAGCGTGCACGGCCTCCCCGAGGAGACGATGCGGCTGCCGGAGTACGTGCTGCGCAGGCCCGCCGCGCCGCAGGGCGCGGCTGCCCCGCCCGCGGGGCGGGGCGCCCCCCGCGGCGGAGGAGTGGCACCCGGGCGCGCCCCGACGAGCCCGGGCACGGAGGTGTGGGTCAATTGACGTCGCTGCGCTGCCGGGCGGTCCAGCCGCTTCGCGAATGCCGCCGGCCCCTCTTGCACTAAGCCGGGCGTGTCCCTCTACAGGAGGAGTATCCAAGAATAGCCAAGCACTAGTCAGGGGACTGTTTCTGTAGGAGGACGCGCGGACGGCCGGGGACTTTTTTTCAGGCGGCCTAAATCTGGCAGCACGGTCGGACGGGGTGCGGGGAGAGCGGGGGCGAAGATCGGCCGCAGTTCCGGCCCACCCTGCCCAAAAGACTCGCCGTCGGCGTCGCCGCGGACGCTGTCCCTTTGAGACAGAAGGCCGCCTTCCCACCAGCGGTCGCCATCGGGTTTCGAAAAAACACTGACCATTCGCGGTTGGGCATCGTACCCGTTTTTCCGTAGCGTCTGAGCTTTTGCACCATGGTTGCTGTTTGCTTGTGCGCTCATGGGGCCAGGGGACCTGTTGACGGTGGCTGTCTCACCCGACTGATGTGGAGCTCGCGCATGGGAAAATCAGTCGCTGGATGGATTGAGGGCGCAACTCAACGGAACGCGTTCCCACCTAAAGTTCGTCATCGGAGCGAGAACGCACGAGAAGGCATCAATTCGTGAACGAATGTTTGTGTTTGCGCTATTTGACTTCTTGACAGCCTCCGAGGGTAGCTTATTCTGCCATTCCGGCAAAGACGGTCCAAGTGGGCCTCAAGGACGGCCAAGAGGCTTCCAACACGGCCGAGGAGCCTCCCAAGATAGCTTAGATATCACCTAGACGGCTGAAAAGAGCGGCCTAAGAGGGCTCAACGCGGCCCAGGAGCGCTCCAAGATGGCTCAAGATGGCTCCAAGTCGGCCCAAGAGACCCCCAAGACCGCCCATGATGGCCCAAGAAGACTCCAAGGGGGCCTCAAGAGGGAACTGTTGTTTATTTTCAATTGTGTTTGAATATTTTTAGCGTTTTCGTTTTTCCCTAATTTGGCTTTGTCTGACGGGGTTGAAATGTGTTTGTGAAAGAACCGTTGGGTGCGGCGGCACTTGTCAGAAGGAGCCCCCGTGATTCTTCATGTTGCCCCGTTGCCCGCTTGCTCCGCGTCACTCCGGGTTGCGGGGGGTTGCTCGGTTGCTTGGGTTGTCCGGTTGCCCAACGCCAGACACTTCTCTCCTCCCACCCCTGCCTCTGCCCTTCGCATGTCTCTGTTTCGGCACACCCCTCACACGTTTCGCCGCCCCATAGGGAGCGCCACCAAAGGCCCCAGCGGGAGGGTCCGCAAGCGGCTCCCCGCACACCGCATGTCCATTTCGGCGCACCCGTGATACGTTTCGTGGCGCAACAGGTGGCGCCATCGAAGGCCCCAGTGGCAGGGTCCACATGCGGCTCCCCGCCAGCCGCACGTCCATTTCGGCACACCATTGCACGTTTCGTGGCCCCATAGGGAGCTTCACCGAAGGCCCTAGAGGCAGGGTCCACATGCGCCCCCCCGCCCACCGCACGTCCATTTCGGCGGCGCACTCCTCACACGATTCGTGGCCCAACAGGGAGCGCCACCTAAAACCCCAGTGGCAGGGTCCGCATGCGGCTCCCCGCCAGCCGCATGTCCATTTCGGCACACCTGTCACACGTTTCATGGCGCAACAGGGGGCGTCATCGAAGGCGCCAATAGCACATGCGGCTCCCCGCACACCGCATGTCCATTTCGGCACACCCCTGAGACGTTTCGTGGCACCACAGGCCCCACAGGGAGCTTCACCGAAGGCCCTAGAGGCAGGGTCCACATGCGGCTCCCCGCCAGCCGCTTGCTCATGTCGCAAAGAGCGCGTTCTGTGGGCGCTTGGAGGGGGTGGGGGGGTTTTGAACTGGACCTCCCCCCTGGATTGAAGGGGGAGGTTCGACCCCCATCCCCTCCTTCCGTGACGTTGTTCCCCATGCCATTGCCATGCAGATGCCACGCAGCTGCCATGCAATTGCCATGTTTTTGCCATGCTATTGCCATGCAATTGCCATGCTGTTGCCAGGCTATAGCATGGCAGCACGGGAACTGCATGGCAATTGCTATGCAATTGGAGTGCTAGTGACATGCAAATGCAATGAAAGTGCCCTGCACTTGTCATGCTGTTGCAATCCAGTTACCACGACGCTGTCATGCTGTTGTCATGCTGTTGCCATGCTATTGCCATGCCGATGCTATGCTCTTGCCATGATGTAGGCATGTCGTTGCAATGCTGTTGTCATGCCGCTGCAATGCCGTTGCCATGCTGTCACCATGCTGTTGCCTTGCTGTTGCCATGGTGTTGCCATGCTGTTGCCATGCTGTTGCCGGGCGGATGCGATGCTGTTGCCATGCTGTTGCCGTCCCGTTGCCATGCTGTTTCCATGCTGTTGCCATGCTGTCCCCCATGCTGTTGGCATGCTGCTGCCATGCTGTTGCCATGTAGCTGCCAAACTGTTGCCACGCCAGTGCCATGCTGTTGCCATGCTGTTGCCATGCTATTGCCATGCTGTTGCCATGCTGTTGCCGTGCTGTTGCCATGATATTGCCATGCTGGTGCCATGCTGTTGTCATGCTGTTGCCATGCGGTTGTCATGCTACTGTCATGCTGTTGGCATGCCGTTGCCACGCCATTGCCATGCCGTTGCCATGCTGTTCCCATGCTGTTGCCATGTCGTTGCCATGCCGTTGCCATGCTGTTGCCATGCTGTGCCCAAACTGTTGCCACGCCAGTGCCATGCTGTTGCCATGCTGTTGCCATGCCGTTGTCGTGCTCTTGCCATGCCGTTGCCATGCTGTTGCCATGCTGTTGCCATGCTGGTGCCATGCTGTTGCCGTGCTGTTGCCGTGCTGTTGCCATGCTGTTGCCATGCCGTTGCCATGCCGTTACCATGCTGTTGCCGTACTGTTGCCATGCGGTTGCCATCCTGTTGCCATGCTGTTGCCATGCTATTGCCATGCCGATGTCATCATCGTGCTATGGTGTAGGCATTCCGTTGCCATGCCGTTGCCATGTTGTTGCCGTGCCGCTGCCATGCTGTTGCCATGCTGTTGCTGGGCGGATACGATGCTGTTGCCCTGCTGTTGCCGTGCTGCAGCCAAGCTGCTTCCATGCTGTTGCCATGCGGTTCCCCGTGCTGTTGCCATGTTGCTGGCATGCTGTTGCCGTGCTGCTGCCACGCTGTTCCCATGCCGTTTCCATGCCGTTTCCATGCTGTTGCCCTGCCAGTCCCACGTTGTTGCCATGCCCTTGCGGGGCTGTGGTCGTGCTACTCCCATGCCATTGCCATCTTGCTGCCATGCTGTCGCCATGCAATTGTCATGCTGCTGCTATGCCATTACCATGCCGTTGTCATGCCGTTGCCATGCTGTTGAGTGGCTATTGCCGTGCTACTGCCATGCCGTTGACATGCTGTTGCCATGCTGTTGCCGTGCTGTTGCCATGCTGTTTCCATGTTACTGCCATGCCCGTGCCATGCTGTTGCCATGCTGTTGCCAAGCTATTGCCGTCATACTGTTGCCATGCAATTGCCATGCTGTTGCCATTATATTGCCATCCTGTTGCCATGCTGTTGCCATGCTGTTGCCATGCTGTTGCCATGCTGGTGCCATGTTATGGCCATGCTGGCCACGCTGTTGTCATGCTGTTGCCACGCCATTGCCATGCTGTTGCCATGCTGTTGCCATGCTGTTGCAATGCCAGTGCCATGACGTTGTCATGCTGTTGCCATGCTGTTGCCATGCTGTTGCCATGCTGTGCCATGATGATGGCGTACTGTTGCCATGCTGTTGCCGTGCTGTTGCCATGCGGTTGCCTTGCCGTTGTCATGCTGTTGCCATGTTGTTGCCGTGCTGTTGCCATGCGGTTGCCATACCGTTGCCCTGCTGTTGCCGTGCTGTTGCCATGCTGTTGCCATGCTGTTGCCATGCGGAGGCGATTCTGTTTCCACGATGTTGCCATGGCGTTGCCATGCTATGGCCATGCTATCGGCATGCTCTTCCCATACTGTGTCCATGCTGTTGCCATGCCATTGCCATGCCATTGCCATGCCGTTGCCATGCTGTCGCCATGCCAGGGCCATGCCGTTGCCAAGCTGTTGCCGTACAGTTGCCATGCCATCGCCATCGCCATGCTATCGCCTTGCCAACGCAGGATGGCTTGCGGGACGATTTGCGGGGTGGCTTGGGCAGTTCCACGCGGGAAGGCGTTGATTCGCGCAAGTTTGGGGGGGTACTAGTTCAGGAGGTTCCTGAAACATTACCCCGCTTGACTTGCGCAAGTCTGGGGGTACGTTTTCGGGGAGCTCTTGAAACATTACCCCCCCAGACTTGCGCAAGTTAGGTGGTGTAATTGTTCAGGAATCTCCTGAGAAATTACCCGCCCAGACTTGCGCAAGTCAGCGCCTTCCCGCGTGGACCTGCCCAAGTCACCCCGCGAGTCGTCCCGCAAGCCATCCTGCATTGGCATGGCGATGACATGGCGATGGCGGTGACATGCCAACTACATGGCAACATCGTGGCTACGGCATGGCTCTGGCATGGCGGCATCATGGCAACGGCATGCCGTTGTCATGCCGTTGCTATGCTGTCGCCATGTTGTTGCCGTTGCCATGCTGTTGCCATGCTGTCGCCGTGCTGTTGCCATGTGGTTGTCATGGTGTTGCCATGTTGTTGCCATGCTGTTGTCATGCCATTGCCGTGCCGCTGCCAAGCTGTTCCCATGCTGTTGCCATGCTGTTGCCATGCTGTTGTCATGCCTTTGTCATGCTGTTGCCATGCTGTGGCCATGCTACTGCCATGCTATTGCCATGATGTTGCCATGCTGTTGCCATGCTGTTGCCATGCTGTTGTCGCGCTGTTGCCAAGCTGTTGTCGTGCTGTTACCATGCTGTTGCCATGCTGTTGCCATGCTGTTGCCATGCCGTTGCCATGCTGTTGCCACGTGGTTGCCGTGTTGGTGCCATGCTGTTGCCGTGCTGTTGTCATGCTGTTGCCATGCTGTTGCCATTCAGAGGCCATGCTGTTTCCACGATGTTGCCATGCTGTCGCCATGCTGTTTCCATGCTGCTGGCCTGCGATTGTCAAGCTGTTGCCATGCTGTTGCTATTCCATTGCCACGCCGCTGTCATGCTGTTCCCGTGCTGTGGCCATGGTGTTGCCATGCTATTGCCATGCTGTTGCCATGCTGGGGCCATGCTGTTGCCATGCTGTTGCCATGCTGTTGCCGTGCTGTTGCAATGCGTTTGCCATGCTATTGCCATGCCAGTGCCATGCTGTTGTCATGCCGTTGCCATGCTGTTGCCATGAAGTTGCCACGCAGAGGCCAAGTTGTTTCCAAGATGTTGCCATGCCGTTACCAGGTTGCTACCATGCTATTGCCATGCTGTTGTCATGCGATTGCCATGCAGTTGCCATGCGGTTGCCTTGCTGTGGCCATGCTGTTGCCATGCCACTGCCATGCCGTCGTCATGCCAGAGCCAAGCCGTTGCCACGATGTTCTCGCACAGTTGCCATGCCATCGCCATCGCCATGCCATCGCATTGCCACTGCAGGATGACTCGTGGGACGACTCGCGGGGTGGCTTGGGCAGGTCCTCGCGGGAAGGCCACGTCAGGGTGTTTTCTTTCAGCTTGTAACATACCTCCTTGACTTGCACAAGGTAACGCCTTTGCCATGCTACTGCCATGCTACCGCCATGCAGACGCCATACTCTTGCAGCGCAGTTGCCATGCTATTGCCATGCAGTTGCTTTGCCATGGCCTTGACTATCACCCCCCTGACTTGCGCCATGGCCGTAAACAGTATCCCTTTGTTAAAGAGATCCCTGCTATATTACCCCCCTAACTTTCGCAAGTCAACGCCTTTGCCAGGCTACTGCCATGCTACCGCCATGCAAGCGCCGTACTGTTGCCACGCAGTTGTCATGCTACTGCCGCGCACTTGTTATGCTATTGCCATGTTATTGCCATGCTAGTGTCATGCGATTGCCACGCAGTTGTCATGCCATTGCCACGACGTGGCCATTCTATTGCCATGCGGTTGCCATGCAGTT
>CAUYUJ010015734.1:0-17500 GCA_963575745.1 Prorocentrum cordatum
CCTCCTCCTCCTCCTCCTCCTCCTCCTCCTCCTCCTCATCCTCCGAACATCATCATCAGCAGCAGCAGCAGCAGCAGCAGCACTTTTCAGCCTGCGGCCGCAAGCTTGCCATCGCTCGGGCATCCATTCCCCGTGCATTGTTTTGGTTTCGTGCGTGCGCATGTTTGTTTTGTCGGATATCTGGCCTGCTCCTCGAAGGGGGAGACGCGCGAGGCGAGGAACGGCCGAAGAGGCCGAAGGAGCAGCAGCAGCAACAGCACACGCGGCGGCTTATGTCCTCCACACGGGCTTGCCTGCACGAGTCCCTGCCCAATGGCGTGGAGAGCTGGTCCCGTGCTACCCCCCTGATCTTACCCCCGTTGTCGTCCACCTATCCGCACGGCTTCCTCCGGTCCCCATGGCATTATCTGATGACTTCCTCCTATTCGTACGGCTTCCTTCTATCCGCATGGCTTCTTCCTATCCGCATGGCTTCCTCTTATCCGCATGACTTCCTCCTATCCGCATGGCTCTTCCAATGGCGTCCCAACAATCGTCAAACTCAGAAGCAGTGCAGAGTTGATCCGAGTAGAGCACAGCAGAGCTTTTGACTAGAGTAGAGCAAAGTATAGCAGCGTAGAGAGATAGAGAGAGAGAGAGAAAGCGAGAAAAGAGAGAGAGAGGGACAGCGAGAGAGAGAGAGAGAGAAACAACAACAACAACAGAGAGAGAGAGAGCGAGATAATGCATATGTATGTATGTATATACATATATACATGTATATAGATGTGCTGGAACCGTCGCGCGCGCTTCGCGCGCTTGCGCTTAGGTTCTAGCTGGTCGAGTGCTGACTGCTTTGAGACAGCAAAGCGGTCATGAATAAGGTCAACATTATCTGTTCCCTCTTGCCTCTCCCTCGTTCCTCCCCCTCCGCTCTCATCGACCGGTCGACCGGTGATCTGTCGCCAAGCTTCTCGGGAACATTTTGACCCCTCCTGGGGTCTCCTGGGGCGAAGATATCGGGTTCTCGGTTCACGTTCCCGATAAGTGGCCTTCGGCCCATCCCGCCACCGTGCCTGGTTTGTGGGCTAGAGTCTTCTTGGAACTTCGTTTGGAATTCGTGGGAGGCCTCCCGGGGGCCTCTTGAAGGCAATTTTGGAAGCCTGTTGGGGGCCGTTTGGGGTGCTCGTGGGGCGTCTTTGGGGGCCTCGTGGGGCGGAAGGCTCGGATTGTCGGTTCGTGTTCCCCATCTTGGGCCCCTCTTGGGGCTGTCTTGGGCGATCTTGGGCGCCTCTTGGGCCGTCCTGGGACTCTCTTGCGCCGTCGTGGCGCCCTCTTTGGGTGCCTCTTGGGCCGTCTTGAGCTGATTTCTGGGGCATCGTGGGCTGTCTTGGACCGTCGGAAGCACGAAGCAACGAGAACACGAAAAACCTCCAAAAACCCTTGAAACAAAAACTTACTTTTTCCGCCTCCTGAGTGCCTCGTGGGAATCCTTTTGAAGGCATCTTGGCCGTCTTGAAGCCCCCTTGGGCTGTCTTCAAGCCATGTTGGACCCATTTTGAAACGCTCTTTTGCGTTCTTGGGCTCTCTTGGAGCGCCCTTGGGCCATCTTGGCCCCCTTTGACGTTTCTTGGCGCAGTGCACTTGTGGGACCCTGGGACCCCCTACCCATTTATATATGTAGATATATAGATATATAAATGTATATATATATATATATATACGTAGCCATATATATATATGTATGTATATGCATTTGTAGATGTAAATGTATATGTATATGTATATGTATTCACATATGCATATATACACATATATACGCGGTACAGCATAATATGTTAGAGTAGAATATCGTTGGGTAGAGCAAGTTGGGTAGGGTAGAGTATAGTAGGGTAGAGCAGATCATATGATAGAGTGGAGTCGGCTCGACCATAGCAGAGTAGGAGTAGACCAGATTAGGGTATAGTAGAGAAGTATAATAGAGTTACAGTAGAGTATATTCGACTACAATAGGTCAGGGTAGGGTAAAATAGTGGAGTAGTAGTGTGTGAACAATGGAAGAGTAGAATCGGGTATGCTATACAAGACTAGAACGAAATGTAATATAATAGAGTGGAATGGACCAGGGATATTCGAGCCGATCAGAACAGGAGTAGGGTAGAGTAGGGTAGGGGTAGACTAGAAAAGGGCAGAGTCAAGCATTTTATTTCTCTGATCTATTTTGAATCTGCGCTTGCTGATACCTTTTATGGCGGGGCGCGGCTCAATCAACTAGCCAAGGTCAGTCCCAGGAGGGGTCAGGGAAAAATCTTAGCCAGGTTTTGGAGAGGGGGTCGGATCCTGGATCCTCGTGCTCCTCCTTCCTCCTTTCTCCTGTCTTCTCCTCCGCCTCGTCCTCCTCCTCCTCCTCCTTCTCCTCTGTTTCCTCCTCCTCCTCCTGCTTCTCTTTTTCCCCTTCCTCCTCCTCCACTTCTGTTTCCGCCATCATTTTCCTCGAAATAACCACTCCCCTGTCGTACCCCAAGGCGTGGTGGTAGGGCGGGCCCGTCGTTTCGCCTGAGACTTCGCCACCTCTTACGATCCCGAACCTGGAGATTTGCAACAGCTTCGCGGATGGAGGGCGCGGTGGTTTTTAACATGTGGCGGCCCACATATCCACGCACATTTGCCTGCCTTAAACGTTTGCAGAGCTTCACAGGTGGAGCGCGGGCCGTTTTCAAACATGTGGCTCTCGCCTGACAGAGCCGCGCGTTTTTTTTGTTATATCTATATATATATATGCGTGTATATAAATATGCGCTTTTTTGAAAATCAATGTATAAAAGGCATGCTATATATGTATGCGCTGTTTTTGTTTGTTGTTTTTGTGTATAGATATATAAACATTACTATGATTTGTTCCAGGGGGTTTGCAAGGCCTTCGCGGGTGGACGGCGGTTAATTTTCAAATTGTAGCGCTCTCCTACGAGCCGCGCGCATTCGTCTTAAAATGTTGCAGCGGTTTTGCGGATGGAGGGCGGGGCGTTTTCAAAATGTGGCTCTCGCCGTACCCGGACACATTCGTCTGAAGAGATCGCAACGGTTTCACGGATGCAGGGCGGCTCCTTTTCAGCATATGGCCTTCGCTTTAGCGCGGCGCAGGTTCGTTTTGCAAGTTCCAGCAGATTCATGGATGGAGGGCGGTTCCTTTTCAAAATGTGGCTCTCGCCTTCGCGCCGCACACACTCGTCTCAGAAGCTTGCAACAGTTTCACGGATGGAGGGCGGAGCGTTTCCAACATGTGGCTCCCGCCTCAGAGCCACTCACATGATTTATATGTGTATTGCAGAATCTTCACGGATGGAACACGTTTGCTTTTCAAAGTGTGCGCTCGCCTTAGAGCCGGGCACATTCGCCTTCATATGTTGCAAGGACTTCGCGGATCGAGGGCGGCTCCTTTTCAAAATGTGGCTCCCGCCGTTGCGCCGAGTACATTCGTGTGAAAAGCTGGCAACATTTCGCGGATGGAGGGCGTCTCCTTTTCAACATGTGGCCCTCACCTCAGCGCCGCACGGGTTCGCTGTAAAATTTCCAACAGTTTCGCGCGTAGGAGGCGGCTCCTTTTCAAAATGCGCCTCTCGCCCTCGCGCCGCGCACATCCGTCTTACAAATGCTGCAGCGGGTTCCACAGTCGAAGGGCGAGCCGTGGTCAACACGTGGCTCTTGCCGCAGCGCCGCAAACATTCGCCTGCAAAGCTGGCAGCACTTTCACGGGGCCCAAGGACACAATAAATACACAGAAAAGGATTCCCAATATTTTCCTATATTTTCTGTTTTTTTTGTCTTCCCGCCCAATTCCCATATCTTCCCATATTTTCTTGGGGATCGACGATTCATTGTGTCTGTGTGTTTTTTCCCCTCCAGAACTTTCACGGATGGAGGGTGGGCGGCGGGCGGTGATCAAAACTGGCTCCCGACTTGGAGCCACGCACATGTTGTTGTCTTTAACTTGTGCAGCGGCTTCGATGAGGGAGGGCGGCTCCTTCTCAAAGTGTGGCTCTCGCCTCCATGCCACGCGCATCCGTCTTACGCTTTTGAAGGGGCCCTGGGACACACAAATAAATACACACAGATAAAAAAAAAGGATCCCCCATATTTGCCCATATTTTCTGGGTTTCTGTCTTCCCCCCCACTTCCCATATTTTCCCATATTTTCTTGGGAATCGACGATTCATTGTGTCTGTGTGTTTTTACCTAACAGCGAAGGCTGATAGGTTTCTAATGGTCTCAAAAGAAAGAAAACATCATGACTTCCCAGGGGGGTCCGGGCAGGATCCGGGGAGAATCCGCGGAAGTCGTTTTAAGCAAACAATTATACACTTCGTGGTCTTCGAGGCCCCAGAACTCCATTCCTGGGCATGATTTTGAATGCCTGGAGCCAACTGTAGGCCACTTCGTGGTCTTCGAGTTCCCAGAACTCCATTCCCGGGCCACATTTTGAATGCCCAGAGCCAACCGTAGGCCACTTCGTGGTCTTCGAGTTCCCAGAACTCCATTCCTGGGCATGATTTTGAATGCCCGGAGCCAACTGTAGGCCACTTCGTGGTCTTCGAGTTCCCAGAACTCCATTCCTGGGCATGATTTTGAATGCCCGGAGCCAACTGTAGGCCACTTCGTGTTCTTCGAGTTCCCAGAACTCCAGATCCCGGATTTCCCGAGGCCACATTTTGAATGCGGAGGCAGGTGAGGCTAAGGCTGAGGCAGGCTGAGGCTGAGGCAGGCTGAGGCTGAGGCCGAGGCTGAAGGCAGACTGAGGCTGAGGCTGAAGCAGGCTGAGGCTGAGGCTGAGGCAGGCTGAGGCTGAGGCTGAGGCAGGCTGATGCTGAGGCAGGCTGAGGCTGAGGCTGAGGCTGATGCAGGCTGAGGCTGAGGCAGGCTGAGGCTGAGGCCGAGGCTGAAGGCAGACTGAGGCTGAGGCTGAAGCAGGCTGAGGCTGAGGCTGAGGCAGGCTGAGGCTGAGGCAGGCTGAGGCTGAGGCTGAGGCTGAGGCTGAGGCTGAGGCTGAGGCTGAGGCTGAGGCAGGCTGAGGCTGAGGCAGCTGGCTGAGGAGGCAGGCTGAGGCTGATGGCTGAGGCTGAGGCAGGCTGAGGCTGAGGCCGAGGCTGAAGGCAGGAGGCTGAAGCTGAGGTGAGGCTGAGGCAGGCTGAGGCTGAGGCTGAGGCAGGCTGATGCTGAGGCAGGCTGAGGCTGAGGCTGAGGCTGATGCAGGCTGAGGCTGAGGCAGGCTGAGGCTGAGGCGAGGCTGAAGGCAGACTGAGGCTGAGGCTGAAGCAGGCTGAGGCTGAGGCTGAGGCTGAGGCTGAGGCTGAGGCTGAGGCAGGCTGATGCTGAGGCAGGCTGAGGCTGAGGCTGAGGCTGATGCAGGCTGAGGCTGAGGCAGGCTGAGGCTGAGGCTGAGGCGAGGCTGAAGGCTGAGGCAGAGGCTGAGGCTGAGGCTGAAGCAGGCTGAGGCTGAGGCTGAGGCAGGCTGAGGCTGAGGCTGAGGCAGGCTGAGGCTGAGGCTGTGACTGCGACTGCCGTTGCCACTGCGACTGACATCGCGAATGCGACTGCGACTGCGAGAACAGCAGAATTCTACAACTGGATTCTCATCTGAATCTTAAGGGGAATGCTTCCAGATATGCGCCTACACATCGCTGTTAGGTTGCTTTGCCGGGATCATTTCCCTCCTTAGCTTCTACGCCCAGGAGCGGTATCTCTGCGCGAAAGAACAACTTGTCAGGGCGCAGCAATCACGCGGATTCGCGGTGCTGAAGTCCCATGAAATGGTGTTCAGGCGCGATCCAGGGTCGTCCAGACGCAACAGTAGAGTTGATTCGAGGCGTTGGGGTCCAAGAATTTGTGTTGGAGCGATTGATCATTATCAGACGGTTGTCTTCCAACGGGGCACTTTCACCAGTGAATCATCAACTCTTGCAGGGAACTGTGAATGTACAACCTGGAAGGAGGGTTTATTGGAACATCGTTGATACGTCTGGAGTTGTCACTGGTCCTCTTCCATCTCCTCCTCCTCCTACTCCTCCTCCTCCTCCTCCTCCTGCTGCTCCTCCTCCTCCTCCTCCTCCCCCAACCCTTCCCTCAGACCAGGGATCCGCAGGCTTGAGAACAAACACCGCGGCCAAAATTGCGAAGTTTCGGGCCCCGGGGCGGATGAGAACGTCGCGGAGACGTGCAGAAGCAAAATGGGGACTTCAGACATGGGGAAGCTTTGCACTAGTGCGCCACGCTCGTCCTCATCCTCGCAATCGTCGTCCTCGCCGTCGCCGCTCGCCGCGAAGGAGAGGGGCCCTGAGGGAAGCGGGTCTTAGATGCCCTGGAGCGCTCCCCCTCAGACCAGCTCTTCATCTCGAGCTGTTCTTTGATGGCCCTAGCCCAGCGGCTCGCTCCCGGGGGCCAAAGTGGACAGGGTCGGAGGATCGCACTGCATCGACGATGCATCGGCGGTGAGCTGGCGGCGTCGGCGTGGGGAAGAGTCGGGATCCACCAAAGGGGGGGTGACCCTGAGGGGGGGCATGAGTTCGATCCGTTGGTGCACCGACCTGCCGCAAACAGGTGCCCCCCGCATGCCCCACCTATGGGCAACTATCGGGAGCTGCCGGCGGCTGGGGGGCATTTGTATGGGGCGGCTCGGTGCAAAAAACGATCGAACTCAAACGCACCCCGGGCCCCCCCCCTCTGCGGCATCCCGAAAGAGTCGGACTCTGGACCGCACTGCACGTCGCCGATGCATCGGGGAAGGACGAGGAGGAAGGGGAGGAGGAGGAGAAGAAGGAGGAGGAGGAGGAGGAGCAGGAGGAGCAGGAGGAGAAGGAGGAGCAGGAGGAGCAGGAGGAGGAGGAGGAGCAGGAGGAGGAGGAGCAGGAGGAGCAGGAGGAGGAGGAGCAGCAGGAGGAGGAGCAGGAGGAGCAGGAGGAGGAGGAGGAGGGAGGAGCAGGAGGAGGAGGAGGAGCAGGAGGAGGAGGAGGAGGCAGGAGGAGGAGGAGGGATGGAGGAAGAGGAGGAGGAGGAGGAGGAGGAGGAGGAGGAGGAGGAGGGGAAGGAGGGGAAGGGAGGAGAGGAGGAGGAGGAGGAGGAGGAGGAGGAGGAGGAGGAGGAGGAGGAGGAGGAGGAGGAGGAGCCCACCCCCTCCTCGCGATCGCCGCTGGCCGCCGCCGCGCCGAGCCAGCGGCGCGCGAACGCCGGCGAGCAGCGCGCGGGGCTCGGGCAGCACGCCGCAGGGCTCCGCGCCCCAGGCTTCGGGGGCCTCGCTGCCGCCTCGGCAGGCCCGCCGGCTGCGCCGCCGACGACGACGGACGACGCTGTCGTCGACGCCGCCGCCGGCGACCGCGGCGGACCCGCAAAGCCGCCGACTTCGCGGCCGACGCGGACGCCCACGGCGCCGCCGCCGACGACGAGGCCGATGCCGCCGCTGACCCCGCCGCCGCGGGCGCGGGCGCCGCCGACTCGCGCGGTGGCGATCGCGGCTGCGACGACGGATGGCGTCGGGCGACGTTTTTGCTGCCGAGGCCGATCGCCGTTTCTGGGGGATCCCATCGAGGCGGCGGGGGGAGGTCCTGGGACCAATCCTGAGCGGGGGTCGGTCTTGATCCCAAGACGACGGCGACGGCGACGACGACACCGACGACGATGGACGACGACGGACGGACGACGACGGACGACCGATGACCAGGACGACGATCATTGTGGAGGCGTCGAGAATGAGGACAGCGACAACGACGTCTAGGAGGAGTGAGGCTTAGGAACGACGGAAAGGGATTCTCACCTGTTGGTTTTGTTTTGTTGTGTATCACTGTTGCATCCAAGGGGGCCCTCGCCACCGCAGCTGCATGCAACTCGACATGCTGAGCACAACGCGCTCGGGAAGAGGTCATGGGGGCGGTCGTCGTCGATGCCGTCGGTGCAGTCGTCGTCGCCGCCATCGTGTCGTCGTCTCCGTCCTCGTCCTCCTCCTCCTCCTCCTTCTCTTTCTCATCGTTCTTCGCCTCCCACATCGTGCTCGTCTAATGGTACAACATCCCATGTCCTCCTCCCGTTCCTCCTCCTCCTCCTCCTCCTCTTCCTTCTCCTCCTCCCGCTTCTCTTCCTCCTCCTGCTCTTCCTCCTCCCTCTCCTCCTCCTCCTCGTCCCCCTCCTCCTCCTCCTCCTCCTCCTCCTCCTCCTCATCCTCCCCTTTCGTTTTTCATGCCCTCCTCCTCCTCCTCCTCCACATTCTACTCCCTCACTCTTGTCCTCCACCGTCCACTTTTTCCTCCTATAAACTACGTGTCCATCTCCTGCCCCGCGCACCTGAAGCCGAACGTGACGTCCGCTGGGGCAACTGGAGTCCAATCGGTGTCGTTTGCCTTTCCAACCCTGCCTCCACTTTACTGTCTACTACGGCCGAGGTGGCCAGTGGCGCCCCCAAAACGGCACTTGGGGGTGGGGGGCATCAACTTCTTGACCGCTCCAGGATTCCCAGAATTTCCATACAGGCGCTGCCTCAAGGCCAGGCGGGCCCACGAGGCCTCGAAGATGGCACTCGGAGGATCCGACGGGAACCTCAGGGTCCCAAGGCGGCCCCCAGGCTCACCGATGTGACCTCAATGCGGCGAAGGAGGCCTCCAAGGTGCCACAGGACGACCCGCCAAAAGGGTTGCGAGAAACTAAGGAACTACAGCATGCGTTTGTCACAACTTAATGTGTTCCATTGGTGGGCGTTCGGGGCCCACAACGGCCCCATCTGCCGCCCAAATGGCCTCGATACGGCCCCAAACCGCTACGAGGGAACCTTCACGGGAACCCCACAACTGCCGAAGAAGCCGCTAATACGGCCCAAGATAGCCTCAAGACGTTCCCAGAAGGCTCCAAGAAGATCCCCAAACACTCTCAAAGACAGCCAAGAAGGGCCAAAGGCGGCCCCGAAGTGCCCCAAGGCGGCCCAAAAGGCCCCCCGCAATCACCCGCGAGGGCCCCGAGAACCCCCCGGAGGTCAGAAAAAAAGTCCCAGGAGGGCCCCCCAACGAGCCCCAAATCGGTAGCCAAGTGAAGTTGACCCTAAGAGAATGATGATGCTGATGATGATGCTGCTGCTGCTAATGATGATGATGATGATGATGATGATGCTGATGCTGATGATGATGATGATGATGATGATGATGATGATGATGATGATGCTGATGCTGATACTGATGCTGATGCTGATGATGATGATGATCATGATGATGATGATGCTGATGATGATGATGATGATGATGGTGATGATGATGATGATGATGATGATGATGATGATGATGACGATGTTGCTGATGATGGCGATGTTGCTGATGATGATGAGAAAGAGGAGGAGGAGGAGGAGGAGGAGGAGGAGGAGGAGGAGGAGGAGGAGGAGGAGGAGGATCAGGAGGAGGAGGAGGGGGAGGAGAAGAGAAGGAGGAGGAGGAAGAGAGGAAGAGGATGCAGATATGGAGGAGAAGGAGGAAGAGCGCACGCAACCCAACGAGAAGAGGCAGTACCAATCCTGCCTCACCCCCTGAGCAGCGCGGGCAGGCCCGGGCGCCGCCGAGGCAGCTGCGCAAGCCGATCGACACCGGCCTTCGAGAGGAGGAACGTGAGGAGGAACGTGAGGGGCAACGATCGGGGGGGACTGGCATAGGGGGGAAGCATCGACCTGGAATCGGCGATACATCGCCGATAGGCCGGCGATAGGCCTCCGACAGTGGATCCGCACCTTCCTGGGCAGGCTGGGCCTATCGGGCCCCATCGGCGATGAGTGGGCGATTGGGGGTCGATGCATCCCCCCTATGTCTATGCCCGTCCCCAGGTGGTTTTCGAGCCACAGCTCGGCACTCCAGCGGCCGTTTGGAACGATTCCGGCACCCCCGGAACGCCCTCGACAAGGCGCAGCTGCTGGAACGCATCCCGAGGCTGGAAAGCCGCCGCGAGCGGACGAAAACGGCCGAGAACCTAGAGCCTCGAAGCGACCTGGAGCTGATGCATCCCCCTATCGTTGCCCCATGAGGGGAGGAGGAGGTGGAAGGGCCCGGCAGAGCAACCTGACAGCGATGTGTATAAGCATATCTGGAAGCACTCCCCGCAAGATTCAGGTGAGCATCCAGCGGTAGAATTCTGCTGTTCTCGCAGTCGCAGTCGCAGTCGCAGGCGGTCGCGGCACCGTTGGCCCTGCGGCCCCGGGCGCGCCCCCCGCGAGGCGAGGGGGCCGCCCGCAAGGAGGGCGCGCCGCCCCCGAGGGGGGGCCGGCGGCAGAGGGCGCGGCCCCCCTCGGCTCTCGGGGGCGGCCGCGGTCGGGGAGGCGTGGGGCTCGGGTGCGGGGAACTCGGGTGGGCCTGACGGGGGCCATCATAATGCGGGATGGCGATTCATAGAACATGGGAGAGAAGGATTTTTGAAAAATAGCTTCCTGCGATTTCAGCATCATTTTTCCTGACTGGAGGAGGGCGATTTAAAACATAGTTCTCCAGCCCGCGGCCGGTTTCTTCTAATCGTCATCCCGGGCGCCGCCGCGTGAACACGACCCCCGGTCATTTATTCATCGTCATCCTCCAATACGGGGAACTCGGGCGGGCCTGACGGGGGCCATCATACAAATGACGAGACCCGATCTGAAATTCGACGCGGGCTCCCGCCGTAGACGTCCCACGAAGACGGCACCGTCAAGATCCATGACGCGCTCGTCAAGAAGAAGTCGGCAAACCCGAGTTCCGGCTTACTCGAGTCTTACATATGTTTCCCCGACAAGAGAGGGGGGGGATGCGCAAGGCAGGCCTCCAAGGAGCCCCCAAGAGGCCCACCAGAGGCCCCAAGAGGACCCCAAACGCGCCCAAGAGCCCCCAAAGAGAATCTTCAAAACTGCCTCCAAGAGACGGCCGACCAGATGCGTCAAACTCCAAGGGAACGGCCGGTGATGCGCCGCCGGCGTTCTTGATCTCGGGGGCGGCCAGGAGGGGGGCGTCCAAGAAGGGGGGGGGGGGGGGGGGGGCAAATCATGGCCGGCAGCATGTGCGCGGCACAGGGGGGGGGGGCCAGGGACGTAATGAAATCAGAGGAGGCGCCATGATATCTGAGGAAATATCATGGCCCACGCCATGATATCCCCCCTAGTCATCTCCCCCCTCTTGGCCGCCCCGCCCCCGAGGATCTGGCCGCTCCCGCCTGCGGGTTGGGCCGTGCGGGACCACTCTGCCCAGGTGCACGGCAGGATTCGCCGGCGCTGGGGCAAGACCTCCCGGAAGTCCCTGCGTCGACTGCGCACAGGAGCGACCCCTGGGCAGGAGTGGCCTCCCGTGCGCGGCTCCTCGAGGGGCGCGCGGGGACCAGACCCAAGCGCACCAGACGCCACCGTCGCACCGCGCGCGACGAGCGGGGGGCCCCCCGTGGGCGCGCACCCAAAAGGCCACTCCGGCGAAGGGCCACTCTTGCATGCACTCGACCCTACACATATATATATATATATATATATATATATATATATTTCTTTTATTTTTTATATATTTTTTTTGGGGGGGGGCGCTGCTCCGTCGGCGGCCCCTCG
This sequence comes from Prorocentrum cordatum, assembly GCA_963575745.1. Taxonomy (NCBI): domain Eukaryota; class Dinophyceae; order Prorocentrales; family Prorocentraceae; genus Prorocentrum; species Prorocentrum cordatum. The sequence goes on from CAUYUJ010015734.1 coordinate 11,546, forward strand.
CGAGCCTCCGCGGGGCCCACGAGCCGAAGGCCCCGAGAGGGCCCCGAGGCGGCCTCGGAAGGGCCTCGGCGCGTCGCACCTCCGAGGGCCTGGCCGCGCCCCACGAGGGCCCCCCCAGGGGCGCCCAGCGCGGTCCAACAGAGCCGCGTCGAGAGCTCCAGACCGCTTCCGCGGGGTCCACGAGGGCCTCACAGCTGCCCGCGGGGCCCTGGGAGCGTCCCAGGGGCCTCCAACAGGAAGGGCCCCCCCCAGACCCCGAGCCATGGATGTGCATTCGCTTGTGAGCGATTTCAGCGCTCCAGCCCTGTCTGGCCTCGGGCGCTCCGAGGTGGCCCAAGAGACTGCCAAGATCGCCTCCAGGCAGCCCCAGAGGCCCCCAGGAGCGCCCCCAGACGGCCCCTGAGGGACCTAGGGCGGCCCAAGAGGCCCCCACAACGCCCCAAGGGGGCCCCGAGAGCGGGAACTCGAAGTTATATGTCGCACTACCCGCCCCAATGTGACACCCGAGACCGCCAGCAGGCCCCCAAAGGGCCCCCCCCAGAAGCGCCTGGAGGCCCCCAAGACGCCCCAACAACACCACCTCCAGGAGGCTTCCGAACAGCACTCCAAGAGGACCCCCAAAGGTCTCCAAGAGGTCTCTCACTCACACCCTAGGCACGGTGGCAGGATAGGCCGAAAGCCACCATACACGCCACCCACGCTCTTGGTGACCAGAATTCTATACACCACCACCGCGCGTGCGTTGATAATTTCTGTTTCGGTCCTTAACGGAGAGGGGGCAGCCCGGTTGCCGTCGGCGGCGGGAGGGGAGGGCTGCGGGCTTAACTGCAGGAAAAAATCGCATCGCAGATTATTCTCGATCTTGGTGGTGGTAGTCATACGCTGTGCTCGGATGAGTCCTTTTGAAGGTTTCCAGTGGGCCCTCGGCCAATCCCGCAGACAACCACCCATACAGTTGCGTAAAGCTGCCGCGTAAAAGGACCTGTAGCATTGCCCGGTCGGCGGTCTTCCCGCCCCAGGCGGCCCCCAAGATGGCTTCCAAGACGGCCAAGCTGGATGGTCTCCAAGATGGTGACGATGGCCCCAAGAGAGCCCAAGATGGCCCCAGGATGTCTCGAAAACAGGCCGGAGATGCCCCCAGGAGGGCCCAAGCTGGCCCCATGCTCGCCCAAGACGACCCAAGAGGCCTCCAAGACGGCCCAAGAGGACCCCAAGGACGTTTGTTAAATTTTGCAAGATTCTGGAGTTTGCATAGCTTCGATTCTCCGACGGCCCAAGGCGGCTCCGGAGGCCAAGATGGCTCCGAGAGCGCCCCAGAGGCCTCCGAGAGAGCCCCCTGACGGCCCAAGAGGCCCCCAAGATGGCCCCAAGAGGGCCCCAAGACAGCCCAAGAGGTCTCCAATAGGTCCCCAGATGCTTCCAAGACGGTCCGAAAGCGTTCAACGAGGGACCCATGACTGCCCAGGGAGGGCCCAAGACGGCCCCTGAAGGCCAAGCCCCCCAGACGCCCCAAGAGAGCTCCAAGACGATCTCCAGGAGGCCCAAATCATTATAGGTTTTCTGATCATCTTAGCGTTCTCGCCTTTTCGGGCGTCCGACGCTCCAAGACGGGCCCATGGGCCCCCAAGATTGCCCCAAGGCGGCCCAAGAGGCACCTGCAAGACGGCCCATGAGGGCACCCAATACAGCCCCAGAGGCCCCCACCCCAAGACGGCCCCAGAGACCTCCAAGACGGCCCTAGAGCGGGCCCTAAGACGGCCTCCGAAGGCCAAGAGGTCCCCAAGAGGCTCCGAAGAGGTCGTCAAGAGACCCTAGGAGAACCCCACGAGCCCCCGTACAGCCCCCCGGAAGGTTCTCGGGAAGCCCCCAGGAGGCCCCAAGAGGGCCTGGAGAGGCCTCCTCGTATTCCTCCTCCTTCTCCTCCCTCTCCTCCTTCTTTCTCTTCCTCTCCCCAGTCTTCCCCCAAGGGGTTCCGCAACGGCTGAGGGAGCACACAGTCGACTAGCTTGGCCAGCCTTCGGCCCAACGCTTGGCCCCATGGGCGTTTCCACAGAGCGGGGGGCGATGGTGCTTCGCCATGAGCGTGTTGGACACTCCCCAAAAAACCTTCAGGCCCCCCCCCCCAGGCAAGGACAGCTTGCATGCGCGCTGCGTCGCGACTCTCGAGGCTGCGCGCCACTTCGCCGCACTCCCAAGAAGTGGCCGGGGACGTGCCGCTGGCGCCCTCGATCAACAAGACCTCCTCCCCTGCCCCGTCCTCTCTCTTCGTCCCTCCGATCTCCCCTCCTCCAGCTCCTCCAGCTCCTCCAGCTCCTCCTCCTCCTCCTCCTCCTCCTCCTTCTCCTCCCTCTTCCCCTCTCCTCGCTCCTCCTCCTCCCCCCCTCAATCCATCCTCCAGGTAGAGGGGGGAGAACGGTGATCTGGAACCCGGGGGAAGAAGGGTTTGTAACATCTACACTCCCTGATGACGGCGGCTTTACTCCTCATCGGGCATTGGCGGAATGACGTCGGCTGACGCTCCGAGGAAGAGGAGGACATGGACGAGCGAGAGGAGATGAAGCAGGAGGCGGAGGACGTGAGAGCAACGACAGGAAGAGAAAGAGAGGCGCGCGGAGGAGGATGGCCCTCACTTCTGCCACCGCTGCCTCCGTCCTCCTCCTCGTCGCATCCGTCGCGGTCGCGGTCGCTGTATGTAGTCCAAGACGTCGTCGCTGCCGTCGCCGTCGAAATCGCCGCCCCAGACATCCGAGGTCTTGGTTTGTTCACTGCGGGGGCACCGGATGTCCCGACCCTCTCCCCAGGCCTGGCGACGGCCTCCAGAGGCCGAAAACGGTGAAACACCTTCGCGTTGAATTGTTCAATGCTTTGGAGGTCGCCGCTGTCGTCGTCATTAGCGGCTCTTGGGCGGCCCGCCGCCTTCGATCGCGCGGCCGCCGCCGTGGCGCAGGCGCAGGGGCGCGGGGAGACGCCCAAAGCCGAGGATGCCGCCAGGGCGCGAGGCCGTGGCCTTGCGATGGGGCTCCCGCCAGGCCTTCCCGATGGAAGGAAGAGGGGGCAAGGATGGAGGGAGCCAGTGGAGGGAGGGGGGGATGGGGGTGGAGGAGGACGAAGGATGGAGGAAGTAGGAGGGAAGAGGCGGGACGGAAGAGGTAATAGTGGTCGGGGTAAGTATAATGGCAGTGGCAGTGGAAGTGGTAGCAGTCTGGTGGTACTCGGTCTGAACAGCGTATGAGAGCAATGCTACTAGTCGCGGTGGTAGTAGTAGTAGTAGTAGTAGTAGTAGTAGTAGTAATAGTAGTAGTAGTAGTTGTAGTAGTAGTCGTAGTAGTAGTAGTGGTAGTAGCAGTAGTAGCAGCTGAAGTAGTAGTAGTGGTCGTAGTAGTAATGATAGTAATAGATGTAGCATGCGTAAAAATAGTCGTAGTCGTAGTAGTCGTAGTAGTCGTAGTAGTCGTAGTAGTCGTAGTCGTCGTAGTAGTAGAAGTAGTAGAAGTAGAAGTAGTAGTAGTAGTAGTAGTAGTAGTAGTAGTAGTGATCGTAGTGATAGTAGTAGTCGTAGTCGTAGTAGTAGTAGTAGTAGCAGTAGTAGTAGTAGTAGTAATAGTAGTAGTAGTAGTAGTAGTAGTGGTAGTCGTAGTAGTAGTAGTAGTAGTAGTAGTAGTAGTAGTAGTAGTAGTAGTCGTAGTAGTAGTAGTAGTAGTAGTAGTAGTAGTAGTTGTTGCTGTAGTAGTAGTAGTAGTAGTAGTAGTAGTAGTAGTAGTAATAGTAGTCGTAGTAATAGTGGTAGTCGTAATTCCAATACTAGTGGTAATAGTACTAGCAGTCGTAGTGGTCGAAAAACTAGTGATCGTAGAGATAATAATAGTATAGGCAGTAATGTTTATAGTCGTGACAGTGGTCGTGGTTAACGTGCCAGAAAATACAGTAGCAGTCGTAGGCGTGGTGGTAGTATTAGTAATAGTATTCGTAGTCGTAGTAGTAGTAGTAGTAGAAGTAGTGGTAGTAGTAGTAGTAGTAGTAGTAGTAGTAGAAGTAGTAAGGGTAACAATCGTAGTCGTATATGTCGTAATAGTCGAAGTAATCCAAGGAAGAAAGGTTAGCCATGACAGTAGAGGTCGTAATGATACAAGTAGTAGCCGCAGTAATCGTAGTTGTAGTACTCGCAGTAGTAGTTGTAGTAGCCGTAGTAGTAGTAGTCGCAGTAGTAGTAGCAAACGTAGTCGTAGTATTGTGCTTCGTAGCAGCAGTCTTAGTAGTAGTAGTAGTAGTAGTGGTAGTAGTAGTAGTAGTAGTGGTAGTAGTCGTAGTAGTCGCCGTAGTACGGGGTAGTAGTCGTCGTCGCAGTAGTAATAGAAGCAAAAATGGTAGTGGTAGAAGTAGTCGTACTAGTAGTAGCAATCGTACGTGCCCTTTCAGTTTTACTAATAACGATAGTAGTAGTGGTAGCAGTAGTAGTAGTAGCAGCAGTAGTAGTAGTAGTAGTAGTAGCAAGAGTAGTCGTAGTCGTAGTAATCGTAGTAGTAGTACTAGTACTAGTAGTAGTAATAATAGTAGTGGCAGTCGCAATAGAAATAATAGTAAGTAGTAAGTCGTAGTAGTAGTAGTAGTAGTATTAGTAGTAGCAGTAGTAGTAGCAGCAGGCGTAGTAGTAGTAATATTAGTAGCAACAATACTAGTAGTCGTAGTCGTACTGGTAGTAGTAGTAGTAGTAGTCGTCGAAGTAGCAGTAGCAGTAGTAGTAGTAGTATTAATAGTAGTACTAGTAGTAGTAGTAGTAATGGTCGTAATAGTAGTGCTAGTAGTAGTAGTAGTAGTAGTAGTAGTAGTAGTAGTAGCAGCAGTAGTAGTCGTAGTAGTAGCCGTTGCATTCGCAATCTTATTAGTAGTAACCGTACTAGCAGTAATCGCAGCCGCACTCGTAGTAGTAGAAGTAGTAGTAGGTAGTAGGAGTAGCACTAGTTGTAATAGAAGTAGCGGCGCTAACAGGAACAGTAGTGGACGTAGTAGTAGTAGTAGTAGTAGTAGTAGTAGTAGTGATAGTAGTAGTAGTAAAAGTAATAGTAGTAGTAGTCGTAGTAGTCGTAATGATAGTAGTAGTCGTCGTATCATCAATCGTTTTACACATAGTAATAATAAGCATTAGTTAGTAGACCAGTAATAGAAATATTAATAAAACTACTGGTAATGGTAGAAGTCGCCAGTGTAGTAACAGTAGTCGTAGTAGTAGTAGTAGTAGTAGTAGTAGTAGTAGTAGTGGTAGTAGTAGAAGTAGTAGCAGCATTGAGAGTGATAGAAGCAGTAGTAGTGGTAGTAGCGATCGTAATCGTGAGTGTGCTGAGAACTGCGGGCGTGACGGCAGTCGTTGTAATACTAGTAGTAGTAATAATGGAGGTAGTCGTAGTCGTCGCCGTAGCGGTTGTAGTTGTAGTTGCCACCGTAGTAGTGGTAAGACTCGTAATGCTAGTAGCCGCCGTAGAAGTAATAATCGTAGAGGTCGTGGTGTTCATCGTAGTAATAGTTGTCGTGGTCGTCGTCCTGAAAATAAAGCTGTTAGTATCAGTAGCAGTAATGGGTGGTAATAGCGGTTGTACTAATAGTCGTAGTAATCCAAGAAATAACGTCTAGCCTTGACTGTAAACGTAGTAGTCATACTAAAAGTAATCGTAGCAATCGTAGTAAGAACAATAATCATAATTGTAATACTAGTTCTAGTAGCCGTATTAGTAACAGCAATAGTCGTAATAATCGTTGTAGTCGCAACCGTCGAAGCAGTAGTCGTAATAGCAGTAGTAGTGGTAGTACTAGTAGTCGTAGTAGTAGTAGTAGTAGTAGTAGTAGTAGTAGTAGTAGTAGTTGTAGTAGTAGTGATCGCAGTAGCAATCGTAGTTGTAGTTGCGTTAAAAGTAGTTGTAGTGGTCGTTGAAATAATAAGGAAAAAATACGCAGCGCAACAAT
>CAUYUJ010015734.1:20000-22500 GCA_963575745.1 Prorocentrum cordatum
GTATCAATAAAAATAATTACTCCGACGGTAGGGCCCCGCACGAGAATCTGTTTAGCTTCCCTTAGCCTTTCCGTCCTCTCCCTGGCGGACGCTCCCCTCTCGCCGTGTGCTCTGCCCTCTCCTCCTCCTCCTTCTATTTATCTTTTTCCGTCTCCTCCTTCTCCTCCTCCTCCTCCTCCTCCCCCTCCACCTCCTCCTCGTCATCGCCCTCCCTCGTGCGCCGTGCCCCTTCCCTCCTCCTCATCCTCCGCCTGCCTCTTTTCATGCGCACCTCCCCGTCTCCCTGGTCGGGGCAAGCAAAACGATGTTCCTCGGCGCCGTCGCCGCCGCGGCAATCAGGCACGCGTTTGCCGACGGCTAGATCGCGAAGCCGCCGGGGTAACCCTTCGGGCCAGGCCGCTGGGGCAACCCAGCGAGCCGCTGGGCCACGAGAACAAACCGTCGGGACAACCCCGTGGGCGCCGAGCTAATCGCGGCCGCGCTCAGGCCGGAGGCAGCACGAAGCCCAGCTCTGTCGCGAGCTGCTCCGCCGCAGCCCTGGAGTCCTCCGCTCTCTTGTCGAACTCCTGGAGCGCCTTCCGCAGGGGCGCCGGCGACCCGCGCTCCAGGAACTCTCTTGCGGGCGGCCGCAGGATCAACATGTTCCGCATGCGCGCGGCGCGGGGGAACATGACGTAGAGGCGCAGCCACCTCTGCTCGTCCGACATGCCCGTGCGGCCAGCTTCCTCATCCCTGGCGCAGTCGATGGTGACGCCCTTGCGCAGCGTCTGGCCCTGCGACAGCGTGGAGGTCAGGTAGGACGCGTGCGTCAGGGTGAACCCCGAGCGGCGCACAGTGTGCGCCCCCGAGCTCTGCCACGTGAACTCCTGCTCGCTGGGCCTGAACATGAGCAAGCTCCTCGCCCGCGCCTCGGCCTCGCCGTCGTCGTCAGCCCCATCGGCGCTCTGCTGCAGCACCTCGGCGACCTCCTTGTAGATCGGGGACTCGTGGAAGCCGTGCACCTGCAGCCAGATTCCCTGCGGTAGGTAGCGGGGGCGGAAGAGCTGGCCCGGCGCGCACTCCTCGTAGTCCCGCTCGTCGGTCCTCGTCGTCGTGAGGGATAGAGGGAGGAAGGGCGATGACGACGGCGGCGGCGACGGCGACGGCGACGACCAGATTCTGCCGCAGACGCGCCGCTGGATGGGTCCGAGAGCCCCTTCTTGATCCCTGGGGCCATGTCTGTGGATCGGTTACAACCGGCGGCCCGGACGCAAGGGTTTCCCCCTGCGCCCGATGCGGATGACGATGGATTATCACCGCCAGCCCGGACGCAAGGGTTTCCCCCTGCGCCCGATTTGGCTGACGATGGGTTACCACCGCCAGCCCAGAGACAACGGGTTACCCCTGCCCCCGATTCGGCCGAGGATGGGTTACCACCCCCGGCCAGGACACAAGGGGTTACCCCTGCGCCCGATTCGGCCGCCGATGACGATGGGTTGCCACCACCAGCCTGGAGACAAGGGGTTACCCCTGCCCCCGATTCGGCCGAGGATGGGTTACCACCCCCAACCCGGACGCAAGGGGCTACCCCTGCGCCCGATTCGGCCGCCGATGGGTTACCACTGGCGGCCCAGAGACAAGGGGTTACCCCTGCCCCCGATTCGGCCGAGGATGGGTTACCACCCCCGGCCCGGACACAAGGGGTTACCCCTGCGCCCGGCCGCTGTCTCGTCGTCGTCATCGTCAGCTCCTCAGTCGCCCTCTCGGGCACGCAGGCCCATGACTACAACAAGTTTGCCGACGACCAGCTCAAACGATGCTACCCGCACTTCTCAATCGCCCTTTCGGGCACGCAGGCCTATGAAAACAGCAACTTTGCCCGCGACCAGATCAGACGGGGCTACCCGCACTTCGCTCACAGACGAAGCTCCCGCTTGGTAACTCCCTGGTATTTAGGCCGCAGGAGCTGAGGAACAGAAGAAATAACGACAGTTACACGAATCCGATGACCCGCTCGGATTACCAACGTGAAATGCGGGACCCTTAGGGAGGAGGTTCCCGCCTGAGACTTCATCGCAATTCACTCACAGACGAGGCTCCCGCCTGATACTTCCTCAGAATTCACCTCTGAGGAACCCCAAAGTGACGACAGTTACAGGGTTGGGGTGACCCGCTCGGATTACCAACGTGAAGTGCGGGACCATTAGGGAGGAGGTTCCCGCCTGAGACTTCATCGCGAATCACTCACAGACGAGGCTCCACCCATAGGGAGGGGGCTCCCGCCTGAGACGTCCTCGCAATTCGCCCACAGCGCAGAATTCATCCTTGAGGAGCCCAAAAGTGACGACAGTTACAGGGTTGGGGTGACCCGCTCGGATTGCCAACGTGAAGTGCGGGACCATTAGGGAGGAGGTTCCCGCCTGAGACTTCGTCGCAAATAACTCACAAACGAGGCTCCACCCATGGGGAGGGGGCTCCCGCCTGAGACGTCCTCGCAATTCGCTCACAGCTCAGAACTCAT
>CAUYUJ010015734.1:25000-42500 GCA_963575745.1 Prorocentrum cordatum
GGTAGCCGTAGTAGTAATAGTGATAATTGTAGTAGGGAGTAGTAGTAGTGTTCGCGGTAGTAGTAGTAGTTGTCGTAATTGTAATGGAACCGTTGTCGTTGAAATAATACGGCTGCTCGTCGTATCAATGATAGTACTGGCAACAGTAGTAGCAGTAGTAGTAGTAGTAGTGGTAGTGGTAGTAGTAGTAGTAGTAGTAGTAGTAGTAGTAGTAGTAGTAGTACTAGTACTAGTAGTATGTAGCATGTGGTAGTAGTAATAATAGCAGTAGCAGTACTAGTCGTAGTAGTGGTAGTATTGGTGCTCGTAGTCGTAGTAGTAGGTCGCGGTAGTAGTCGTAGTAGTAATCGTAGTAGTAGTAGTAGTAGTAGTAGTAGTAGTAGTAGTAGTAGTAGTAGTAGTAGTTGAAGTAGTAGTAGTAGTAGTAGTAGGAGTAGTAATAGTCGTAGTCATCGTAGTAGTGGTAGTAATACAATGATGATAATGGTAACATGACAACTGACAACTCTGGAAAAATACGTTTAATAATAACCGGAGTAGTCGTAGCGGGAATCAGGGATAATCGTGGCAGAGGCAGCTGTAGTAGTAGTCGTAGTACAAGTACGACGACTAATGGTACTAGCACTAATACTACGTAGTAGTGGTAGAAGACATCGTAGTAGTGGTAGCAGTAGGAGTAGCAGTAGTCGTATCAAGAGTCACAGTGGTAGCAATAGTAGTAGTAGTAGTAGTAGTAGTAGCAGTAGCAGTACTAGTAGTAGTAGAAATTCGAGTAGTAGTAGCAGTCGTGAGTCTAGTCGTAAAAGTGGCAGTAGTAGCAGTAGCAGTAGTAGAACACGTAGTAATAGTAGCATTAATAGAAACAACAGTAGTAGCAGTCGTAGTAGTCGTAATAATACGAGCCGTAGTAGTAGCAGTAGTAGTAGTAGTAGTAGTAGTAGCAGTAATACTCGTAGTAGTAGTAGTAGTAGTAGTAGTAGTAGTAGTAGTAGTAGTAGTAGTCGTAGTAGTGGTAGTCGTAGTTGTAGTAGTCGCAACAATAATCCTCATGGTGGTGGAAGTGGTCGTAGAAAATAGAAAGAGCAGTCTTAGTTGCAAAAGTAGTAGTAGTAGTAGTAGTAGTAGTAGTAGTAGTAGTAGTAGTAGTAGTAGTAGTAGTAGTAGTAAGAGTAGTAGTAGTGATGGTGATGCTAGTGGTAGTGGTAGTAGTAGTAGTAGTAGTAGTAGCAGTAGTCGTAGTCGTAGTCGTAGTAGTAGTAGTAGTAGTAGTAGTAGTAGTAGTAGTAGTCGTAGTCGTAGTCGTAGTAGTAGTAGTAGTAGTAGTAGTAGTAGTAGTAGTAGTAGTAGTAGTAGTAGTAGTAGTAGTAGTAGTAGTAGTAGTAGTAGTAGTAGTCGCAGTCGTAGTAGTAGTAGTAGTAGTAGTAGTAGTAGTAGTAGTAGAAGTAATATTAGTAGTAGTGGTAGTAGTAGTAGTAGTAGTGGTAGTAGTAGTAGTAGTAGTAGTAGTAGTAGTAGTAGTAGTAGCCGTAGTAGTAGTAGTAGTAGTAGTAGTAGCCATAATACTAGTAGTACGACTCGTAGTATCATTACTAGTAGTAGTAGAAGTAGTAGTAGTAGTAGTAGTAGGAGGAGTAATAGTAGTAGTAGGAGTCGTACAAGTAGTAATAGCACAAGTAGTCGTAGTAGTAGTTTTGGTCGTAGTGGGAGTGAGAGTAGTAGTAGGAGTTGTAGTCGTAGTCGTATTAGTAGTAGTGGTAGTAGTAGTAGTAGTAGTAGTAGTAGTAGTAGTAGTGGTAGTAGAAGTGGTCGTAGTAGTAGTAGTAATGGTAGTAGTAGTAGTAGTAGTAGTAGTAGTAGCAGCAGTAGTAGTAGTAGTAGTAGTAGTAGTAGTAGTAATAATAGTGCTAGTAGTAGTAGTAGTAGTAGTAGTAGTAGTAGTAGTAGTAGTAGTAGTAGTAGTAGTGATAGTAGTAATAGCAGTAGTAGTACTAGTAGTATGTAGCATGTGGTAGTAGTAATAATCGTAGTCGTGGTAGCAGTAGTAGTAATAGTAATTGTAGTCGTAGTGACGTCGGAGTAGTAGTCGCAGTAGTGGTGGCATCTGGGTTACACGCCACCTCCACCTCTACGAAAAATGAGGGGTAAGGGTTCGGTCTCCATTACGATGCAACAGAAACTCAATAGGAATACGATCGGAACACAATGGAAGCACCGGGGCACACTCGGAGTACCTTACCGCTACAGTAGGAATGCGATACGAAAACAATATGCACACAACCAGGAATTCAAGAGCAACGCGTTCAAATTATAATACAATAGGAAAACAACAGGAACGCAATGACAAAAGAAGAGAAGCATATATACACTTGGAAAGCAAACGGAAGACTTTCTGAATCCAATACGAAAGCACCATAGTAGGAGTACAATAGGAATGTAACCCGATCTCAATGGAAATATAATGGGCACGAAGTGAAGTGCGAGACTTTCCCCTTCGCCTTGAAATACTACTCCAGGCGCTATTCAGGCAGTAGATGGGAAGAGTACACGAAGGCGGCGCTTGGCATTGCAATCTCATAGACACGAACGCGACGTGTGATTTTTTTCCCCCAAACCATCCTGTGGTCCTCGTTTTGAAGAGACGTCGCCCCACGTTCCTCCTCCTCCTTCCTCCTCCTCCCCTTCCTCCCCCCTCCTTCCCCCCTCCCACACCCATTCTGGCACACCCCTCACACGTTTCGTGGCCCCATAGGGAGCTCCACCGAAGGCCCCACTGGCTGCGCCCGCATGCGGTTCCACCCCCCATTTCGGCATACCCCTCACACGTTTCGTCGCCCCATAGGGAGCTCCACCGAAGGCCCCACTGGCTGCGCCCGCATGCGGTTAGACCCCCCATTCTGGCACACCCCTCACACGATTCGTGGCCCCATAGGGAGCTCCACCGAAGGCCCCAGTGGCTGCGCCCGCATGCGGTTCCACCCCCCATTCTGGCACACCCCTCACACGTCTCGTGGCCCCATAGGGAGCTCCACCGAAGGCCCCAGTGGCTGCGCCCGCATGCGGTTCCACCCCCCCTTCTGGCACACCCCTCACACGTTTCGTGGCCCCATAGGGAGCTCCACCGAAGGCCCCAGTGGCTGCGCCCGCATGCGGTTCCACCCCCCATTCTGGCACACCCCTCACACGTTTCGTGGCCCCATAGGGAGCTCCACCGAAGGCCCCAGTGGCTGCGCCCGCATGCGGTTCCACCCCCCATTCTGGCACACCCCTCACACGTTTCGTGGCCCCATAGGGAGCTCCACCGAAGGCCCCAGTGGCTGCGCCCGCATGCGGTTCCACCCCCATTCTGGCACACCCCTCACACGTTTCGTGGCCCCATAGGGAGCTCCACCGAAGGCCCCAGTGGCTGCGCCCGCATGCGGTTCCACCCCCCATTCTGGCACACCCCTCACACGTTTCGTGGCCCCATAGGGAGCTCCACCGAAGGCCCCAGTGGCTGCGCCCGCATGCGGTTCCACCCCCCATTCTGGCACACCCCTCACACGTTTCGTGGCCCCATAGGGAGCTCCACCGAAGGCCCCAGTGGCTGCGCCCGCATGCGGTTCCACCCCCCATTCTGGCACACCCCTCACACGTTTCGTGGCCCCATAGGGAGCTCCACCGAAGGCCCCAGTGGCTGCGCCCGCATGCGGTTCCACCCCCCATTCTGGCACACCCTCCACCGAAGGCCCCAGTGGCTGCGCCCGCATGCGGTTCCACCCCCCATTCTGGCACACCCCTCACACGTTCGTGGCCCCATAGGGAGCTCCACCGAACGCTCCAGTGGCTGCGCTCGCATGCGGTTCCACCCCCCATTTCGGCACACCCCTCACACGCTTCGTGGGTGGCTCCATGGGGAGCTCCACCGAACGCCCCAGTGGCTGCGCTCGCATGTGGTTCCCCCTCCATTTCGGCACACCCCTCACACGGTTCGTGGCCCCATAGAGAGCTCCACCGAAGGCCCCAGTGGCTGCGCTCGCATGCGGTTCCACCCCCTTTTTCGGCACGCCCTTCACACGTCTCGTGGCCCCATAGGGAGCTCCACCGAACGCCGCAGTGGCTGCGCTCGCATGCGGTTCCACCCCCCATTTCGGCACACCCCTCACACGTTTCGTGGCTCCATAGGGAGCTCCACCGAAGGCCCCAGTGGCTGCGCTGGCATGCGGTTCCACACCCCATTCTGGCACACCCCTCGCACGTTTCGTGGCCCCATAGGGGGCTCCACCAAAGGTCCCAGTGGCACTGCCCGCTTGCGTCCGCCACCACCCAGCACAGCCCTTGTTCCCTGCGCTTCACCCACCCAGAACAGCGCTTCGTAGCCCTATAGGGAGCTCCACCAAAGGTCCCAGCGGCACCGCCCGCATGCGTCCGCCACCACCCTGCGCAGCCTTTGCTCCCTGCCTGCGTTTCACCCACCCAGTACAGCGCTTCGTGGCCCCATAGGGAGCTCCACCGAAGGTCCCAGTGGCACCGCTCGCATGCGTCCGCCACCACGCAGCACAGCCCTTGCTGACCGCGTCTCACCCACCCAGTAAAGCGTTTCGTGGCCCCATAGGGAGCTCCACCGAAGGTCCCAGTGGCACCGCCCGCATGCGTCCGCCACCACCCAGCACAATTGCGGCATTCACAACTGCATATGGTTGGGTCCTTCGCAAGGCCTTTTTATAAAAAAAGAAAAATGTTTTGTCTTGTTCTGTTTTTATTCTCTCTCTCTCTCTCTCTCTCTCTTTTTCTTATTCCAAGCCGCTATACAAACAGTAGGCAGGCACAGTACACGAAGATGACGTTTGGCCATGTGCGACCCTATTAATAATACTAGTACTAGTCGTCGTCGTCGTCGTCGTCGTTGTAGTACGTAGTAACGGTATAGTAGTACAATAGTACTAGTAGTCGCAGTAGTAGTAGTAGTAGTAGTAGTAGTAGAAGTAGTAGTAGTAGTAGTAGTAGTAGTCGTAGTAGTAGTAGTAGTAGTAGTAGTAGTAGTCGTAGTAGTCGTAGTAGTAGTAGTAGTAGTAGTAGTAGTAGTAGTAGTAGTAGTAGTAGAAGTAGTAGTAGAAGAAGCGGCAGTAGTAATAGTTAACCCGACAGTCGTGGTCGTAGTCGTAGCAGCAGTAGTAGGTGTAATCGTAGTAGCTTGATAGTGCTAGTAAGAGTAGTATTAGTACTGGTAGTAGTGGTAATACTGGTAGTAGTAGTAGTAGTAGCCGTAGAAATTGTAGTAGTAGTAGTAGTAGTAATAATAGTAGCAGTAGTAGTAGTAGTAGTAGTGTTTTGGTGGTAGTAGTAGTCGTAGCCGTGGTAATCGCAGTCGTAGTAGTAGTAGTAGTAGTAGTAGTAGTAGTAGTAATGATAGTAGCAGTAGTAGTAGTAGTAGTAGTAGTAGTAGTAGTAGTAGTCGTAGTAGTAGTAGTTATAGTAGTCGTAGTAGAAGTAGTAGTAGTAGTAGTAGTAGTAGTAGTAGTAGTAGTAGTAGTAGTGGTAGTAGCAGTAGTAGTAATATCAGTAGTAGTAGTAGTAGCAGTAGTAGTAGTAGTAGTAGTAGTGGTAGTGGTAGTAGTAGTCGTAGTAGTAGTAGTAGTAGTAGTAGTAGTAGTAGTAGTAGAAGTACTAGTAGTACTAGTAGTAGCGATGGTCGTACTGTCTGTCGTATGTGGGGTGTAGTGGAAGTAGTAGTAGTAGTAGTTGCAGTCGTGGTAGCAGTAGCATTACTAGTAGTTGTAGTAGCAGTAGCAGGGTGCAGACGTCTTAATAGTAGTTGTAGTCGTAGTAGCAGTAGCAGTAGTAGTAGTCGTCGTCGTAGTAGTAGTAGTAGTAGTAGTAGTCGTAGTAGTAGTAGTAGTAGTAGTAGTAGTAGTAGTAGTAGTAGTAGTAGTAGTAGTAGTAGTAGTAGTAGTAGTAGTAGTAGTAGTAGTAGTAGTAGAAGTAGTAGTAGAAGTGGTCGTAGAAGTAGTAGTAGTAGTAGTAGCCGTAGTCGTAGTAGTGGTAGTAGTAGTCGTAATCGTAGTCGTAGTCGTAGTAGTAGTAGTAGTAGTAGTAGTAGTAGTAGTAGTAGTAGTGGTAGTAGCAGTAGTATTCGCAGCAGCAGTAGTAGTAGTAGTAGTAGTAGTAGTAGTAGTAGTAGACGTAGTCGTCGTTGTCGGAGTAGTAGTGGTAGTGGCAGCAGTAGTAGTAGTAGTAGTAGTAGTAGTAGTAGTAGTAGTAGTAGTAGTAAGTAGTAGTAGTAGTAGTAGTAGTAGTAGTAGTAGTAGTAGTAGTAGAGGTAGTAGTAGAGGTAATGATAATAGTAGTGTTGGTGGTAGTAGTAGTCCTAGTCGTAGTAATGGTGTTAGTACTACATCAGATAGTTCAAGTAGAAGACGATGATGGGTGAGCATGTGTGTAGGAGTAGGAGAAGGTGGAGGAAGGAGATAGGGCCGTCGTCGCCGCAGGAGCCGTCGTTCGTCGCCACTTTTCGTCGCCGCCGCACCTCGTCGCCGCCGTCGTCGTTCGTTGTTGTCGCCGCCGTCGGTCGACGTCGGCGCCGTCGCCACCGTCCTTCGTCGCCGTTCGTCCTCGCCATCGCCGCCGAAGTCGCACAAGTCCCCGCCGTCGCCCATAGCCGTCGTTGTGGGCGTCGACCATCGTTGGCGACGTCGTCCGCGAGCCATCGTCGGCGCCTGAGCGCCGCTGCCGCAATCGGCGGCCGCGCCCAGGGGCGCGTGCATCGCCCCGCCGGGAAGGAAGCCCCGCCCCCGCCTCGCGGGCTTGCGACGGGGCGCTTTGCATCATGTTCATCACCATCGCCATCACCACCACCACCATGACTACCGCCACATCACCACCAGCCTCATGATCGTCATCATGATCATGACCATGACGATGATCATGTTCATCGCCATCGTCGTCGCCATCATCGTTGTCGTCATCATCATTATTATCACCATAACCATCACCATCATCATCATCCGCATCATCATCATCACCACCACCATCGTCATCGTAATCTTTGCCATCACCATCACCATCACTTTTGTCATCACCATCACCATCATCATCATCATCATCATCATCATCGTCATCGTCATCGTCATCGTCATCGTCATCATCATCATCATCATCATCATCATCATCGCCATCATCATCGCCATCATCATCGCCATCATCATCGCCATCGTCATCGCCATCATCGCCATCGTCATCGTCATCCTCATCATCATCGTCATCATCATCGCCATCGTCATCGTCATCATCATCATCATCCTCATCATCATCATCCCCTCCTCTTCCTTCCTCCCTTCCACGGAGGGGAGGGGGGGCCCGAACCCAAGCATCCGAACTCACGCGGAGTCCGTTGTGTCGGAGTCCGGCTCCTCTCCGGGGAGAGGCGGACTCAGACGCGTCGGGGCCTCCTCTCGGGCCAAGGCAGGAGGCAGAAGGGAGGGAGAGAGGACTGGGGGAAGAGTGGGGGATGCGGGATGGGGGCAAGGGTGGGCAGGAGGAGGTGGGAGGATGCAGGAACAGGCTGCGGGTCATGGGATCGAGGGTCAAATTGTGGGTGCTTCGGCCCTTCTTGTTCTTCCAAGAAGGGGAGGAAGAGGAATGGGGGAGGAAGGTCATGATCAACAAGACTGCGATGAAATCTCATACACAAAAGCATCAGAAACAACATGTGCGAGTGTGAGCAGCGGATGGTGATGGTGGTCGTCATTGTGGCGAGAAAGACGTTGAGAATTACGCCGGCGAGGGTGAGGAGGACGGAGGGTACTAGATCTGCCCAGGGATAAGGTGCAATGGGAGAAACAGCAGGATGATGAGGAACTCGATCAAGAACAAGAGTCGATGTGAATGTGGATGGAGGTGAAGGAGAACGGGGAGAATGAGGAGGAGGCGGAGGAGGTGGGGGAGGAGGATGAGGATGAGGGAGGGCGAGGAGGAGGAATAAATTGAGGAGGAAGATGAACCGTTGTAGTTGTACGTTGGCGAGGAGGAGGCGGACGTCGAGGAAGATAAGTAGGAGGGAGGCGCGAAGAGAGATGATGCGAAGGCGGGTAAGGATGAGGACTACGCAGAGGATGCAGAGGATGAGGTTGAAAATGGCGAGGAGGAAGATGAGGATGGGCGGAGGATGGATGAGGAGAGCCAGGTCGGGAAGTAGGAGGATGAGGAGGGTGATGATGAGGATGAGCAAGGAGGGGGAGGAAATCGTTGGCAATTTGAAGAGACGGCCATGTTGGGAGTGCTCTACAGCTGGATGACAAACGCCGCGCAGCCCTGAATGATGCACCTCACCTGCCCTGGCCGAATATGAACCGAGCAACAGCTTCCTCTCCTCGGATGAGGGTCGCCCGCTTAAGCTGCAGGCGCAACGAAAACGAACCAACTTACATTGCATATACGCGAACTGGACGACATCGAAAGGCAAGCTGAAGGCGACGGGACGGCAAACGAGTCAAGGACACGCATGAGGATAGATCAAAGCGAGCTAAACAGCATGCTAAACAAGGCAAACAATCAACAGGTCAAACCAACGTTGCAAGTCAACAGCTCCTTCTATGCGAAGTAAGAAATCAAGGGATGCTCACGGGACCGTGGAATGGAGTGAACACCCCATGGGCCGAAGTGTGCTGGACACAATCCCACCGCCCCTCTGGGCGTCACTTGTTCAGGGTGCCCGCTCTTCCACGACATCTCCTTTTTTGCCTATCAGGGATAGGGGTTTTCCCTTCCACCTCCCCCCCGTCCAACCTGGCGAGTTCTGTATTAGATGCTCCTCCCTCCTCCTCTTCGTTCTTTTCTCGGGAGCGGCCAAGAGGGGAGTGTCCAAGAGGGGGGGGTGCAAATCATGACCGGCGGCATGTGCGCGGCCCAGCGGGGGGGGCCAGGGACGTAATGAAATAAGAAGAGGCGCCATGAAATCGGGGGAGATATCATGGCCCGCGCCATGATATCCTCCCCCTAGTCATCACCCCCCTCTTTTCCGCTCCCGACCCTGTCCAACCTGGCGAGTTCTGTAATAGATGCTCCCCCCTTTCCTCTTCGTCCTCTTCTCGGGCGCCTCACCATGTGCTGTTCCTTTCCCCCCCTCCTCCTCTTCGTCCTCTTCTCTTCCTCCTCCCTCCTCCTCTTCGTCCTCCCTCCTCCTCTTCGTCCTTTTCGTCCTCCTCTTCGTCTTCTGTATCAGATGCTCCCCCCTCCTCCTCTTCGTCCTTTCTCGGGCGCTTCACCATGTGTCGTTCCTTCCACCCGTATGTTGCCACATGCGCACCCCGGACTGCCCACGCGTCCGCTCGGATGCCTGGCTCTGCTTGCCTGTTCCCCCCGGACCTTATGTCGGGCGTGTCCCCCTATCGGGGGATTTTCGACGAAAAATAAAAAGTACCACAGAAAAACCCATAAAGGCAAAACAATAATCCCAACATGGTCCCCAGACTTTTTTTTATAATTATTTTTGGATTTTTTTTTAAAACAATTTCTTTTATTATATATTTATATAAAGACTTATTGTTTCGTCGAAAATCCCCCTGTAGGGGGACACGCCCGACTTAGCCCTGACCCTTCCCTGAAAGGTCCTGCGGCGTTGGAACGTCCCAGATGGCCCGGGATAGCTCGACGATGGCACCACACAATCTGCTATTGCTTCCAAGGTTGCGCGAACGCCAAGCATTGCTCGGAGGTCCCAAGGGCATCCCAACAGATCCGAAAAGGGGGGGGCTGAGAACTAATTCTACGGGCTCCGAATAATTTTAGGTCGGGCGTGTCCCCCTACAGGCGGAATCTGGGCGAAAAAATAATTATTCACTGCGTGGGGATCCCCATATGTGCATCTCCTTGCTGGCGCTCCCTTGGTGGTGGGACTCGGTGAGGACGAATCTGGATTTAAGTGTGACTGAGCTGCCTCTCTCTCTGCTCTCTCTGCTCTCTCTGTCTCTCTCTCTCTCTGCCCTCTCTCTGTCTCTGCCTCTCTTTCCCTGCCTCTCTCTCTCTCTGCCTCTCTCTCTGCCTCTGTCTCTCTGCCTCTCTCTCTCTCTCTGCCTCTCTCTCTGTGCCTCTCTCTCTCTCTCTGCCTCTATCTCTGCCTCTCTCTCTCTCTCTCTCTCCTCTCTCTCTTCTCTCTATTCTCTCTCTGCTCTCTCCTCTCTCTCTCACTCTCCCTCTCTCTCTCTCTCGCTCTCTCTCTTCTCTTCTCTTCTCTTCTCTCTCTATCTCTCTCTCTCTCTCTTCTCTCTTTCTCTCTCTATCTCTCTCTCTCTCTCTCTCTCTCTCTCTCTCTCGCTCTCTCGCTCTCTCTTGCTCTCTCTCGCTCTCTGTCGCTCTCTCTCGCTCTCTCTCTCTCTCTCTCGCTCTCACTCGCTCTCTCTCGCTCTCTCTCGCTCTCCCTCGCTCTCTCCCGCTCTCTCTCTCTCTCTCTCTCTCTCTCTCTCTCTCTCTCTCTCTCTCTCTCTCTCTCTCTCTCTCTCTCTCTCTCTCTCTCTCTCTCCCCCCCTCTCTCTCTCTCCACTCTCTCTCTCTCTCTCTCTCCTCTCTCTCTCTCTCTTCTATCTCTATCTCTCTCTCTCTTCTATCTTCTCTCTTCTCTCTCTCTCTCTCTTCTCTCTTCTCTCTTTCTCTCGCCTGTCTCCTCTCTCAACTCCCCCTCTCTCTCTCTCCGCTCTCTCTCTCTCTCTCTCTCCTCCCCCTCTCTCTCGCTTCCTCTCTCTCTCTCTCTCTCTCTCTCTCTCTCGTCACGGGCTCGTGAGATCAGCCAGGGTGGCTTCCCCTTGGGGCTCCCAAATGATGCCCCTGGCAGCGTTTTGTGACCATGAGGCTCTCAAGAGATACATGTTGGGGGCGCCAAACGGCAATTCTAGCTGAGGCGTCCCACCAAAATCGGCGCGAACGGGCTCGTGAGATCAGCCAGGGTGGCTCCCCCTTGGGGCTCCCAAATGATGCCCCTGGCAGCGTTTTGCGACCATGAGGCTCTCAAGAGATACATGTTGGGGGCGCCAAACGGCAATTCTAGCTGAGACGTCCCACCAAAATCGGCGCGAACGGGCTCGTGAGATCAGCCAGGGTGGCTCCCCCTTGGGGCTCCCAAATGATGCCCCTGGCAGCGTTTTGTGACCATGAGGCTCTCAAGAGATACATGTTGGGGAGGCCAAACGGCAATTCTAGCTGAGGCGTCCCACCAAAATCGGCGCGAACGGGCTCGTGAGATCAGCCAGGGTGGCTCCCCCTTGGGGCTCCCAAATGATGCCCCTGGCAGCGTTTTGTGACCATGAGGCTCTCAAGAGATACATGTTGGGGAGGCCAAACGGCAATTCTAGCTGAGACGTCCCACCAAAATCGGCGCGAACGGGCTCGTGAGATCAGCCAGGGTGGCTCCCCCTTGGGGCTCCCAAATGATGCCCCTGGCAGCGTTTTGTGACCATGAGGCTCTCAAGAGATACATGTTGGGGGCGCCAAACGGCAATTCTAGCTGAGACGTCCCACCAACATCGGCGCGAACGGGCTCGTGAGATCAGCCAGGGTGGCTACCCCTTGGGGCTCCCAAGTGATGCCCCCGGCAGCGTTTTGTGATCATGAGAGAGTGTGAGTGTGAGCTTAACTTATCTTATCTTATCTTGAAATCTTAGCTTATCTTATATCAACTCATCTTATCGCATCATATCGTGTCTTATCTTATTACTCCATAGGCTGTCTTATCTTATATATTACCCTATCCTACCATATCTTATGCTATCTTATCTTATCTTGTAGTATCTTATATTGTCTTGTCTTATCTGGTGATTATCATTGGGAGGAGGGAGGCGCGAGCGGGAGGAAGGAGGAGCAGTGGGAGGCGTCAGAGTAATAACAAGAACCCCAATCCTTAGGATATGGGGAAAAATACCTCCAAATTGCCCCAGAATCGCCGAAAATGGTCAACAAAAATCGCCCCCAGACTATTTTTCGACTATTTTTGAATATTCCTCCTGTAGAGGGACAAGCCCGACTTAAGAATAGTTCTGGCTTTGTCCTCCCTGCTTGGTCGCTGGCCGAGCTCCAAGATGGCCCCAGCGGCTCCAACACATGTCCCGCGAGCCCCGGGAGCCTTCAGCTGGCTGGCAGAAGGCCTCACGAAAGCCCCGAGGTGGCCCCGAGATGCCTCACAGCAGCTCCCAACTGTCCACCACGTTGGCAATGTATTCGGGCTACTTGCGCGGTCCTCCTCTGGTTTGACTGGTGCCCCGTCTCTCTGTTCTCTAATGTTCCTTCAACTGCATTCTCACGGCACCTTGCTCAACAGGGTCCTTCCCTTCTTTCCCTGGGGATCGACGATTAATTGTGTCTGTGTTTTTTTTCTCCTCCTGACTGGCGTCTCAGGCGAACAGGTGGCGGCACGTACATGGTGTAATCATCGGTGGGCAGCTGGGGCGGAGAAGCTGGGATAAACCATGGTCAAGCCTGTGCCTGACGTGTGGGCGCACAGGTGAAACTAGAAGACGGAAAAACGCCATAAACATAAACTTTTGGCGCTCCGCGCGGATTTCTTGGATCCGCGCTGGGCCCTCCCGGCGGCGCCTCTGGCGCCGCCCCTGGCGCGCTCCGCGCCAGCGGAAAGGGGGACCAACGCAGATCCAAGAAATCCGCGCGGAGCGTCACAATGTTATGTTTATGGCGCTTTTCTTCTTCGGACACGGGTGAAGCGTAGCGAGGTGTCTTTCAAACCTGCACCTGCATCTGGACCTACACGAAGACACGCTGCACCATTCATTCTTCGAGAGGTGTCTTTCAAACCTGCACCTGCATCTTGACCTGAACGAAAACACACTGCGCCATCGAACAACACCAATGAGCCAGCAGCAGTCTAAGTGTCAGACACACACACACACACGCACAAAGAAGCTACGAACAGAAAGAGCGCCCCTCAAATCTGGCGAGACTGGCCATGCCTTGCGTGCATCACCTGGTTTTCAGCGCTCTGAAGGACTCCAGCGCGTTCCTGTCTATCGCACCCGAGACGCCCCGAGCCAGCGTCACCTCGCGGGCGGCCCTCTCCAAGAGCGCGGCGCGCTCCGCGCGCTTGCCGGCGCTCGCCATCTCCTGCGGCGCCAGCGTCGGGAGCTGCTCGGGGAGGACTTCTCGAGACGCCACGCCCCTCATAACCAGCCTCGAGCTTATCCTTACCCCTACGATCGACAGGCCCAAGGCGATGATGATCTGAGGGATGCACCTTCAGAAACGGGGGGGATCCTTCGGATCATCACCGAGATGAGGGGATGCCAGCCATGGGGATCGGGATATGTTTCAGGCTGGTAACCTTACAAAATCTGGGTTCTTCGGGTCACGCAGGTTCCACAGGAGCGCGCGAAGCTGCGCGTACGGATTCGGGAGCTGCCTGCGGAACTCCCACGCGATCTCGAGCGCCAGGTCCGGCAACGAGTCTCGATGTTCCGAGGGCACCTCCTCTCGCCGCAGCGCCAACGCCTCCGACACCTTCGCCCGCACCTTCTCCCCATGTATCCGACGATGTGATTTTCTCTCAGCGCGGCCCGAGGGGTCCCGAACCCTTCCCCAGGACCAGTTTTCCGCCCTCGACCTTTCCTGGCGGCCCTGGGGTCCAGCAGCTAGAGGCCTCCTGGATGAGGCCGAGGATCGCGCCGCATCGCCGATGCATGGCCGATGCAGTGGCGATGCACTGCCAATGCCTCGTCGATGCACAGGCGCCGTCGACGTGGAGAAAATCATGCTCCACCTCCACATCCAACCGCATCGCCGATGCATCGGCCAGCGATGCGGCGCGATATCCGAGCACATCTACCTCGACCCCATCTGGAAAGCCTGGACCAACCGAGGCCGGAGGCTGACACCGACCGAGAAAGAACGCCAGGACTGCGCGGGGCCAGCATCTGCAAAGCCTCGAAAGAATGCGCCCGGAGGCCGACATCGAAGAAAACGCTGGGACTGGAGCAACAATCACATCGCCGGGGAGCTCTACTGGAGAAGCGCGCTCCACTACCCGCAAGGTAGCTGCTCGCAAATGGCCTGGATCCTCCGTTGGGGATTCACGATGCGTTGCATCGATGCAGACGAGTTTTTGTTGACGCTTGCGAGCCGGCACTTTGCGAGGCGTGGAAGGCGCCTGGTGATCTACAGGAGGACCTTCTCCACGACCGCCTCCGCCAGCTTTAGACGCCCGAAATGGGTACGGAAAAAATGGGTACAATGCCCAACAACAAATGTTGCCCCAAACCAACAGCGGCCGCTGTTGGGCAGGCGGCCTTCTGTCTCAAATGGACACGGGCCGCGGCGGCGCGGGACAAAAAATGGAATAAACATAACAATTCGGAGGTCCGCGCGAATTTCTCGGATCGGCGCTGGACCCCCCTCCCTGGCGCGCGGAGCGCGCCAGGGGCGGCGCCGGAAGCGCCGCCGGGGGGCCCCAACGCCGATCCGAGAAATCCGCGCGGACCTCCGAGTTGTTATGTTTATGTCACTTTTTGTTCCCCTAATTGTACCCATTCTTTCCGTACACATTTCGGGCGTCCAGAGCCTCCGCCAGCGCGTCGAAGCCCAGCGGCGCCAACTGGTGCCCGGGAGCGCCCGTGCTGCTGGAGGACGCTGCATCGCCTGGGGCGTCCTGCGGCAGCGGCGGCGCCTCCGGGGCTGCTCCCCGCGCGGCCGGGGGCGGGGCCCCGGGCCCCGCGCGCGGCTGGGCGGGGGCGCACACGACCCAGACCTCAGCAGAGGGGTCCTCCTCCTCCTCCTCCTCCTCCTCCTCCTCCTCCTCCTCCTCCTCCTCCTCCTCCTCGTCTCCTCCTCCTCCTCCTCCCTTCCCTCCTCTCCTCCTCTTCTCCTTTTGCTCTTCCTCCTCCTTCTCCTCCTCCCCCTCCTCCTCCTCCTCCTCCTTCTCCTCCTCTTCCTGCCCCCCTCCCCCGACCCCTGCAGGCCCAGACCTCCGACAGTTCTCTCCGCGGCGCGATTCAGCGCGTCCCCGAGTCCGCGGGGACGCCGTCCGCGTCTAACGGCGCACCGCGCACCGCGCTCGGCGCGGGAGCCCCCCAAACGTCCGGGGGACCCAATTTCCGTTTCGGAAGGTGGAAGAGAGGGGAGGCCGCCGTGTCCTTCCAATATCCCGAAGTATGTCAACGAGGATGAAAAGGGAAGAGTGGGCGGCGGGGCCGCTCAGATGATCGTGGTGTTTATGCCGGCGGCTTCTCTTGCGGGTAGTTTTGTGCTCGGGATACTTTTCGGTAGCGCTGGAGTCGAAGTGCGGGGGTAATGGTGTACTTGTAATGCAACCTGTAACATTTGGCATCGCAGCCTGTTTGTATCCCCTGCGCTCTACGGAATGGCGCGCGCTGGAGCAGGCAAGTCGTGCCATCCAGCCAGCAGACCATGGCGGACGCCTCGTCCAGCTTATCCACAACGCAGTCGTGGCGCGTCTTGCTGAACCTGCCCTGTACTGCGCCGTCGATGGCAATCGGCTTCTGTATGTGACTGGGCCTCCAGCTGGGGCTCGGTTGATCTTCCTCTAATTGGACTGAAGCTCCAGGTTGTCCTGCGTCTTCTCGCTGCCAGTGGGCGCCCTCGTCGCGTAGTGCTCCCTGTGGCCTTCGAAGCTCCACTGGTATCTCTCGTAGCTCACCTGGTGGCCCCGAAGCTCTGCTCGCGGCTTGTTGCCCGCGTGGCTCAGTAGTTGGCCTGGTAGCTGAGCTGGTGGCCCTCGAAGGTGTGCTCGTTGTTCGTGGTCCTTGCAGTTCAGCTCGTCGCCCAGGTAGCTCTGCCAGGGGATCTCGTAGTCCTGCTTGTGGCCCTCGTAGCTCAGGTTGAGGCCCCCGTCTTTCAGCAGGCGGCCCTCGTAGCTGCGCTGGTGGCTCACGAAGGTCTGCTTGCGGCCTTTGCAGGTGCAGGTCGGCTCGTCGCCCAAGTGGCTCTGATGGAAGATCTCGTTGTCCTTCTTGTGGCCCTCGCAGCTCAGGTTGTGACCCTCGAAAAAATAGTTCAGCAGGTTGCCCCTCAAGCTCTGCTCGCGGCCCTCGTAGATCAGCTTGTTGCCCGCGTAGCTCAGCAAGTGGTCGTCGTAAGTGAGCTGATGGCTCACGAAGGTTTGCTCGTGGCCCTTGCAGTGCAGCTCGTCGCCCTGGCAGCTCTGCCGGAGGCTCTCCTCTTCTGCTTGTCGCCCGCGTAGCTCAGGTTATGGCCCATCGTAGCTCAGCAGGTTGCACATCGTAGCTGAGCTGGTGGCTCACGAAGGTCTGCTCGTGACACTTGCAGTTCGGCCCGTCGCCCTCCTAACTCTGCAGGGGGCTCTCGTAGCTCTGCTTCTGGCCCGCGTAGCTGAGGTCAGGACCCTCGTAGCTCGGCAGGTGTCCCCCGTAACTCGGGGGCTGGTCCTCGTAGCTCTGTTTATGGCTTTCGTAGTTCAGCGCGTGGTCCTGGTAACTCAGCTTGTGGTTCTCGTAGCTCGGCTGGTGGCTCTTGTTGCTCAACAAATGGCCCTTGTGATTCTGCGTCGTCCTCGGTCTTAAATCCGTGTTCCTCGTAGTCCTCCTCCTCGTCTGCCTGCTTGTTCTCCTCCTCGTCTGCCTCCGTTGCCTCAACGTGGTCCCAGTCGGAGTCGTCGGCTGCCAAGTGCTCCGCTCTCACGTTGCCTGCCTGGGGCCCTCAATTCCCAGCCGGTGGCTCTAGTAGCGCTGCTGGTGGCCCTAGTGGCTCTGCTCGTGTTCCAGCTGTCCTTCTTGACGTCGCAGCCCTGCTGGTGGCCCTCGAAGCCCAACCGGTGGCTCTAGAAACACTGCTGCTTGCTCTCGTAGCTCAGCTGGTGGACTTCGGAGCTCACTAGGTTGGCTTCCGTAGAACATCTGTCAGGGCGAACCAACCCCGTGTGACAGAACTTCTGGCCGTACTGGTCGTGCTGGTCCTGGTCGCGGTTGCTGCCAGTGCCGTACGGAGAGTCGTGCAGGTCTCGGGCGGGTACCTCTACGACGGTGTACTTCGCCTCTGGCACAAGCGGCCTCGAAGCTGTAGTCGGGATCCCCTGTCTTCTGCCACTGGGTGCATGCGCGTAGGGCTTTACCCGGGTGCACTCTGCCGTCGTAACCTCGTTTTTGCTGGCGCACCTGGTGTCGTACTTGTTGTGGGCAGATTGGTGACGATCATCATGTCTTGTGGGTTTGGTTGGAGCCCGCATCTCACACAATACCCCATCCGCTTCAGACCTGCCGCTGTTCTCCGTCTCGGCATGGCGTCTGTCGGTAGGTCCCCGCACATAGTGGGATGAACTCGTAGTATGGGAAGTTCGCGAAGCTCGGCCTGTAGATCCATGACGTTCAGCCTGGAGATCTTGTGGTCTAGCCTGTGGATCTTGAGGTTCAACTTATAGGTCTTGGTCTTGTTCGAGGCGTTCGCGCCCAGCCACCCTTGCGGCGGCTCGCTGAAGCCAGGCCCGCCTCCCCCCCCGTGAGTCTGGGCGCGCGGCGCGGGGGCACGGGGCCAGAAAGGCCTTCCTCCGACATCTTCTGCT
>CAUYUJ010015734.1:45612-72526 GCA_963575745.1 Prorocentrum cordatum
CACATCCACCTTGAATTTTGGTCGACGCGTTGGGTGTCTCTGGATCGCCTTCTCCCCAGAGAAGACTGCGGGGGGAAAGATGGGGGGGGGACTGGCCCACGGGGGGGACCCATCGACCTGGCGATCGGCGGTACATCGCCGATAGATCGGCGATCGGCCTCCGATATCGACACCTTACGTTCCTGGTCTGGGTGGGGATCCAGACCCCCCGACGCCGTGATTTTTGTTGTGACGTGACCCCCAAGAGTGTGGACCCCTTCCCGGGGACTGGTTTTTCATCCTGAATCATTTTTGACAGTCCCGAGGCCCAGCGGGGTCCCCCAGAGGCAGAAAATCGCGAAAAACATCCAGTCGCGATTCTTTCACGACGCGAGGGGGTCTGCGTCTGGGTGGTGAATCCAAGCCCCCATCGGCGATGACTTGGCGGCTGGGGGCCGATGCATCCCCCCTTCCCCCACGTGGCCCGCGAAAAATGTTGTTTTTTCACGACGTGCCCCCCTGGGGATTTCGACCTCTTCATGAGCAGGGACCGACCGTCCCAGCAATCCTATACAAGGCCTACCACGACATGTTGTTAGAATCTACAAAATTGTCTTATAACAAAAACGATGATCCTATAACCTTATAACCTAAGCCAGGTGTGTTGAAACAAGGCAGTCTCCGCCAGAACCGTTCTAAGAACATGTCGCGCAGACCTCAAACAGTTCTGAGGGCATTATTTGGTGTGCCCCCCCTGAGATCCTGCGTTGCGAAAACATGCGACATCGTGAAAAACCACGCCCGGAGTCCTAGACTCCCTATCTTTATTTTTTCGAGCTGGACCGATCTGCGAGGGTCCCGAGGCCCGGAAGTGAGCGAAAATGCTCCGTGCGAACAAAATTGCAAGGCCAGGATCTCTGCGTACAGTCGGGGCGTTGACCTAAGGAACGATAAATAAGGAACGGGGCCCCTTTTTCCCACAAGTTAAATTCCGATTTCCCATCGAAAACCAAAGGAAAACCCAAGGCAAACTGTGAAGCAATCAAGGAACACAGAGCCCCTCCCCAACGAAAAGGGTTCCTTCTTCAGGGCCCCGACTGTATAGGCAAGCCAGGAAGCTTCGCCACCGCTCGATTGCCGTCGCGGGCCGTTCGCTTCTGCTGGCCCTGGGGGGGACCCGGGGATCGACCCCCAGACGCCGATCGCGACCTTGCAGCCCCGCTGCCTTTCTGAAAGGGGCCCAGGGGCACACAAACAAATACACACACAACAATCTCAGGGTTCCACACGTTTTTTCCCAGATCTTCTGGGTTTTTGTCTTCCCCCCCGCATCCCATATTGTCCCACCTTTTCTCGGGTCGGGCGAAAGGGGCGGGAGAGCAAAGGGAGGTGGTTTGAGAATCAGCTCACTTAGCTGATTTTCCCGGCGCCTCCCGGCGCCGGAGGCGGCCATGTATCAAGGAATGGGCCCCTCGGTGGGGCCGAAAACAGCTGCATGCAGCAGATTTCGTAACCCCCCCTTTTTCCAATCCCCCCCTTTCGTCCAGCCCGATCTTCCTGGGAGTCGCCGATTCATTGCGTCTGTGTGTGGCTTCCCCTGCAGATTTACATTTTTCCCGCCGCCCGGTTCCGAAGGAGACCAGCTCCCCCGAGGCGCTGCGCTCCAGCCACCTCACGATGAAGCCAGGACGAGGAGAAATCATGCGTGGCGAAAGTACAGGGCAGTTTTTAATACATGTTTTTTTGATATTTGTTAAATGGGATTTTAATACATGATCAATTTATGAATAGATTTATGCAGGAACTCATCGTTGTTTTTAGCACTAAATCCCGGCATTTCAATACACGGTCCGCACGCGGAGCATGTATTGAAAACAGCACGGTACGATGAAACCAGGACGAGGAGAAATCATGCGTGGCGAAAGTACCCACACCCACGCCCTCGCGGTCTGGCTTCCAGGGCGCGATCCTTTGCATGCGCGGTCGCACGGCTGCGCCCCGGGCGAGAGGCCTCCGCGAAACGACGCCCCGCATATCCACGGAGCGCCGCAGCCCGGGGGCCCAGATCCGCGAGGTCGTGGATACGGATATGCTTTCCACACGCAAGAAGAACATCGGGCGAGGACAAATCGGGAATCCTCCTCCTCCTCCTCCTCCTCCTCCCTCCTCCTCCTCCTCCTGCTCCTCCCTCCTCCTCCTCCTCCTCCTCCTCCCTCCTCCTCCTCCTCCTCCTTTTCCTCCTCCTCCTCCCTCCTCCTCCTCCCTCCTCCTCCTCCTCCTCCCTCCTCCTCCTCCCTCCTCCTGAGATCCAGCGGCTCTGGAAGATGCCACGGGCGCCGCGGCCTCCTCGGAGCGTCCCCGGGCGCTCTGACAGCGTTCCGGAGCGCCCTGGACTGGATTTTTATCCCCAGACGCCCGCCGATCTGATTTTTTCAATCCGCGGTCCCAGAGGCCCCGACCCCTTGCCCGGGGTTGGTTTTTCGCACGGGACACAGATGCCGAAATTCAGGAAAATCCGCCGGGTTGAAAAATCAGATCTAGAGGCCTCCCAGACGGGGTCCGAGTAGATGGGGTCTGAGAGTCTCGCCACATCGACGACACATCGGCGATGCACTGGCGACATCAGCGTTGCATCGGCGACGTCGGCGTGGATAACAGGTGGGCCCCACACCCAGCCGCTTCGCCGATGCAGCGCCGATGCATTGGCGATGCGGCGCGACCCTCCGACCCCATCCGCGCCGATCCCATCCAGGAGGCTTGGAAAATCCTCGGATCACTGCGTCGTCCCCAGACCCCCGACGTTGTGATTTTTCCGCAGCGTCGAACTCAGGAGGCCTGGGCCCCTTCCCCGGAATCAGTTTTTTTCGTCCTGCGTCGTTTTGGGACGCTCCCGAGGCCCAGCGAGGGCCCCCAGAGGCCGAAAATGCCGAAAAGCCTGCCGTCACGATTTTTTTCGCCCCGAGCCGTCATCTGCCGCTCCCGAGGTCCGGCGAGGGCCCCCCAGAGGCCGAAAAGAAAGAAAAGCCTCTCGTCGCGAGATGTCTTCACGACGCGAGAGGGCCCGCGGTTCTCGAACCCAAAATCCAGACGTCGTGACTTTTTCACAGCGTCGACCCCCAGAGGTCTGGACCCCTTCCCAGGGACCGGTCTTCCACCTCTTCGAGGGTCCTGGGGCCCGGGGAAGGGCCCCCGGAGGCCAGAAATAGCAGATATAGCGAAAGCCCCCCCCGCCGCTCAGATTTCCTTTTGTTGGAGCGTCGGCTCGCTGGGAATACATCCTCGGGAAACGCTGGGTCCTCGTCGTATACGCGCCGTCCGACCACCTGCCGGGCACCTCCGCCGCGGCGGCCGCCTGCGGCCGCCTGCCAGGCACCTGCTCGAGCAGGGACCGCCCGTCCCGTCATTTCTATAGGCCTACCAGGAAACGTTCTTAGAACCCAGGAATGTTCTAAGAACCCAAACGATGCTCTTAGAACATAAGACCGGTGTGTGAAAAAACAAAAGACAGTCCCAGCCATAAAGTGTTATAAGAACTTTTCGTGGAATCCACACAAGGTTCTTGGAACATTACTCGGTAGGCCTACAGGTAGAGGGCTCCCAGATGGGGTCGGAGTAGATGGGGTCGGAGGATCGCGCCGAATCGCTGATACATCGGCGATACATCGGAGTTACATCGGCGATGCATCGTCGATGCACCGGCGATGCATCGTCGACGTGGGCGATGCGTCGGCGACGTCGACGTGAAGCAAGTCGGGCTCCACATCAAGCCGCATCGGCGATGCATCGGCGATGCGGCATGATCCTCCGACCCCATGTACTCCGACCCCATCTGGGAGGCCTAGATACCCAGAGATCCGATGTCGTAATTTTTTCAACGCGCGGTCGCCCGAAGCCTCGACCCATTCCCCCGGACCGGTTTCTCATTCTGAGTTGTTTCTTGACAGTCCCGGGGCCCGGCGAGGGCCCCCCGAGGCCGAAAAATAAGAAAAACCTCTGTCTCGATTTTTGTTCAATGCGTTGGATCTCTGGGTCCTCCGATCCCATCTGCTCCGACCCCGTCTGGGAGGCCGATGTGTTAAAGAGCACGAGACAGTCCCAGCCATAACATGTTCTAAGAACATTTCGCGGAATCCACACAAGGTGAAGCCAAGTCGGGCTCCACATCAAGCCGCATCGGCGATGCATCGGCGATGCGGCATGGTCCTCCGATCCCATCTACTCCGACCCCGTCTGGGAGGCCTAGATGTAGGCGAGCCAGGACGCTTCGCCACTGCCTGGCACCTGCGCCGCCGCGCAGGTCCGGCCGGCGGGCTGCTTCCCGCGGAGGCGGCGCCGGGCGGCCTCGCGCGGGGCCTGTCCCCCTCTACAGGGGGACCGTTGGCGAAACATTGGAGATAGTAAACACAGATCCCCACATGTTCAAACAGAATCCAGAAATCGTCCCCAGACTGTTTTTACTACAGGGCAGTTTTTAATACATAGGATTTTTAAACACATAGGATTTTAATACATGACAAATTTGTTAATCAATGTATGCAAGAACTCATCTTTGTTTTTGATATTAACTCCCTGCATGTTCGATCCGCACGCGGAGCATGTATTAAAAATGACACTGTATGTTTGGGTTTTCCTCCTACAGAAGGACAGGCCCGAATTCAGGCGGCCGCCCGCGGGGCCGCGGCGTCCCCGGCGCCCGGGCAGACGGCCCGCGGCGCCGCGCGGCCGCCTGGGAACGGTCCTCAGCGCGGGAGGCTCCCTCCCGACGGCCTGCAGGAGGCCCTCGCGGTCGTGGCAAAAAATCACGACGGGCGGTCTTTTGCATTTTTGTCGGCCTCTATCCTGGGCGGCCCAACAAGGGGGTCCAGCTGCAAGGAGGTGGTGCAATAGATTTGGGGCACTTGTATTGCAAACGTATCGCGCCGGAGACTTGTATTGCTTTGTATTGCAGGTCATGTGTTGCGCGCGATAGTACAGCAATGCATTTGCGCCCCGAAATGTATTGCACGCCCCAAATGCATTGCAACCCACAAATCTATTGCACCAAATCTATTGCACCACCCCCTTGTCGCTGGACCCCCTCTTGGGTCAACCCGATCTATGGGGGCCCCTCCGTTATGCTGCACCCCCAATACTGAATAGGGCCACGTCCCAGAAATACGTTCGAGCACCCAGGCAAATGTCGAAGCAATGCCGAACGAGTATCGCCTCCCAAGGCCCGACGCATCAAAACACTGCAATTTCAGTACCTTCCCGGTGTTCGAAATTCTTCCTGGTGCGTCAAAGCTAAAGTAGGCTGGAGCATCATAACCCTGCCGGGCCTCGGGACCGTCAACAAGACGATTCAGGACGAGAAACCGGTTCTGGGGAAGGGGTCGAGGCTTCTGGGGGTCGACGTCATGAACAAAATCATGATGTCGGGGGCTCTGGGTCCAGAGATCCGACGCTCCAAAAAATTAGCCTGGCGAAGGACCCAACCATACGCAATTGTGGATGCAGCAATTGTGAATACCATCTTCGCCCGCGCCCCCTATGTGGCCACGGCTTCCCGCCGGAGCCCGACATGCTCAGGGACACGTTTGTGGCCGTCTTCGCGGGCGCCGACGACCACGAGGACGGCGTCCCCCTGACCGAAGAGCAGGAGCAGGAAAGGGTTCTGAGAGCCATGAGGGAGACTGCCATTGGCGCCTCCGGTGGAGCTCCTATGGGGCCAACGATCCTCATGAGGGGTGTGCCGAAATGGCCCGAGGCCGCCATGCGAACCCTGCCACTGGGGGCCTTCGGTGGAACTCCCTATGGGGCCACGATCCTCGTGAGGGGTGTGCCGAAATGGCCCGAGGCCGCCATGCGAACCCTGCCACTGGGGCCTTCGGTGGAGCCCACATGCGAACGCAGCCACTGGGGCCTTCGGTGGAGCTCCCTATGGGGCCACGATCCTCGTGAGGGGTGTGCCGAAATGGGGCGGGGCCCACATGCGAACGCAGCCACTGGAGCCTTCGGTGGAGCTCCCTATGGGGCCACGATCCTCGTGAGGGGTGCGCCAACATGGGGCGGGGCCACCATGCGAACGCAGCCACTGGAGCCTTCGGTGGAGCTCCCTATGGGGCCACGAAGCGCTGCACTGGGTGGGTGAAACGCAGGGGGGAGGGGGGAGGAGGGGGAGGAGGAGGAGGAGGAGAGGAGGAACGCGGGGCGACGTCTCTTCAAAACGAGGACCCAACACCACAGGATGGTTGGGAATTTGTAGCGGCGGGCTTGTGGCCGTTTTCGGCCTACGGGGGCCCTCGCCATGCAACGACTCGGGCGTTTTTTTTCCAGCTTTCGGCCTCCGGGGTCCCTCGCTGGGCCTCGGGACCATCCAAAAATGACTGAGGGCGAAAAACTGGCCCCAGGGAAGTGGTCCCGACCTCTGGTGCCCACGCATCGAACAAATTGGAGCGGCCAGACGTCATGGTGTCATGGTCTATAAGACGAAGCCAGAACGAGGATACATTTGGGTGGGGATGAATCGCGAATGTCTGAGATCTGGTGGCTCTCGAGGACGTCTCGACGTCGCGGCCTTCTCAGAGCGTTCCGGGAGGATTTGAAAACGTGCCGGAACGCTCTGGAACGGATTTCCTTGTAGCACCCCAAGCTCGGACAGCAGAGCAGTCCAAAGCGCGTGAAACGCCTGTGGGGGACGCTTGGAAGGACGCTCGAAAGGCTGTCTGTGGAGCTTGCAAGCTCGAGCAAGGAATTTCGATGGAGCCCTGAGAGTCGGGCGTTGGCAGAACTGGGTTTAATGGGACCCCGCCCCGTTCCACTAACCGGAACTGCCGTCACCCGAAAAACACCAGCTACGGGAGACCTGGTTTAGTGATTGCGGTCAATTTAGAGGCTCTGGGGCCCTGCTACTGACCGGGTCCCCTTATCTGGGGCCCTGGCTATATACCCGAGAGAGCTTCGAAAGAGCTGGCGGAAAGGCTGCCGGCACGAACGTCTGAAACGAATCGGAAAACGCCTGCCACCACACGCCGCCGGCTCAAGCAGGGCGCTGCGAGGCTCCCGGCCGGGCGCCGGAGAGAGCTCCCGGGCTACCCGCATGCATGCGCTGCGGCTTCTAAGAGCCATCCGGGAACCCAGGCCCCCGACGTCATGATTTTTTCATTACGTCGACCCTGGAGGTCTCGACCCATTCCCCTGGACCGGTTTTTCGTCCGGAGTCGTTTTTTAAAACGGTCCCGGGGCCCGGCGAGGGCCCCCCGGAGCCGAAGATAGCCAAGAACCTGCCGTCCTGCATTTTTCACGACGCGATCCCAGAGATCCGATGTCGTGATTTTTTCAGTGCGCGGTCGCCCGAAGTCTCGACCCATTTCCCAGGACCCGTTTCTCATCCTGTGTCGTTTTTTGACGGTCCCGGGGCCCGGCGAAGGCCCCTCGAGGCCGAAAAATAAGAAAAACCTCCGTCTTGATTTTTTCAATGCAATGGATCTCTGGGATCATGTCTGGGGGAATATCCTCGTCCTGGCCCCGCCCGACCCTCCTCGATCCTCCCATGCAAGCGCCAAGAGCGCGCGCGGCCCGGGGCACGCGCGGGAACCAGACACCCTGCCGCCTGCCGCCCCAACCTTTGCGATGCGTGGGCCCCGGAGGTCGGGACCACTTCTTGCCTAAAGCGGGATGGGGATTGATGAAAAAAATGGGAGAGAACGATTAAAACATATAACTTTCTGCTATTCTCCACAGTTTTCTGACTGGAACAGACCGATGAAGAAAATAGTTTTCCGGCCCGCGGCCGGTTCTTCCGAATCGTCATCCCGGGCGCCGCCGCGTGAACACGACCCCCAGTCATTCCTTCATCGCCCTCCTCCATCATAGGGTCGGTCTTTCGGCCTGGGTCGTTCTTGGACGGCCCCGAGGCCCGGCGAGGGCCCCTTGAGGGCGGCCCCGCGCGGCGCAAAACAACCCGGCGCCGCTCCGATCTTCGTGGGAGCGCCGGACCTCTGCAGGAGGCGCGCGCGGCTGCTGCGGGGGCACTGGGGGGGGGGCTCCGGCAGACACTGGGGGAGGGGGGGGGGCTTCGGGCGAAGCCCGGGGGGGGGCGCTGGTGGAGGCCTCGAGGCAGGGTCCGGCGGGCGCTGGGGGCCCCGGGGGGGGTCCTCTCGGCAGCGGGGGGCCTGGAGGAAGGCCACCGCCCTGCTCCCCGCCTCCTGCCAGGCGGCCGAGTGGCCCCCCGCCTCCCAGCTGCGGAGCTGGGGCCAGCCACCACGAGGAGGCGAGGACCCTGACCCGCCAGAGTGCTGAACATTTGCGCTCCAGACCTGCAGATCTATCTGGACTGCCTCAGACCTCGGCAAGAATTAGGACGTCGATGCCCTGGTGCCATTTTTTGGCCCTCCTGGAAGGTCAGGGGAGGCGGTGGTGACCCCCCAAGCGGTGACCCCCTCTGGGCTCGCCATCGCTCGGACCGTCCCGTGCATTTTTTCGGTGTCGCGCGTGCTTTCTCGCCAGGTGGTCCAAGATGCTCCTCGATGGTCCTCGCCGGGGAACCGTGCACACGTCCGAGCGATGTCGAGTGGGGCTTTGCCCGGCTCCTGGCGGCGAGGCGGCCGACGCTGTCCTGGCCCCCGGGGACCGCGGGCGCTTGCCGCGCAGGCGGCGTCGCCTGCGGGAGGGGCGTGTGGGGGGGGGGAGGGCGGAAGGGGCGCTCCCAGGGCGCTCCAAAGGGCGCTCCAAGGTCGTCGTCGGTCGTCGTCGTAGGCGTTCTGTGCATTGCCCAGGTATCGAGTGAGGGGGATGAAGACATAGATCGGGGGCGTCGTAGAGGAGGGGGCGCAGATCGTGGCTGGCGGCATGTGCGCGGCCCAGGGGTCGGAGGGGGGGGGGCGGGGACGCAATGAAATAAGCAGAGGCGCCATGATATCTGGAGAGATATCGTGGCTCCCGCCATGATATCCACCACCCCGTTGTTATCCTCTCCCTCTTGGCCGCCCCCAGAGAGAGAGGGAGGGAGTCGCGGACCCTCCAGTCGCGTGGAGAGCTGCGGGGGGTCGCGGGTTTGGGCCAGCTGCGTCCCGCATGGTTGGTCAGACTAGCGTGCAGGCCACGCGCACGGCACCCTGCCGCACAGGGACATACCGTCGGACCCAGCCCGAAGGAGAACACCTCTGAAGAACATGAGACCCCCCGACGGCCAAAGCAACCAGAACAGCCAAGGGTACCCCTCCCAGGATGCACACGAGCATCCACCAAAGATGAAGAACACCAGGGCACCCTCACCGAACCGACCTCGATCTTGGACCTCGGTCCGACTGCAAGCGCCGAAGAAGGGAAGGAGGGAGGGGGGCGTATGGGGTCGGAGGAGAGCGGGGGGGGGGGGAAGGGAGGGGGGCGGAGGCAGCAGGACCTGCAGCGGTGCACCGGAGGAGAGCGTGAGGACGCGAGCCGGAGTTTGGCAGAGAACCGGGGTCAGGGAGGCCGATGTTGTGCCGCGCTGTGCTGCAATCTGCGCCCGCATTGGTGCCCGTGCTCGAGCTCGCACTCCCATCCGTACGCTGAAGGTTTTCCCGCGCATAGCGTCACGGGTGACACAACCACGTCGCAAATCGAAAAGGTCGCTATGCAAACCGGGAACACCGCACACGTCGACCTGCAATAAGCATCCTTATGCAATGCACCGCGGCCTGAGCAACAATTAGAGAATGCAGTCGCGACAGGAGGGAGAAGAGCGGTGGACGAACAGGAGAGGGAAGAGAAGGGAGAGAAGAGACAAACGCGTTGTGAGGGCCCATCCGTACAGTTTTTAATACATAGGATTTTCTTAGAATATGATTTTAAACACAGGACTACTTTATGCATAAATTTATGCATGAGCTCATCGTTGTGTTTAATACAAAATCCCTGCATTTCTGATACATGATCCGCACGCGGAGCATATATTTAAAAACGGCACTGTAGGAAGAATAATAATAATACTGCTAAGAAGAAGCGCCATAAACCGCTGCCGCTCCGCGCGGATTTCTGAGATCTGCGCTGGACCCCCCACACTGGCGCGCGGAGCACCAGCAGTCTGTGTTCATGGCGTGTCTCTCTAAGCAGGAGTGCGGGCGGCAGGGCCCGACAGGCGAGTCGGGCGGGCTCTCACCCTAATTGACAGGTCGGGCGGGCGGGCCCAGAACAACAACAACAACGCAACAAAAACAATCCGCACCGCGAGATCCCACATCGGCCACGCACCCAGGGACAATGCATGACCGCTCGCCCCCCTCACTCTGATCCGTTGTATATGTATATGTATAGGAACCTGTATATGCAATGTATGTGTGCATGTGTGTGTATGGGTCGCAGGGCGGGGCGTCGGCGTGCCGCAAAGCCCGAGAACCCAAAAGAAGCTTCAAGCTGCGTGTGTGTGTGTGTTTTCGCGCTTAAAACGGTCGGACCTAAGACAACATAACCTCCTTCAATAACGTGAGACCTCCCGCCAGCCCAAACTGAAGAGCATTCGAGGGTGCCCTCCCCCAGGGTGCGCAAAAACATCAAACAAAAAACGAAACACATGAAGGTACCCTCCCCCAAACCGACCTTGATCTTATGTATCGGTCCGGCCGTACTGTGTTTTGTATGCTCGTTCTTTTTATCCTTGTTAGGCAAGTACACGCGGGTGTCGTGGGTGGGTTGCGGGTGGAACGCGGATGGGTCGCGGGTGGGTCGTGGGGTGGGCCGCGGGTGGGTCGCGGGGTAGGTTGCAAGGTAGGTTGCGGGTCGCGTCACAGAGGCAGCGACGACAACGACGACAATAATCAAACCACAGTACAACATAATAGTACATCGCGCAACGCGACATGTTAGCCAGCGTGGACCCCAAACAGCGAATCATTCAGGCCTATGTGGTGCAATCTACGTGGTGCAGCCTATGCGGTGCAACCAATGTGGCGTCGTTCTATGCAGTAAGTGCGAATGTATGCATTTGAATGTGTAGGTGTCTGTGTGTGTGTGCGTGTGTGTGTGTGTGTGTGTGTGTGCGTGTGCACGCATGCGTGCATGCACGCATGAATTTATCTATGTATGCACGTACATGCATGTATTCATGTATGCATGTGTACGTATGTCTGCACATGCGTATGTATATGTATGTGTGTAGGTATGTTTGTATGCGTGTCTGTCCTTATGCATGCTTCCACGCAAGACTGCAAATATATCGGAGGTTGCGGAATGAGATCGCAATGGAACGGAGAGCCCCCCCCACTGGGAAATTGGTTTCGGTTTCGTGTTCGTGTCTCGCGTGCGGGCGCGGCGAAGCTGCGTGAGCGCGCGAGAGAAATGATACCGCCGTGTCTAGGGGCTGTGGAGCCAGTTGTCCGCCCCTCCCCACCCTAGCGCGCGGTGACCAGCGGTGTCCCGTCGGTGGCGCGTCGATGTCCCGTCGGTGTTCTGCGTCTCGGAGCAGGTCGGCGCGAGTCAGTGTGCTGGAGCAGGGCGGCGAGCTCGATAGTGATATCGTTTGGGAGATCGATAGTGAGATCCGCTGTGAGATCGATGGTGAGATCGCTTGTGGGATCTATAGTGAAATCGACAGTGAGATCGATCATGAGATCGATTGTGAGATCGATTGCGAGATCGATTGTGAGACTGATAGTGAGACCAGTTGTGAGATCGTCCTCATCACAACAACCAATATTGCCATCAACTGGTTCCTTTCCCCCCAAGCCTCCTCATCACCCGAAGGGTGGTCGTATGGGTATGTGTCTGTGATTTCCGTGTGTAGGCATGCATGCAAGGCAAGTGTAGAGGTGCGTACGTGTGTAATGTATAACGTATAGGTGTGTGCATGCCTCTTCCAGCATTACCTTATGCTCTCTGTAGCAGGGGGGAGCACTGCAACGCAATGCAACATCAGTGCGCTACGATGCAAAGCAACGCAAAGCGACGCAACGCAGTGCCAAACGAGGCAACTCGATGCCAAGCAATGCCAAACAATGCAAACCAATGCCAGGCAAGGCAACGCCATGCAACGCAACGCACCATAAACAACGCACGCACTGCGAAGCACTGCGCGCAACTGCAAAGCACTGAAACACCACGCAGCACCGTGCAAAGCAGTGCGATCAGCGGCGACGGCGGCGACGAGGACTTCCCAGCGGCGTGGCAGCGGCGACGGGCGGCAGCGGGCGGCAGCGCGCCGGGCGGGGTGACTCAATCGTCCCCAGAAGGGAGGTGAGAAGCCCTGAGTGCAGACCCTGTCTGGGGAATGGCGCCAGTGGGCCCCGCGGAACTCCACCGCGGCCACCCACCCAGTGCAGTGGAAAACCGCTCGGACGCCCCCCGTCTGATGTTACGCCGCAAGAAGATGTAGTAGTAGGGAGAGAGAGGGAGAGAGAGAGATAGAACGAGAGAGAGAGAGAGAAACCAACAAAATAAACATACAGAAAAGGGATACACATCGAGATGAGAGCGGCGGCGATGGCCAACGAGAGGGACCTAAGAACGGTGCATTATGAGAGCAACTCTGCCAAAGCAAACGTCGAGGCTGAAGAGACAACGTGGCTGGAAGCAGGGCGATACTCGAGAGGATGCCGCCTGTACTGCAACACTGCCGCCCCCATGCCCATCAATTCCGGCTATTCCGCTCTGTGCGCGGCATTTTGACGGTGGTGCGATCTACGTCCAGCCGTCTGGCCTGCGGCACTTGCCAGAGTCCTTGCTTTAGGGTGTGAGGGTGCGGGGTGGACCGTATCCTTCCTTCGGACTGCGATAGACGAAGGGACAACTTGTCTAACTTCAGGGCGTGCCCTGGACGTCCTTTTTCCCAAACAAAAAAGTGGCACGCGTGCCATAGCCCTTGCACATACAGGAGCGTGGAGGGGGAGGCGGAGGAGGTGCTCCGAGATGGCCTCCAAGATGGCTCGAGAGCCCAAGACGGTTGAAGGTGGCCCCCGTTCTGCCTCCAAAGGGCCCCAGATGGCCATACGACGGCCGCCAAGTGCTTTCGGAGCACCCTCGGAGCCCCCCCAAGAGGGCCAACTCCTTCAAAAACCACTGGACCAACAATCATTTGTTCATTGCTGCTTGTTCGCTTCCGATTGGCTTCTGAAGCCTCCAGGCTGGGCTGACTGGGGGGGGTAGATACCCGGTGCTGTGCGTACGTGCCGAAAGAAGTTGCCTTGGCGGCGGGGTCGCGCAGGCTGGTGGGTGAGGAGGAGCTGGGCTGGCTGGGGGTTGGTGGGTAGGCGATGCGGGTGCCGTGCGTGGGTGCCGAAATAAGTGGTCGTGTCGGAGGGGGCGTGCTGGCCGGTGGGCGAGGGAGAGTTGGACTGGCTGTGGGGAGGTGGTGCTGGGGCCGTGAGTTCGTGCCGAAATAAAATAGTCGGGACGGAGGGGGCGCGCTGGCTGGTGGGTGAGGAGGAGCTGGGCTGGCTGGGGGGGGAGTGGGGGGGGCGGTGCCGGCGCCGTGGGCGCGTGCAGAAAGTCGGGGCGGAGGGGGCGCGTTGGCTGGGCGGAGACAAGCAGGTGAGCTGGCTGGGGGGGCGATGCCAGTGCCGTGCACGCGTGCCTAAATAAGTGGTTTTGGCGGAGGGGGCGCGCCATATGAGGGACAAGGGAGGGCGGGACTGGCTGGGGTGGAGGCGGTGCCTTACGTGCGTGCGCGCGTGCCGAAATAACGTGGTCGAGGCAGAGGGGGCGCGCTGGTTGGTGGGCGAGGAGGAGCTGGGCTGGCTTGGGTGGGAGGCGCGGTGCCGGTGCCGCGTGTGCGTGCCGAAATACGTGGCCGGGGCGAAGGAGGCGCGCCTGATGGAGGGGCGAATTAAACTGGACTGGCTGTGGGGAGGAGGCGGTGCCGGTGCCGCGCGTGCGCGCTGGGATAGTGTCGGAACTACGGACGACCCTGTGCAAGATAATACAAGTAATGTCCATTAGTCCTTTGTGTGCCAGTTCTGATGGGAACACAACATTGTGCAAGGTGACCGTCGAACAATTTCTCACCGACACAACAACACCAGGTGACATGTTGTTTTTTCTTGAAGGCGTTCGACTGCACCACCGAGAAATTGCTTAATGCACTCGGGCAGAAATGCTGCAGCCCAGGCCGTGGGACGAGCAGCGTGGTCCCTGAGGCCACTCAAGGTTTGTTCTTGTGGGGGGAGAGAAGCCTCGCCCTGCCGTGTGCACCGCTCCCCCTGATCCAACAACGGCGCGCGAAGCCAAGTTGCTTCATCCCGTCCACTGTGCTCCCAGCTATTCTTACCTTCTGGCACCTCAACGTTTTCCCTCCTCCTCAGGCGCCCCCCCCCGTCACAGGGTCAACACGCGCTGCGGGGACAGAACTCAACGGCGGCGGCAGCGCATGCTGTGAGCCGGCCCCAGGGAGGAATGAGCTGACAACCGACAAGCCCCACCCACACACACACACACGACCCGCCATTGTCCAGCATACGGATAAGATACCATTGGGCTGGCTGAAAGACGCATGGCAAATCCCGTGCCTCTCACATACAAGCAAGCCTGCCTGCTCCGTACCTGGTCTGATCTGTGCAGACCCTGCGCATGCAACGCCGAAGAGGTGGCACGCACGTGTGCATATCCGGGCCAGAGAGAGGAGAATACAGGGCAGCGCAAACAACCGACGTGGCGGCCTGCTCTTGATCTGACATGACAGACCACCGCCTATTTCTAGCGGCGTGGGTGTTACTCTGCAAACCAAGAGATCATGAGAAGAGGGAGGTGGAGGATAAGGGGGAGGATACACATGATATCAACACAACAAAGATGATTCGGATGAAGGGGAGGAGCATGAGAGAGGCGGGAATCAAAAGGAGGAGGAAGAGGAGGAGGAGGAGGAGGGGAGGATGAGGAGGAGAAGAGGAAGAGGGAGGAGGAGGAGGAGGAGGAGGAGGAGGAGAAGTCCGCAGATCTCCACAGACGTTCGACCACCATTCGATAGAACACTTACGGCCTCTGGATCGGAGATCCCAAGCCTTCGGCTTGGGACACATACAGCAATGGCTCCTGCTTCTCGTTCTCCTTTTCCTCCTCCCCCACTCTTTTTCGTCGTCGTCGTCTCCTTCTCCTCCTCCTCCTCCTCCTCGTCCTCGTCCTCCTCCTCCTCCTCCTCCTCCTCCTCCTACTCCTCCTCCCCCTCCTCCTCCTCCTCCTTCTCCTCCTCCTCCTCCTGCTCCTCCTCGTCGGGAAACGAGGCCTGAACCCTGAGGCGCTCCCTCGAGACGAGATCTTTTCATCCTGAGACGAGCGCGTTCTGCTACTCGCAGAGGTAACCACTCGCAGATGGCCTGGGTACGCCGCGGGGGATCTGCGATGAATTACATCAAAGCCGACATATGCTTTTCGGACGTTTGCGAGTGGGCACTTGGCGAGTAGTGGAGCGCGCTCGGTGAATCCTGAGTCGTTTTCCGACATTCCTGGGGCCCGTGGAGGGCCCCCGGCAGCCCACCACCGCGAAATACATCGGGGCACGTCTCCCTCAGGATCACCACCGCGAGAAATTCCAGAGCGGCATCAAAACCCACGGCGAACCACGGCGAACCACCATGGCGAGAAAGCCCAGGCGGCGAAAAAGCCAAAAACGGCGCAAAACCCTCCAACATGGCGAAACATCATGGCGATATCAGCGACGGATGGTGCTCGAACCGCTGGCGCCCAGCAGGCCGGTCCCCCCCCTCCCGGGAGACGCATCCCTCGCCCGCCGTTCCGCCCTCCTCTCCCCCCTCCCCTGCCCTCGCCATCGCTCGAATACGTCCATGCCCAGTGCATCCTTGCGGCTTCGCGCGCGCGCGCGTTTTGTCGCGCGATGATCCAGGATGCTCCTCGCTTCGGGGGCGCGCAAACATGGACTAGCGATCCATGGATTTGGCGCGCGGTCGCCAAATCCCTGGATCGGGGGAGGCGCCCTCCCCAAAAGGCGACCGGTGCCACCCCGCTCGGCGGCGGAACTCCGCCGACGTCTCCTGGAAGCGGGGCCCGCCGCTCTACGCCCCCTTGCTCCATGCTTGCGATCGCCCGGGCATGTTTGTCGCACGGTGGTCCAGGATGCTCCTCGATGAGGAAGCTGGGCGAGGGCTGCTAAAACTTGGTGGTCTCCAAACCAGGTGGTGAGACACCCGGTGGTGACCCCGATTCCCCCAAAAAATAATTCTGGGTCGCCACCGGGTTTGGGGACACGCGATCGCCACGAGGTTTTGCGTTTCCAGGGCCAGCCAGCGCTCGAAAAACATTACCCAAATCGCCCAAAACTCACCACCGGGTGTTCTCACCACCACGTTTGCGGACCACCAAAAAACCGTGGCTGCTTTATAAAACTGCCCTCCCGGAAGGAAAAAACAACTTCCCGGAATGAGGCGCGGCACGCGGAGCAGTCAACGGGCTTCTTCCCGGAAGGACGAAGACAACTTCCCGGAGGTCGATTTTAGCAGCCACGGATTTAGCAGCCCTGGCCCGGCTTCCGATCGATGGTCCTCGCCAGGAAAAACAAACGTACGCGCCCAAGCGATGCCGAGAGCCCCTCGCTGCTCTGGGCTCCTCTCTGGTCCCGGGGTGCCGAGCCGCCCCTGACCTCTGTGCGTGCCGCCTCTCTCGCGGCAGGCGTCGCACGAGAGCTGCGCGGAGGAACAGGCTCCTCCTCCTCCTCCTCCTCCTCCTCCTTCGCCTCTTCCTCCTCCTCCTGCTCCTCCTCACTCCTCGTCCTCGTCCTCGTCGTCCTCCTCCTCCTTCTTTTTTTCCTCCTCCTCCTCCTGCTCCTCCTCGTCCTCCTCCTGCTCCTCCTCGTCCTCCTCCTCCTCCTCCTTCTCCTTCTCCCCCTTCTCTTGGGGCTCCTCCCGAGTCTGCAGCACATCATGCAGGCCAGCCGCCTTCGCGGAAAGCCCGAGGTCGCTACTGGAGGCTGGTTGGGGCGGCGGTGGAAGCGCATCTTGCCGCGACTTCCCGGGTATGAGTGATGTTGATGCGGAGGCGATGTCAAGCCGAGCTTGGACTAAGTCCCGAGATAATTTGGCACCAGAAAATGGCACCGATTTGTATGTGCGGGGCGTGTTCTTCCCACACGCGAGGCGGTCGTGTGTTTGGACGCCCGAGATGGGCACGGAAAAAATGGGTACACTGCCCAACAGCAAATGTTGTCCAAAACCAACAGCAGCCGCTGTTGGGCAGGCGGCCTGCTGTCTCAAATGTACACAGGCCGCGGCGACACCGACAGCGACTCCTGTTCAAAATGAGCAGGAACTGCTGTTGGGCATTGTACCCATTCTTTCCGTGCCGAATGTGGATCTTGAAGCTGACCCGTACAGTCCTCATTGTGGTGGTGAACGTGGGCCCTCGGTTCGGCTTTATGTTGCCGAGTGTGCTGCGTCCGGCGACTTCCGGAAGCAATTAAGCGACTTGTACTGTGTTCCGATGAGTTGGATCCAACAGTCGCGGGTGACAGCGGCCTCGGGGTTGATAACCTCTGGAGCGAATCGAGTTCGTGCGCGAAGGAATGAGCTGATGGCCATGACACCCTGCATGGGATTGCAGAATGTTTCGAGTCGTACCCTGATAATGATTATCGTCGAAAGCGAGGTCGTCGACTGTGAACCAGTGGGTTGGTCTTATGTTTGTGCCGTCTTCGTTCGGCCTCCTGCTCGTTTTCAGCTTCCTCAACGGCCTGCTTCTCACAGCCTGCATTCGGATCCGCCCTTCTCCTTCTCCTTCTCCTTCTCCTGTTCCTCCGCGTCCACTTCTCCTTCTCCTTCTCTTTCTCCTTCCTCTCCTCCTCCTCCTCCTCCTCCTCCTCCTCCTCCTCCTCCTCCTCCCTCTTCCCCCCCTCCTCCTCCTTTTCTTCCTCCTCCTCCTTCTCCTCCTCCTCCTCCTCCTCCTCCTTTGGCTCAAGCCATTTTGGCTCAAGTCCTCGGCCTCTGGGGGCCGAGGACACCACAGCATTTCACTCCTGGTCAGGTCCAGGAGCTTGGGGCTCGAACATTTCGCGTTCGCTTCCGCCCCCAGAGTTTTCGGATCATTCCCCACCAGTCTGCCATGCCTGCCACTCCTGCGAAGGAGCACCTCTCCATCGTAATCTGCGGGCATGTCGACATCGGCGAGAGCACCACCACCGCCCGCCTCAACTACGACCTGGGCGGCCTTCCAGAACGCGAGCTGGAGAAGCTGAAGGAGGAGGCCGTATGCCTAGTACCAGGCTCCATCGCCTTCACGTTCTACATGGACCGTCAGAAGGAGGAGCACGAGTGCGGGGTGACCAGCGCCTGCACCACCCAAGACTTCTACACCGAGAAGTGGCACTACACAGTCGTCATCGATGCCCCAGGCCATCGCGATATCAACAAGGACGAACACCTGCAGAAGAAGTCTGACAACATGGGCTGGTGGAAGGGCTGCGATGTCAAGTACGGCAAGGACTGCGCCACCCACAGATACAAGCAGTTCCGCTATGCCGAAATCGGAAAGAAATGAAGATCATGCTGGTCAAGGACGGGTGGTAAAAAGACTTCGAAGAGAAAGAAACGCCTGCGATGCCAGTCTCCGGCCGGATGGGCGACTACCTGCTAACGAAGTCTGACAACATGGACTGGTGGAAGGAATGCGTCGGCGAGTACGGCAAGGCCCGTGCCATGCAAAAACATCCATCATAATCGATCCAGGATGGTTTTACCTTTCCCCGCTTGCCGTCTGAGG
This sequence comes from Prorocentrum cordatum, assembly GCA_963575745.1. NCBI lineage: Eukaryota > Dinophyceae > Prorocentrales > Prorocentraceae > Prorocentrum > Prorocentrum cordatum. The sequence continues at coordinate 64,243 of CAUYUJ010015734.1, forward strand.
CAAGCCATGCTGCAATTAGGGCTCGCTCCTGCCCTTTGCATTTCGCTGCCCTTTGGTGCATAAGAATCGTGGGAGAGGCCCGCGGAATTAGTCTTCCCCGCTCTCCGTGATGAGCCGAGGTCTGCATCAGAGTTGCTTTGAATTTCTTGTCTTGTGCACTATTGCGGTGTGCACCCGTGCAGTCGTCTTGTTTCTAAGTGGCACTGTGCTTAGTATGTGTGCCCATTCGATCAAAGCTTGTAAAAGACAGACCGTAGAAGTCAGTAAAACAGGTTGAGAGCTTCCCAGAAGGGTGGTGCTTCCCTGAAAATCATGCACGGCAGCCCTGACAGAAGGGAGTGGCTCGGCGATTGGAGCTCCGCCGGGTCCTACGGCCCATCCCCACAGCGGGATCCCTGGCCGCGGGCGGCTAGTAGTCACCAGGCGAACGATCCCCTCCACTACGCGCTGATCCTCCTCCTCCTCCTCCTCCGCCGTCCTCCTCCTCCGCCCTCCTCCGTCTTCTCCACCGTCCGGTCCGTCCTCCCTCCTCCCTCCCTCCCCCCTCCTCCTGGTCCTGGCCCCTCTCCTCCGCCCTGCCCTCTCGACCCCCACCCTCTCCCTCTCCTCTCCCGCCCCTCGGCATCGCTCGGACGTCCATTCCCCCCGTGCGCGTTTCGATGCCATTTTGCTTGTTTTGTGTTTGTGTTGCTTGTTGTCTGTTTCTCCGCACGATGGTCCAAGACGTTCCTCGAGGGTCTTCTTCGCCGAGGAAGCGTGCACGCGTCCGAGCGATGCCAAGTCCCCCTGCCCCCCTCCATCACTACACAATGTGAATTCTGCTCTCCCCTCTCCCCCGAAGGCCCCGAGGTCGTAGCCTGCCCCCCTCCGATTATTGCTTTTCTATTCCACATCGGATCCCAAACAGGTGATCGATTAGGTACGTGTTTTTCCACTCCAGACGCTTTCGGTGTTTCCAGAATGGCGCTCCCGCTACAGCGTTGGTTCTATTTTCTGGCTCTCCGTCCTTCCAAGTCATACTCCTGCTGCAACGCTGGCCTCATTTCACGGTTCCGGATCTTCCGAATCGTGTTCCCGCAGCAGCGTTGGCTCTCATTTTACGCTTCCGCTCTTTACGAGCAGTCCCTTGACATGTTTCGTCTTGCGTCGTGTCTGGTTTCCGTCAGAAGCTGTTGTTTAAATGAATCGTGTTCTCGACCAACGGTGGCTCTCATGTTACGCTTCTGGTGTTTTCACACTGTCCATTTACATGTCCCGCCCAACGTCATGTCTGGTTTCCCTCAGAACCTGTTGTCGAACAAGGACCGTGTTCTCGACCCGACCACCCTCCGCCGTGCTCTTATATGCGGTGGTGCGCCGTACACTACCATGCATCTCGTACCCTCTCGGGATCATTGCCCTGCCCGACGTCCGACTGTGCGAATCGAGAGGAGATCTGCGCCATGGCAAGGGGAGGGAGGGGCAGGACGTCAGATAAGACGCTGGCGCACCTAGCTTGCCGCCTCTCCCCTCTTCCCCCCCTCCTCCTCCCCCCCCCGTCCCCTCCCCTCCCCTCTTCCGCCCTCCCTCTCCTCCCCCACCCCCCCTTCCCCGCGAACCACGTGCGCCCACGACCGACGCCGACGCCCCCACTCCCCCCATCGCACGACCACGGCGGGGCGGGCCGACGGCGACGCCGCCGCGCCGCCCCCCCTCATCCCGCCTCCCCGTGCGAAGCGCGCGGCCGAGGCGGTGGGCGGCCCGAGGCCCGAGGGGGGGGGGCGACCGCGCAGAGCGACCGGCGGCGGCGCGGCGCGGTGCCCAAGTGTGTGGGGGGGTGGCCAGCGGGTGGAGGGAAAGAGACACGTGCACCTCTCGTGCTCCTCCTGGGCCCCAGGGGGGCCCCCCTGTTCAGGGAGCAAGAAGGGGGGCACCCTTCTTTTCGTCCCCCCCTCCCCCCGCACCTGTTCTGTCAGCGCGCACAAGAGGGGTATGGGGGAGGGGGGGAGGCTTCCTAGAGCGAGGCTGCTTCTTAGAAGGCGCTGGCCCCACGCCCACAGGGGATGCCCGCACCTTCTGAGAGAAGCAGGGGTGCTTTCTACGAAGCCTCCCCCCTCCCGCTACCCCCCTTCTGCGCGTGGCCGACACTCCCTGAGATCCGACGTTGCGAACAAATTGCAACATCGCAGCAGATCATCGCACGCGGCCTGGACCCTACCTTTCTGCGCCATTTTTCGAGCTGGATCGATCTGTGACGGTCCTTGGGCCTAACATTGAGCGAAAATGCCCGTGGTGAAAAAAATGCGAACGCCAGGATCTCAGGGTTTATCGCTCCCCCTGACGCAACGCCCGCGGCGCGTTCCGCCCTGGTCGCCGGGGCCTCTCGCCAAGTGCGCTCTCTCGACGCCGCGGGCGCCCCCGCGAGCGGCCGAGGAGCCCCGCGCGAGCGGCCTCTCTCGGCCGCCGCCCCGCCCGCCCCTTGGGACTGGCGGCCTCAGGCCGCGACCTCGGGGTGGGCAGCAAGCCACTCGACCTGCGGAGAGGCCGGGGAGGGGAACGCCACGGGGGGGCTGCCCCGTGTGCGGGGCGGCGGCGGGGTGGCGCGGCCAGTCCGGGTCGCTCGGCCGTCGCTGTGGCCGTGATTGGCGGGGGTCGTTGTGGTGGTGGTGGTGGTGGTCGTCGTCGTCGTTGTCGTCGTCGTCACGGCCGGCCGTCGTCGTGGTTGCCGTAGCCGTCGTCGTCGTCGTCGTCGTCGTCGTCGTCGTCGTCGTCGTCGTCACGGCCTGCCGTCGTCGTCGTCGCCGTGGCCGTCGTCGTGGTAGTGGTGGTCGCCGTGGTGGTCGCCGTCGTCGCAGTGGTGGTGGTGGTGGTCGTCGTTCGTCGTAAGAGGAAGAAGCAGGAGGGGCAGGAGGGTGAGGAGGATGAGCCACTAGCCACGGAACTGCTATTTAGCACTCGGCCAGCGGGCAGGGGGAGAATCATCATGATGATTTGGGAGGAGGATGACTAGAGTAATAAGCCCAAGGTGCAGCAGCGATGCTGCCATACACCTCCTGTCCCAAGTCTCATCCTCACGCGTCCCTGCATGTATTTCTTTCCTTCTCTGCTGCAAGACATGCGTTTGAAAGACCAACACCACATGGGGCAACCATCTTGGCCAGGGCCCCGCTTGGAAACGGAACTGCATTTCATCGCTCTGGCGCGTGGTCAGTACTTCGAAACAAAAAAACTACGACCATACAACTCGACGAATAAAATGTAGTGATATCCCTCTTTCAAGGAAGTGGACCGCCCCCCCAACTGTGCAACATTGGTCAGGGCCTTCGAAGACATCTCAATCGATAACACAGGCGGCGCCCTCGCTCCGCGCAGCCCCTATAACATGTCTTGCCTCGCAGCTCCGGGTCTGCTCCAACACGGAAGGTCTCGAACGAGAGAGCCCCACGCTTCGACGGCTAGCTGCTGCAACCGACCAGCCATCACTGGGGAGCTGCGGTCCTCACCCCCCTGGGGGGAACCCATCGCCTCGACGATCTCTCGAGAGGGGTGTCGAAATCGAGGGGTCCCCGGGTAAGGACCGCAGCTCCCCCAGCTGTGGCTGGCCTGCTGCAAGCTTCCTGGGGGGCGGCTGCGCGCGGCGCTGCGGCGAGAGCCCCATTCTGAAGCGAGCTGTGCCCCCCTCCTCCTCCTCCTCCTCCTCCTCCTCCTCCTCCTCCTCCTCCTCCTCCTCCCCCTCCATCCTTTTCCTCCTTCCTGCTCCTGGAAAACCGGTGCCGGCCTGTGCATGGAACCTGCGCGGCGCCACGGCGAGAGCCCTACTTTGAAAAGGAACCGCCTCGAGCCCTGGAGCGCTACTGCATACTGTTGAGACACAAGCGCGTGGTGCTGGGGCCAAAGTCCCGTTTTGAACGCGGCCCCCCCCTCCGTCACTGGAGGTCTTGAGGCCTTTTGGGACGAATGCGCGCGGCGCTAAGGCGAGAGCCACACATTCAGAACGTCCCGCCCTCATCCTCAAAATTATTGCAAGCGCTCACAAACAAATGCGCGCGGCGCTGATGCGAGAACCACATGGGGGAAAAGAGCCAACCGCAGCCATGAATCGAGGATGAGGAGGAGGAGGATGAGGAGGAGGAGTCAAGACTGCGCGCGGCGCTGAAGGGAGAGCCACAATTCGGGAGGGAACCGCCTTCCACCCCTCAAGCTGTTGCAGAACTTGGCCAGGACGAGATGTGCGCGGCGGTCTGACAAAAACGAATCTGCGCGCGCGGCGCGGAGGCGAGAACTACCTTGGAGCCCCGAAACGGTGCGGTGACAGACCGTGCGGTGACCTCGAACCCCCCCCAAGACCTCACCGCACGGTCCGTCAACGCACGGTTTTGGGACCTCGGAAGACCCTGTCGCCCGAGACGTCCTCGGAGAGCGACCCGAGTCCCAAAACCGTGCGGTGACTCCGAATCCCCACCGACCCACCACACGGTGTGGTCACCGCACCGTGTGGGGGCCACCGAGTTGCACTTCGAAAAAGTGGCCCGCCGGGGCTCGAGCTTCCGGGTCTGATCTTGCGTGGCGAGGCACGTCTCGAGCAGAACGTCCGGCCCGCCCTGCATACGTACTGACACGTCCGGGGACGCGACAGGAAGGAGTTGCTTCGCACGGAAACGCGATGCATGGGGTCAGAGGAGGAGGAGGAGGAGGAGGTGGAGGAGGAGGAGGAGGAGGGGAGGAGGAAGGAGGAGGAGGAGGAGGAGGAGGAGGAGGAGGATAGGAGGAGGAGGAGAAAGGAACAGGAGGAGGGTGGAAGGAGGAGGAGGAGGTGGAGGCGGAGAGTGATGAGGTCGGGGTGGGGAGACCGATGGGAAAAGGGCTCGGGAGAGGATGCTGGGGAAGGGGCGGGGTGAGGATGGGGGAAGCGTATGATGGGGGAAGAGGTGGATGATGGAAATTATGAAGGCGAAGGAAGAGGGAGGACGAGTGGTGGCATGGACAAGGGATGAGGAAACAAGAGGAGGGAGGAAGGAGGGCGACGAGAGGGGGAGAAGGGTTAGAGAGTTGAGGGAGAAGAGGAGGAGGTGGAATAGGAGGAGAACGAGGATGAGCTACTGGACCTCGGCGAAGGAAGAAAGGGAGACGGACATAGGATGAAGGAGCAAAAGTGGGGAAGGGTGAGGAGGAGGAGAGGGGAGCTCCCTTCCTGCTTCCTCATCCCCCTCCTCCTCTTTTTCTTTTTCCTCCTCCTCCTCCTCCTCCTCTGCGAGTGGGAGGAGCACGAGGAGGCAGAGGAGGAAGCCTCGTTGTCTTACCCTCTTGACTCCTGTCGAGGAGGAGGAGGAGGAGGAGGAGGAGGAGGACGATCAAGAGGAGCAGCACGACATGCCAGCGAGGGCGATGTGGATAAGAAGGGTAGATTGCCCAACCCTCCTGTGTTTGGTACTCGTTCTGGATAGACCATTGCGGTCTCCAGAACACCTCACTCACCCAGTCACTCACTCCTCCTCCCTCTTCCTTCCTCCCTCCTTTCTCCTTCTGTCTTTTCTTCCTCCCCCTCCCCGCCGCATCTTTGTTCCCAACCCTCCTGTGTTGGGTACTCGTTTGGCATAAAGCACTGTGGTCTCCACTTTCTCCTCCTTCTCCTCCTCCTCCTCCTCCTCCTCCCCCTCCTCCTCCTCCTCCTCCTCCTCGTCCTCCTCCTCCTCCTCCTCCCCCTCCTCCTTCCTCACTCCATTCTCCTCCTTCTCGTTTTCTTCCTCCTCTCTGCCTCGTGACCTCGCCGTTCCCTGAGGTGGCTGCGATCTACGAAACCACTTTCGTGGGCTCCTGGGAGATCCAACGGAGGGGTGTCCCACGGGGACCACCTTAAGACGTCTCCCTGGGGTAGCTGCCATGTGCAAAACTGTCGCCACGTTCGTGGGCTTCTTGGAGGTCCAACGGACGGGTGTCCCACGGGGACCACCATGAGACCTCGCCGTCCCTGGGGGGGGGCTGCGATCTGCGAAACCGTCGCCACTTTCGTGGGCCCCTGGGAGGTCCAGCGGGCGGGTGTCCCACGGGGTCCACCATGAGACCTCGCCGTTCCTGGGGGGGCTGCGATCTGGCACCTGGGGGGTCCAGCGGAGGGGTGTCCCACGGGGACCACCATGAGACCTCGCCGTCGCTGCGATCTGCGAAACCGTCGCCACTTTCGCGGGCTCCTGGGAGAGACCACTATGTGACCTCGCCGTCCCTGGTGGGCTGCGGTCTGCGAAACTGTCGCCACTTTCGCGGGCTCCTGGGATGTCCAGCGGAGGGGTGTCCCACGGGGACCACCATGAGACCTCGCCGTCCCTGGGGGTCTATGGTCTGCGAAACTGTCGCCACCTTCGTGGGCTCCTGGGAAGTCCATCGGAAGGGGTGTCTCACGGGGGCCACCATGCGACCTCGCCGTCCCTGATGGGCTGTGATCTGATCTGCGAAACCGTCGCCACGTTCGTGCGTTCCTGGGAAGGGGCCACCATGAGACCTCGCCGTTGTCTGGGGGGGGGGGGGGCGCGATCATTTGCGAAACCGTCGCCACTTTCGTGGGCTCCTGTGAGGTCCAGCGGGGGGGTGTCCCACGGGGACCACCATAAGACCTTGCCGTCCCTGGGGGTCTGTGGTCTGGGAAACCGTCGCCACTGTCGTGGGCTCCTGGGAAGTCCATCGAACGGGTGCCTCACGGGGGCCACCATGAGTCCTCGCCGTTCCTGGGGGGCTGCGATCTGTGCAACCGTCGCCACTTTCGTGGGCTCCAGGGAGTCCAGCGGACGGGTGTCCCACGGGGACCACCTTAAGACCTCGCCGTCCCTGGGGGTCTGTGGTCTGCGAAACTGTCGCCACTTTCGTGGGCTGCTGGGAGTCCAGCGGAAGTGTGTTTCACGGAGAGCACAACCTCGCCGTCCCATGGGGGCTGTGATTTGCGAAACTGTCACCACTGTCGTGGGCTCCTGGGAGGTCCAGCGGAGGTGCGTCTTACGCTGATCACCATGAGACCTCGCCGTTCCTGGGGGGCTGCGATATGCGAATCTGTCGCCACTTTCGTGGGCTTCTGGGAGGCCCAGTGGAGGTGCTTCTTACAGAGATCACCATGAGACCTCGCCGTCCTCTGGGGGACTGGGTTGCGACGTTGGGGGGTCCAGCGGCGCTGCTCCCACGGAGTATAAACTTCCAAGCGTCTCTCCTTACTGTGTTTCCACACCCCCTCGTGGCCGCCTTCCTGCTAACGATCTTACTCTAAAGAGCGCCGCCGCATATGTGAACATGTGACTCTGGCCCGAGTTCTTTGGCGAATCGTTCAGGGGCACGGCGGATCCTTCAGTGTTCGCTTTTGCATTGAGCGGTCCGATGCATAGTCGCTTCATCTGTGCACAGGGTTGGGTACGTCCCCGGGTAGTGATATTGGGGCTTTTCTTCGTTGCTGGGCACCTTTTTGTTGGGAGGGTTCCGCTGAGTCGACGCGGCGCGCAATGCAATCCCACGGTTGAAGCTGCACAGGGCCACGGTGGTTCCTCCCCGACCGACGTTGGAGCACATTGGCGCCTCGCTTCCGCTGCGCGCTCCACGCCGCGGGCAGAAACAGGCCTGTGGCGCTGGCCGGGCTTGGTGGGGCCCCGGCAATCTCACGGCCCCCGCCGACGGAGGCGAAGGGGAAGGACGGCGGCTGCTGCTGCTGCTGGGTGCAGACACGCACCATCCAGCGGAGCAAGACTCGCTGGCGACACTGGCAGCGAGCTGTGCTCCACTGACCGATCGCCACGGCCTCCAGAGGTCCCTCCTGGGGCCCCCAGGCCGCCAGAAAGGCGGTGCGGGGGAAGCCGCGTCGTCTAGAACCCGCTGCCCTTACGACCTCCTTTCCTTCCTCCGCTGGACTGCCAACCGCTTGCCCCATCCGCGTCGGCCCCCCACCCTCCGCCACCCACGTCACGCTGGCCACCTCGACACGCTCTGCCCTGCACCGCGGGAGAGGCAGAGACTCCTCGCCGGCCCTCGCTGCAGCGTCCCAGGAGAGCTCCTGGAATGGTATGCCGCGCCCCACAGCGCGATCTGGCCCAGGTCCAGATTTAAGGGCTCTGGAACTCGTCGCCAAGGATCTTCCTAGTCTTTCGCTTGGATCAAATTCCGCGGGGGGGGGCCGACGCCCCCCCCCCAGCGACAAGAGAAGCGGATCCTCCGGATCGCTGGTCCCGGGGAACCCTGGACGCCCCTACAATGGGTCTCCTAAGCTTTCTGAGCTTCGTGGACGCTCCTGCCAGGCGTAGCCGAAGGGCCTTAAACAATCAAACCAGGAGGGCAG
>CAUYUJ010015734.1:72626-180126 GCA_963575745.1 Prorocentrum cordatum
GCGTGCGTGCGTGCGTGCGTGCGTGCGTGCGTGCGTGTGTGTCTGTGTGTGCGCTCGTGTGATGTGGTGTGACGCGGTGTAGCGTGGTGGTGGCGGGTGGGGTAGTGCGGTGGTGGTGGCGGTGCGCGGTGGTGGTGCGCGTGCGTGGGTGCGTGCGTTGGTGGGTGGAAGTGGCGGTGGGTGTGCGTGCGGCGGGGCGGGGCGTGGTGCGGTGCGGCGGTGGGCGGGCGGATGGGCGCGCGAGAAAGAGGCCCGCGCTGGGGCGAGAACGCCATCCTGAACGACGGAGGCAAAACACCGATCCGAAAAGGAGGCCCACGCTGCAGCGGGAGCACGATTCGGAACGATTCGGGAGCAGAAATGAGGCCGGCGCCTCAGCGAGAACAGCATTTTGGAAAAAACGCAAGCGAAAACCCAACTCCCGGGAGTCCTGTGTGTAAAAAACAGTACGCGGGGGGGTCGAATATTCCCAGCACGCCATCAGGGGAAGAGGGAGAGTAGTATTCATATTGAGTAATTGTGGAGGAGGAGGAGGAGGAAAAAGAGGAGGAGGAGGAGAAGAGAAGGAGGAGGGATAAGGGAGGAGGAGGAGGAGGAGGAGGAGGAGGAGGAGGAGGAGGACCATCACATGCTAATGAGGGAGGCTAGGGTTAGGCCGGCCCGACCCTAACCGAAACCTGGGGGTTACATCCGCTCTCCTCTTACGCTGGCTTTCTTCCCTACGTCGCCCCTCCTTCCTTGAGGAGCTGGGCCGCAGGGATGGGCAGGGAAAGTCGGGGACGGGCCTTCATACTGCTCTTGGGATGACGGCCGCTTGCCAGGAGGGACCACGCACCTTGGGAGAACTTGCTTTGGAAACGCTCCTTACATTCACCTTTGAGTCCTTTGAGGTTGCTTTCGCTGTAGCGGCCGCACCTCTTACAAACGACTAGGAAGGACTCAACATCAAGGTAATCGCAAATCATTAATTGGTGCTTCTGGGGGTCCCTAATTAACATAGACAACATGACTGAATTGCCTGGGCACGCTTCTCGCAAGCGGGTCTTGCGAGCGCTGTCCGTGCGGGCGCGGGTGTGACAGGCGAGGCACAGCCAATGATTATTAAGCCATGCCCACTGATGTCTCGCCACGCCCTGGGGGTTACGGCACGCTCGAGCGCGCCGAGGGCGACCCCCATGGGGCGGGGTTGGCGCAGTCCACTGGTTGACTGCTCCCGCTGCCCCAACTGGGGGATTGAAACTCTGGGCGGGCTTCTCATAGGCCTTCTTGCCCGACTTCGGAGCGAGCGGGGCCCACAAGGAGAGAGCCTCTGCAGCATACTTCACCAGCCTCTGAACTCGGCTGCGACATTCTTTATAATGCTCGATTTCCCCCTGAGACGGGGCGGGGATTCTGGCGGCCGCTTGTTTGGCCACCTTGTCCGCCCAGTCATTACCTTTGGCAACGAACCAGCCCCTCGAGCCGACCACCAGGGAAGAAAGGTCCTGGTGGGCCTTGACTTTCCCTATCTCGAGGGGCGCAAAACAGCTCTGGGTCCTGGCCAGTACTGAAACTCCTGAGTACATTTCCTTACGTGAGACTTCGGCGCTCTGATGCACCGATAGGATACCCTTGCAATCCGTCCACGCTTTGGTGACTCTGGGGCAGGTCGTAGCAACTAGAAACCCCAGGTGTTCGGCAGCGGGCGGCGTGGGAGGAAGGCTGGCCCCCACAGGGCCTGAGAGACTGGCAACCAGGTCGCCGTCCTCGTCGATTTTGACCACGGACCAGGCGGGGGCATCGTGCACCGCGAGCCCAGGTTTCAAAACACTGCCATCATGGAAAACTTCACCTTGCATGGCCACCTCCTTGGGCAGCCCATCTCTAGACCTCTATACAGCCTGATCTAGTCCTAAACCAGGGGGCCTCAGAGCAATGGGTTCAGGTCGAAGTTGGAATCCTAACACATGTGGAAATCCTCTCCTCGGGTCCTCGAACTCCTCGATATCAGCTTCACTTAACATTTCCTCTCTCAGGTTGCGGGTCTGCGGGCACTCAAGGAACCTGTGGGGAATGGAGTCCACGGGGCCCTTGCACAGCTCGCATTCGACTTCATTCTGATAGCCTGCCTCGGCCATCTTTTCTTTGGTCCAAATGCGCTGGCAGCCATGCGAAAGCAGCGTCTTCCTTTTGTAGGCTTGCACTGTACTGTCCTGCAGCGCGCGCTGCATGACCGACGGGTCGAGGGGCTCGTCGAAACCGAGCTTCTGCCCCGCCTTCGCGTCTACCTGCAACTGCCACTGGGATTGAAACGGCTTCTTAATGAGGGCAGGTAAGGTAGTAATGAGTGGGTAGTCCTGGCCATGCGAGTCTCTGAAGACGAGCGGGTCGGGCATGGACCACCCCAGACGGCTCAGGCTGAGCATCGTGGCCCCTAAGGGCCCACGGATTTGGTACCACTTCGTATGGGGGCTTGTGGAGGACCTGCAGGGCTTGTTCACGGAGTCCCACCAGAGAAAAGCCAATCGTACCAGGATTATGAGCAACTCTCCAGATCAGGTTGGCCCAATAACAGGCCGGCCCCAAGGCAGCGCTCCAAGTCGGGCCCCCCGATATCGATAAAGCCAAGGACCTGGATCTTGTAGCACAGCGGGGCCCTACAATCTTGAGGTAGAGGGACTGGGCTTCATGCAACTCGGGGTTGGTGAGGCCGACGACCTCCGCGCCATAGTAGGCGGCCGCCTTCATTCCTGTCTGATAGATCTTCCTCATATTCGCACCTGCTCGCCTAATCTGGGCCAGACGGTGGAGTCTACGTTTCATCTTGGAGGTTCGCTTCGTCAGAGTATTTCGGGCCTTCTTCGAGACCCTGTTGCCCGTGGTGAAATCGACTCCGAGGTTTGGCGCAGACTGTGCTTGGTTGACTCCCTCTGGTCCACTGCGCTTAAATAGAGCTTTGGCCAGGCGGTGCTGTACTGCAGCGGACGAGCCCAACACTGCAGCCTTGTGCAAGGCGACCGAGCAATCGAGGTCCTCCTCGATTAAATCTAGCACGCTGTCGGCGGCCTGCGCCAGGTCCGACGCCAACAGGCGAACACTTGCGTTGTTGCTAATCAGCATGAAATCATCTATGAAGATTGAGGGGTCCACGGTGGGGAACTTCGGAACCCAGGAGTCCATGGGGGGGACCGTGTACATTTGGACGTTGTAGGTCGCAAACGAGCACCCAGCAGGAAAGCCTTTGGTAGCACACCCCGCGTAGGTAGCCAATGTTCTGGTTGCAACAGCCCTGGGACCCCCATACTGGTTCATCATAATACACGTAAGCGTCTCCGAAAATCCAGAAGAGATCGCCCGAGATTCCCATTTCTTCCGATTGACAGTCTCATAATAGTTAGATGGATCCCATAGAACCCCACCGGTGTGGACAGCTTGGTAACCAGCAAGTTCAGCCTTCAAGGCCTGAACATGAACAGTTCCAAGCACACCTCGACCAGACTGATGAGCAAGATAAGGCCTTTTGTTGGCCCTTTCCCACCGACGAGCTTCCCCTTGGCGAATTTTGGACCACGCCCTCCAGAGGGCAGGGGGCACGCCGATACCACGGTACGAGGGGCCCTCAGACTGGTCGGGCTTGTGCTTCTCAATCAACGTGATAATGACGCCACGAATGGCTGTCGGAAATACTCCAATCTCCTCGATCGCTGCCAAAAGCTTGCACACATGCTCCAGTTCCACGTTGCTGAGATAAGCAAAGTGACGAGGGTGAAACCCATCCCAAGTCTGGCTGGTAGATTTTGGAAGAAAACTTTTGGCAGCTGATCTGATCTGGCCAGGCGCGATGGGCTCCAAGCGGTCACGCTCGGCCGACGGCAAGTTAAAGTCCTGCTCCTGCGGCGCGGCCTGCCACAATCCTGCGAGGCGGGTTGCCTCGGACTGGAGCAACTCAGATGGCGGACCTGAAAATGTCTGCAGCTCGGGGCGCCAAACTTTCTGAGGTTGCCAGGAGGTGAGCTTTGAGGTCCAGCGGTGGGCCCAACCAACACCCCGAGACATGGCCTCCTGGACCCAGTTGTTCCAAGACGTTGTTTCACTTTGTCGGTCCTTGGCCTCCTCAGCTTTGAGCGCGTGATCAAATGCATCATCGAGCTCTTCAAATACCTTCAACACGAGCTTGGGGTCCATCTGGCCATTGTCCTGGTCTTGGGCAGCAGCGCCTAGAGCAGTCCTAACACTGGCGAGCAAGCGGGCAAACTCCTCGGCACCTTCGAGCTCTGGGGGTGGCGGCTGTATGCTGGTCAAAATCTCCGAAAGGTAGAACTCCTCCTTGGAATGCGCCCGACGGATAACATCCATAACTTTCTTTTCCAACCACCGAATCGGAATGTATAGACTCCTCCAACTGGCCCTGGGTTCCACCTCTCGAGCGGCTCCTGGTGCCCAGCGGATCTTAGGGGGGCCCACCCGCGGGGCCGTGGGCGACTTGATCAGAGTGTCCGTGCGCATACTGATCGTCTTCGCCATGTCCGAGGCGAAGTACTGGCATGCCGAATCTAGGGCCAGCAAGCGGGCCTCAATCCCAGACGCACGCTCAATAACCTGGTCCAGGAAATCCAAGGCAGCCTCCGTACGGTCCCAGGTCGGCACGTGGTTGGTTGGCCCATAGGGCCTGGAGGTAGCAAATGGTTGGGGCTTCTCCAAGACTGGGACCACATAGGGTTTCCCGCAGCGCAGCTGGAACAGCAGGGGCCTATGCGGGCTCATGGGGTGCCCGTAGAGAACCGTGGCCCTCGAGAGGTCCTGGTCGAAACACTACGAGGCGAGAGCGAAGTCGATGATGGACTCGGACTTCTTATCTTACATGTTGGTTTTGTCGGGGCCAGAATATTAAGGCCTGCTCTCAGCGGGTAGTTCGACTCGATTAGCTTACTCGTCGACACATTGAAAACCCCAGCAATGATGAGTGGCAGTCGTACAGCGTCCTGGATCATTGCGACCCCTGCAAAGAGCTCTAAGTTATACTGGTTGAGGCCCACCCCGTCGGCCAAGTGAAAGTGAAACTAGTACGAATGGACGATGTCCAGGAAGCTCAAGTGAAACTGCTGTGCGCTGTGACTCTACCACCCCTGCTGGCAAAGGCGCTCGTGATACTCCAAAGTCGTGCCCATCACGAATCAAAATCCCTGTTCCTTGGACAGGGTACCCTTGCTCACTGAGCACGGCTGGAGAGAGCATCGCGTTCCACCCCTCTCGCTCACACCACTGTACGATGAACGGGAGCGCATCCTTCAATACCCGAAGTTCTTGACAGCAGATGATGTCCACCGTCTCGGCTGCTTGAGACTTCAGAAACTTCCGAACCGATCTCCAGCAACTTCCATTGATAGTGGCGAACCGGACCGTGTTACCCACGCGGCGCCCCGTCCGTCCCCTTGCCGCCCTTGCCCTTGTTGGCCAAGCAGAGCGCCTTCGCGCTGGACTGGAGCGCCGCGTTGGCCATCTGCTCCTGGGGCGTGAGCGTCGAGTTCTGGCCGTTGATGTTCATCACCTGGTCGATCGCCTCGCCTACGCGCTTCATGCCCTGGCTCCTCTTGTCCGCCTCGTCGTGGTCCAGCTGCATGGCCTCGGCCTCGGCGTCCAGGCTGGCTGCCAGCTCGGGGCTGACATCTCCTGATGGAGTGGCGGTGGCCTGCGACGGCGCCCTCGGGTCGGCGTCGGCTGCGATTGGGACCGAGGTCCCCGCCTTGGTACCCGTCTGGGAGTCCGCCGCCCCCTGGGTCGCCGTCTGGGCCTGCTGGGAACTGGCCTGGGTTGCCTGGGCTGCCTGCCACTCGTCATGTAGCTTCGCCGACAACTGGACGACGGCCTGCTTCACCTCCGCGGACGGCGCGAGCCCAGGTGGGAACTGGCTGTTGATGTAAGTCTCCAGCGAGGGGGCCGAGGTGCTGACGTGCTCCTTCAACGCCCGCTCCACTGCCATTTTGTGCTGGGTCTCCAACTGCTGCGTCTCCGCTGACAGGTCGGCGACGAGCTTGCACTGGTTGGTATAGTCGTTGGCCAAGGTGACCATGGCCTCACACGTTTTGTCGCATGTCTGTTGGGCACGGATCAGCTTCTTCTTTGCGACTTCGAGCTGGTCATGCAGCGACTTCCGCTGCTGGTCCCATGGTTTTGCTGCTAGTGTCGATGCTTTCGCTGCTTTCAACTCCTCCACGGCCTGCAGGTAGTGACTCCCTTTGATGCCTTCCATTTTCTTCCAGAACTGCACAGCTGCCGCACACACAGCAACTGGGTCACGATCTGGCTCATCGGGTTCACGTACTGCTGCAGCTCCTTTTTGGTGACACTTCGGCGCTGGGCTGGACGAGCGCCTGCGCCACCTGTTGGGAGTGCCGCCTGATGTGGTCTGTGACTGAGTGGACGGGCCAGGTTGTCCTGTCTTTCGTCCGATGAAGGCTAAGCCACACTGACCACAATACTTGAACGGCTTGTCCGCCCATGTCCATCCTTTGCATCGACCAGATTGGCAGCAGAGGTACTTGCGTCCGTCTCCTCTGCCTCGGCTTTGCGGTCGCTGGCCGCCCATGTCGGATGGAACGAAGGAGGCCCCAGGTTTGGCTGCTGACCTGGGGTGAGAAACTGATTGGCGAGAAATCAGGCGCCACCTGCCTACGGTAGGCTGAAAAGATGGAAGCAGGCGCCACCTGCCCACGGTAGGCTTGTGCCAGAACGGCTTGAGCCAGGAGGAGGAGGAGGAGGGGGAGGAGGAGGAGGAGGGGGAGGAGGAGGAGGAGGAGGAGGAGGAGGAGGAGGGATAGGAGGAGGAGGAGGAGCGAGGAGGAGTAGGAGAGGACGAGGAGGAGGACGAGGAGGAGAGGAGGAGGAGGAGAGGAGGAGGGAGGGATGAGGAGGAGGGGAGGAGGAGGAGGAGGAGGAGGAGGAGGAGGAGGAGGAGGAGGAGGAGGAAGAGGGGGAGGAGGAGGAGGAGGAGTACCACAAGCAGGAGGGGCAGAGGAGCGGGCGGGGAGGCCTCCTGGGTGGGGCGTCGCACTCACCTTGCCATCACTCGGACGTCCGTTCCCCGTGCGTCTTTCGGTCTCGCGCGTGCTTGTTTGGCCAAGTGGTCCAGGATGCTCCTCGAGGATCCCCGCCGGGAAATAAATGCACACGTCCGAGCGATGCCAAATTCCTTGTTTCCTCAAGTGAGAACTTTTGGACAACGCCTAAGTTGGAGCAGCATGCACGGACTTTCCTGACATTTCTGTATAGTGTTTGGGTGCTCGGTTCTTCGGTACTCCAGGCTTCCGAGACAGCCTAATCAAAAGTGTGACAACTAGTATGACAACTAATCAAAATGGTATCCACAAATTCTAAGAAGAGTCGCAAGACGGCGAAACAGATCCCCAAGACGGCCCGAAGCGAGTCCCATGACGGTCCAAGATGGCTCCGAGACGCCTCCCAAAGCACTCCAAATCGTGGCCTGGTCGTGCGTCCAAGAAGGCTCCGGAGGCCTCCCCCACCAAGAAAGCTTCCGTGAGACCCACAAGGAACCCTTCAATAAGAAACCTCTACAACGAAGATCAAATGAATCCAGCGCGACCCCAAATATGGGAACGCTTCCTATTGCATGGGCGCGTTGCACGAAGTTGCTTGGCGCTGCCTTGCTTGGCATTGTTTGGCGTTGCTTGGCGTTGCTTGGCATTGCGCTCCTTACTTTGCCTTGCTTCGCATTGCTCGGCATTGCCTGGCATTGCTTGGCGTTGCTTGGCGTGACGTGGCATTGCGTTGCCTTGGTTGGCATGTATCGGCATTGCTCGGCATCCCAAGGACGAGGGAGCCCATGGAACAGGACCGGGGAGCCCGCGGAACAAGACACGGGCCCCCGAGAAGGCAAAAAACACGACAGTGGAAACGAAAAAGGGCTGTAGCGGCCTCCTCGACGGGGTCTGGGTAGATTGTGTCGGAAAGGAACGCGCCGCATCGCCAACGCATCGCCGATGTATCGACGATGCATCGGCGATGCATCGGCGACGTCGGCAATGCAACGGCGGTGTCGGCGTGGAGAACATCGGGCTCCATCGCGATGCGGCGGGATCCTCCGACCCAATCCTTTCTGACCCCATCTGGGAGGCCTAGAGACTGAGCCCCAAGGAACAAGACCTGGGAGCCCGAGCAGGACGGCAGGGAGCCAAAAGACCAGGGAGCCGAGCAAGGGCCGAGGGTTGTTTCCCCCAGACGCCTATACGCCCACCTCTTTCCTCCCACTAGCAAACCAGAACCACTAGGCAAAACCTGCTTGGGGAATCATGCTCGACAATCGGACCCAGGCCAGAAAAACAACCATCAAGAACATGAGACCCTCCGTCGGCCAAACCGCACAGAACATCCAAGGGTACCCTCACCAGGGTGCAACACAACAAACAACAAACAACGGACACCGAGGTACCCTCCCCGAACCGACCTCGATCATATACCTCGGTCCGGCTGTACTATACTTCCTCCGACACATTGCAATGCAGAGGGCCAGAAACCATCCTATCCAACTTCACCTTTCACACGGTTGCTCAAAGGAGAAAAACAATGGAGGCCAGTCCACAAGAAGCCTTCCACAAGAAACCCAACCCTGAGACCCCAGGACGTCCATTGGTTTCTTGTGCGGGAACGTCGCGCTTTCCACAGCAAAACCATCGACACCCACGAAACCCGGGGCACCCTGAAGGCAAGCAGGGTGTCTCTTGGCAGGGGCCCCCACTGTGCGAAAGACCCGAGCGCGTCACACCAGGAGCGCCGTCAGCCCTTCTGGCGTAGGTGCTCTAGCGGTCTTTTGTCCTCTCTCTTCCAAAACCTCCCTTGCCCTCGGGGAGGAGGAGGAGGAGGAGGAGGAGGATGAGGAGGAGGAGGAGGAGGACAGGAGGAGGAGGAGGAGGAGGAGGAGGGGGTGCCCTCCCCCTCCCTGAGGTTTTCTGGGGCCACCCCGCGAGGGGGGGTTCGAGCGCCCCAGGCGGTCCACTATTGGCCACAAGAGGGCCTCCGAATCTTCCGCCTGACATCTAAGATGGCTCACGATACTCTAGATTTCGTAATAAAAGGGAAGGGGTCTGGACCCTCCAAGACAAGCCATTTCAAACCTCCCCCGTGGGAGAACAGACCTCCTCCAAAACATCGTCCCCAGACCCCTCAGGCCCTCCAAGATAGCCTGGAAGAGACCCTCCCCCGAAATGAACCCCCCTCCCTTTATGACGAAATCTGGGGTAGTTCAAGATGGTCTCCATCATGCCTCCAAGAGGCCCCAGGAGAGCCACGAGATGGTCCCACATGCTCCCCCCGGAGCCCCCGACGGACTCCCTCAAGCCCTTCGATCACAATTGGAAAACCAATGTGTTGTGTCCTCTCGCCTTTTCTCTCCCGATGGGCGTCTGAGGCCTCAATCTGGCCACAATCTAGCCTCACCCGGGGCCCAAGAGGTCTTCAACATGGCCCCAACAGTGCCCCAAAGTGTGCTTATGCGCGTTACTGACGGGGGGCCGAAATTTAAGGCCTCCCATCTTTTTGATCGACGTCCTACAGCATGCACCCAAGAGGTCCGCCAGGGCCACAGAAATTCCCGCAAGAGGGCCCCCAGACACTTCAAACTTGTCCCGAAGGTCCCAAGAGGACCCCAAGAGGGCCGCGTGCGACCCTCACAACAGAAGGCCCGCGAAGGTCTCCTCCGCCTCTTCCTCTTTCATGTTCTCCTCTTTTCCTTTCTTCCTGCCTCCTCCTCCCTCCTTCTCCTCGTGCCTCCTCCTCCTCCTCCTCCTCCTCCTCCTCTTGCCTCCTCCTTCCTCTTCCTCCTCCTCCCCCTCAGTCCCCGTGCGGGCCCAAGAGGTGGCCCCAAGAGGCCCTCCAAAGCCTCCCCTCGCCCCCGAATCTCTCAATTCACCCTTGTTGTCGCCTCTGATTCACTACATGTGTCTCTGCCTCCTTTCTCCCGTTAACTCTCACGGGTATCGTTTCTGGATAGGCTGGTGGGGATACGCGAAAACTCAAGAACTGCTCGGGCTCGTTTCGCATTACTTGGCATTCCTTGACATTGCGTTGCGTTGTTTTGTGATGGCTGAAATTGGATTCGCATTGTTTAGCGTCGCTTGGCACTGCTCGACATTGCTCGGCACTAGCTGCCATTGGCTTACATCTCAGCGCTGGTTCGCATTGATTGGCATTACTTTGAACTGCTTTGCATTGCTTGGCGCTGATTGGTATTCGTTGGCATTGCTCGGCAATGCTTGGTACTGCTTTGCGCTGATTGGCATTGCTTGGCATTGCTTGTCATTGCTTGACGTTGCTTGGCGTTGCTTGGCATTGCTCTGCTATGCGTTAATTAGCAGTGCTTGGTAGCGCTTGGTACTACTTGGTATTGCTGTGCAGTGCTGAGCATTGCAAACACCCGCGAACACACCGAACGAAGATCAAGGAACCCGAGGAACGAGACCGTGAAACCCGAAACAGGAAGGCAAAAACAAGACGGGAAAACCCAGGGAACAAGACCGGGGACGTTGGGTAAAGAAACAAGGGTACCAAGACCAAGGAGTTGGGCAAGGCCGGGGCCCGCCTCTGACTTGGGGGGCTGGCACGGTGCTTCACAACACAGATGCGACCCCCTTGGGCAACGCCGGCTTGCGCAACAGAGAAAATAAGGGATGGCTCGCAGGGAAGAGTGAGCGCGAGAAGGGGCGTAATGAGTGTGAGAAACAGGGCATGGAAGAACAAGTACATACTGGCGACAGCAACAGCGAGAACAAGAAGCTCCTCTTCTTCGTCTTCTTGCCCTCTCCTACAAATTTTGTGTTTTCTCTCTCTCACACTCCTTGTCATTCCGCATGCATGTGGGAATTGAAGGGCCAAAGTGCATGGCGCGAAGCGTCATTTGAGTCTCTTGTGCATATATATATATATATTACCGCTCATGTTCGCGAAGTCTCGCAACAGCAATGTTGGCATCGACTTGATTTGTCTCCGTGACACTATCGGGCCGCTTGTATCAACACCATTGACACCCATTGAACTTCCCGACTTGCCACGCTCGGACAGAAGAAAACAGCGTCAATCGCCAGCACCAAGATCAACGCGAGCATCAAAGCGACGAGCACGCCATAGCGTTAACTGTTCGAGAGGCGTAACATGCAAATGTTACTATGTGAGCTCACCTGCTGCCACGTACTGGCCGTTAGCTGAACAAGCAACCAAGGTAAAAAACTGACTGGCTTCCAATTGTAACTCCCAAGCTTGCCGTGCTATCGCGCTGGCGACCTTTGTTTCCGGGCAATGAGCTACGTCTATACTCTGAAGTCTCATGGACATCTCTGGCGCCATCCAGGAGCAGAGATCTGCCAGGAAGGAATGCCAAGCATATGTCGGATAACCACCATGCTGGAAATGCTGATACTTTTAGGCTTCTGAACGAGGAGGAGGAGGAGCAGGAGCAGGAGGAGGAAGAAAAACAAGAAGAAGAAGACATCCTTTCAGGGCTGACATCGCCGAGCTCACACGGGAACCCTTCGCTCAGCAGGCATACAGGCTGAGTGACCCACTGGTGCCAAAGTGTGCAGCACGACGCGCTCGCTGGCGGGAGGAATCTCGGGCGATGGTGCCAGTCATGGCCCTCTCAACTGCACGATCAATCTCAAAGGGGCTGGTAAGCGAGACCTCCACCATCAACATTCACTCTCCATCGTCGGGATGGCCAGCTCCTCAAATTCTGCTCGAGCATGCTGCGCCCATGCTGAGAGGACAACTTTGTACGACTCGAAGTCCGTAACATCCAATTGTCGTCTGCGTTGGCTTGCCCAATTGAGACAATCAGTACGGGCACGAAAACTACACGCGAAAGGCAGACAATACTTACGCCACCGTTGTTGTACGAACAACGCCATCGACCCAGACATGCATTCGCCCTGCCCTCACCAGAATGACTTGCTCCCATCGCCGATCAAACACCGTGATCTAAATGTGACTAGTACTTTTCAAATCAACCAAACACATCATAACAATGTTGCGTTTCACGAGTCCAAGCGGTGAGGGATTTGAGCTCTAATGGATTCGTATGGTGGTAGTGGTGCTGATGTTGGTGCGACTCCCTATGCTGATTGTGATGCAAGTGTGGCGCGCCAGCGCACTCGTGCTGCGACACTCCAGCTGTCCATTGTGGAAGCTGGCGCAAAGAATGCTGGAGGATCCGTTCAGCCAGACCGTTCTTATACTTCTCTGGCAGGGGGGGGCATCATCCCACCACATTGCAAAGAGGCTGACCATCATCTACGTCGGCTGCTTTTTTCATATCTCTCTGCCAATTGACTGAAGTGAATCTTCATCTTCAGATTCCTCGTTGGCTTGGTTTCCTTCGAGATTGGCCACAGTCATCGTTTATCCTTTTCATGTTCTGCTTCAAAGAAGGACGCAGACTACAAGGGCAAAGGGACAAGAAAAGGAACTTACCGTTGGATGGTGCAGGGGTTGGAGCATGGCGGGATTGCCAGCAGCGGAGGTCTCGCTTGAAATCTGCTGGGGCGGGCAGGCGGATCTCGGGCGCCTGCCTCGCATGTGTCGTGCTATCGGCGCGTGAGCGCCGCAGGATGCACGCCAGGTGCAGAGTCGAGAGGGGTATATCTGCACCAGCCTCTCGCCATCGCTCGGACGTCCATTCCCCGTGCGTTTTTCAGTTTCGTGCGTGTTTGTCTTCGCAAGATGATCCAAGCTGCTCTTCGATGGTCCTCGCCGAGAAGAAAAATGCACACGTCCGAGCGATGTCACGAGCCTGGACTGGAGCTTCTGGAGGCTGCTGTAAGCCAGCCGAGTCAGGTCATGCGCTGGCTGACGCCTTCAATCCGTGCCTGCGCACTCCGCTTCCGCCCTGCCCTGGCTCAGGCAGCTGGGGGTTGTGGAGGCCCTTCCTGCGCTGTGGCAAGACACCATTTCTTCGGCCACGGCGTGGCGGATCGCAGTCAGTAATCGTCGAGCGCGTTCCACTACTCGCAAAGTGCCTACTCGCAAACGCTCGAAAACCCATGCCTGCTTTTGCTATGATTTATCGTAGATCCCCCGCGCGGGAATCCAGGCCATTTGCGAGTAGTTACTTTGCGAGTAGCGGAACGCGCTCGTCAAAGTAAGTACTGCGATGCCACGTGACGGCGGTTATGTGCTGATGTGCGTTTCGTTCTCAGCCTGTGGCTTGCTTGCTTGCTTGCTGGCTCAAGCCAAGGCAAATACACGTTCGTGGAGATCGTCGCGGGAAGCACGGCCACGCCTACCCCTGGGGGCTGTCCGTGCGCAACCCCCTGGGCCCTGCTGGCCCGACGACATGCTGCAGCGTGGTGGGGACAGCCTCAACATGCCAGACTCTGTTTTCAAATCACCCCTCGGCATGCCAGACGTTTTGGAACCATTTTTTTTGCGTCGGCGGCTGGGCAGGGGTCGACGGCGCTGGCGGAGTGAGCGAAACGGGGGCGCCGTGGTAGCGAAGTGGCCATCATGCAAGAGCGGGAAACTGGGACAGGGCAGGCGGCCGCCGAGGGGGGGACGAAGCGATGGCCGCTCAGGGCGGACGGGTCACACCCCTAATGCTGCCACACGTCATCATGCCGCCCTCCCCCTCCCCGTGGTGGGGGGGGGAGGAGGGGGATGATGATGATGATGATGATGATGAGGAGGAGGAGGAGGAGGAGGAGGAGGAGGGAGGAGGAGGAGGAGGAGGAGGAGGAGGAGGAGGAGGAGGAGGAGGAGGAGGAGGAGGGGGGGGGAGGGAGGAGGAGGAGGAGGAGGAGGAGGAGGAGGAGGAGGAGGAGGAGGAGGAGGACGAGGAGGAGGAGGAGGAGGAGCAATGCAGCCAGAGCAGGTGGGGCCCAGAAGGAGAAACTTCACCACAAGATCGCGCCGCATCGGCGAGGCCGTGCGGTCCTCCGACCCCGCCCCCTGGGGGGCCGCAGCTGGGCCGCGTGGGCTGCGGCATGCATTTGGCGTGCATCTCGCTGCAACTGTGCGAGAGTTCACTTCCTGCAACCATGCCCAGATGGTCTGGTACCGGAAATTTTCGGTAGCGATTTCGACGCACCCCGAATTTCGGTAGCGACCGGATCTTCGTTTGAGGGCGCTGAAATAGCGGATTTCAGAACGCTCTGATACCAATATTGGGCGCTACATTTCGGTATTTCGGTAGCGACCGATCTCTGCGGAGCGCTACCGGAAATTTTCGGTAGCGGACCATCAGGGTGCGAGAGGGTGCCCCGGTCCCCCCGGCTGCCCTTTGGCACGCCCGGAATTGGTGCGGAACAAGTGGGTCCGATGCTCAGCAGCAGCGGGCGCTGTTGAGCAGGCAACCTTTCTGTCTCGAATGGGCAACGTTTGCGGCGGCAACGAGTCCTGCCCAACATGGGCAGGAACTGCTGCGGGTCTTCGATGCCATTCTTTCCATGCCCATTTTGATCGTACAGAACTCTGCTCCCTTGCTGGGGCGTCCCGGCTGACCGCCGCCTCCACTGACGAGCACCTCCGCGACGCGGCCTGCACGGCCTTCGGAAGGGTCGTCGTCGCCGTCGGGCAGGAGGGTAATGAAGAGTAGGAGGCCGACGATGATGTGGACGATGCGGATGCTTATTAAGGGACCTGGGATTCTTGGTTTCTTGGAGGCTCCACAGGGTCGAAATGGTTCCCCTTACCACACGTCTTCCCCCCGAGGAGTGGGACGAAGAGAAGGACAAGGAAGGCTACAGGTGGTCCCATGTGGTTCTTGGATGTTCCAAAGGGTTCTATGGGCCTGGGGGGAAGGGGAGTGAAGCAGGAGGGAGGGTGTTAGGAGGTAATTGAAACATCGGGGGGGCTTCTGGGACCTAGGCGTCTCCCCGTCCTCTTGGAGGGGCAGGAGAAACATGTCAGGAGGGCGAGAAGAAGTTTAGACTTTCTGTTTTCCAGGCGCCATGATGGCGCAAACACAGCAGAAAGAGGATGAGGCGAAGGAAGATGATGAGGAGCAAGATTATGGTGGGACGTTTGCACGGGATGATGAGGAAGACGAGGCGGATGCTGATGCTGATGCTAATGCTGCTGATGATGCTGATGATAGTGGTGATGATGATGCTGACGCTGGTGCTCATGTTGATGCTGCTGACGATGATGATGCTGGTTATGATGCTGATGATACTGATGCTGATGCTGCTGCTGCTGCTGATGATGATGATGATGATGATGATGATGATGATGATGATGATGAGCAGGATGAGCAGGATGAGGCGGAGGAGGACTGCGAGGTGCGCCGTTAGACGCGGACGGCGTCCCCGCGGACTCGGGGACGCGCTGAATCGCGTTGCGGAGAGAAGAGTCGGAGGTCTGGGCCTGCAGGGGGGGGGAGGGGTGGAGAAAGAGGAGGAGAAGGAGGATGAGGAGGAGGAAGAGCAAGAGGAGAAGGAGGAGGAGGGAGGGGGAGGAGTAGGAGTAGGAGTAGGAGTAGGAGGAGGAGGAGGAGGAGGAGGAGGAGGAGGAGGAGGAGGTGTAATTAGCAGTCCACCGAGGCGCGGAGAGTCGACGCAGGGAGGAGGCGAGGCGGCAAACGACGAGCCCACGGGAAGACGAGAGGGGCATAACGACCCAGAGAAGGCGGGAAGACATACTGCACAGCGGGGAGGGAAGCACGAGGGAGGACGGAGCGTACGGGGCAGGATATGCAGGATAGGCGAGGGCACGGGGCAGGAGGGAGGATCAGCCAGGTGGGGACACTTGGGCTCGTAACGCAGAGAACCGCGAACTCTCAGAACAGCCAGCTATCCGTCGCCAGGCCCGGCACCAGCATTCCGAAGTGCTCGCGGGCAGGTGGAGGGTGGTAGTGCCATGGCGTGGGGATCACGCTTGCACGGCATCGCGGCCTCACATGATGAATCAGCAGCGGGCCGACTGACGCAGCGCGGGCGTCCGCAGCGCGCTGCCCGCAGGACTGCGACGCTCCTGCCATACACCCCCGACTGGGCGACACGGGGGACCGGGCGCAGCATGACCAGCACGCCGGTCGGCACAGCCAGCGTGCCAGCGCGCGGCGGGCCGCCTCCAGGTCGGCATGTCCTCCAGGATGCAGGCCTCCCCGCTTTCCTCGCGCGCGCTTCGAGCCACGCAGTGTCCCAGGAGGGCCAGGCAGGGACAAGGAGAGACAGAGAGAGCGCGGGTCTCCAATCAAACACCGCCCGCCTCCGGCTGCTCCTCCGCGGCGAACGGCTCCTGCTTGATCCACACCCCGCCCCGCCCGGAGGCCCGCCGCGAGATGCGGCCCAGCGTCCGCCGCGACAGCCTGCGGATCACGGCCTGCGCCTGGGCGTCCTCCCGCGCGGCGGCCGCGGCGGCGGCTCCCTCGAAGGGCTGCTCGCGGAGAGCCTCGACGAACTCGGCGTAATCGATCACTCCGTTCTTCGAGCTGTCGACCGCGGTGACGATGTCTTCCACCTGCGTGCCCGCGTACTCGTCCCCAAGCACGCGGCGCAGGTCGTCGACCGAAATGAAGCCCTTGCGCTCGGCGTCGAACTCTTGTGGAAGGCCTCCCTGATGGCAGCCTTGTGCAGGATGTCGCGCGACGACACCGCCGCGGCCACAAATTCAGAGTAGTGAATCATGCGGTCGCCAGTCTGGTCCAGCTTCAAGAAAACACGGCGCACCTCTTCCTCCGACATGCGAAGGCGCCTCTTGAAGACGGCGGTCAACTCATCCAAAGATATCACGCCTGTGCTTTCAACGTCGATGCTTCGGAACTGCTGTTCCACCTCCAACGCATCCCTGGCGGACATCGATAGAAGAAGAAACAACGCCATAAACATAAACTTTTGGCGCTCCGCGCGGATTTATTGGATCTGGTCTGGACCCCTCGCCCTGGCGCGCGGGGCGCGCCAGGGGCGGCGCCGGAGGCGCCGCCAGGGGGGCCCAGCGCGGATCTAAGACATCCGCGTAAAGCGCCGAACATTTATGTCTATGGCGTTTTGTCTCTTTCGGATCGAGAAAGCCATCAGGCCACAGACCGCTCTGGTCAGCGCGTTCTGCGACGCGAAAGCCCTCATCCTGTGCAGGACGTCGTCGGAGACGCTGCCCCTGTTGCCCTCGGCGCACGGGCTCACGCGGAGTCCCGCGAGCCACTCGTGGCACATGCACTCCCGCGTTCGGTGGCAACGCACGGGGGCCTCCCATGGGACGCACAGAGACATACTAGTACTATACAGTATGTCTTCCTTGGAGGCGCGCGTCCGACCCGAACACGTAGTATAACCGTCGTCGTATTTCCCGAGCGGTGTGCCAGAAAACGCCCGCCACGGCGCATGTACTACAATATTTCTCGGCGCGCGCGTCTCCCCTGGGGGGGCGACGCACAGATAGTAGAAATATGTTGGGGCGACGCCGATCCCATGCCATCCTGTTGGCGCCTGCGAAGCGACGCCAGTCGAGGCTAGTCGAAGCTACATCGACGCCACATCGACGTTAAATCGACGCTCACCGGCGCTAGGTAAGCGCTGTCTCGCCGACCCTCAGACGCTAATCGACGCTGGTCGACGCTACGGACGGAATTGAGAGGATTTGGCCAAGCTCCTGCGATTTGCTACCGAACTCTCTGGCGCTGGGTCGATCCTCCGGGTCGTCCTCCAGGAGGCTGCCTACGAAGGCCTTGGCGCGCGGCGAGACGCCGTCCCAGTGCGGACCGTCGAAGGAGAAGCCCTCCATCATGATCCTCCGCGCCACCTCGCTCGTGTTCTCGCCTGCGGACGGCAGGGGGCCGCTCAGCAGCATGTACATGATCACTCCCAGCGCCCACGTTAGAAGAAGAAACAACGGCACAGACATAAACTTTTTGGCGCCCCGCGCGGATTTCTTGGAGCGCGCCGGGGGGGCCCAGCGCGGATCCCAGAAGTCCGCGGGGAGCGCCAACAAGTTTATGCTGATGCCGTTTTTTCATCTGCAACATATGTCACACTTCTCGTCGACGGTGCCCTCCCAAATCTCTGGAGCCATGTACACCGCGGTGCCCTCCATCCTGGCCTCGGGCAGGCTCCGGAAGAACATCGACAGCCCAAAATCGATCAGCTTCAGCTTGGCGTCCTCGGAGGCGTCAGCGTATACCCAATTGTCGAGCTTCAGGTCACGGTGGCAGATCTTCTGCCAATGGAGGTACGAGAGGGCCTCCAGCATCTGGATGCAGACCACCGCGGCCTCCCGCTCGCTGTACACCCTGCGGAGTTGAAGACGCCGAGACATGGCCTCCCCCTCGCACAGCTCCATCACGAGGTGCACAGCGGTGTCGTCTTGGTACACCTCGAAGAGCCTGCAGAGGTTTTTTTTTGTTGGGCCTCGGGGGCTCTGGTGTACCTTCAGGAGCTCAGAACCTCAATGAGCGCACGGCGATAACACAATCGCGCTCCCG
This sequence comes from Prorocentrum cordatum, assembly GCA_963575745.1. Lineage (NCBI taxonomy): Eukaryota > Dinophyceae > Prorocentrales > Prorocentraceae > Prorocentrum > Prorocentrum cordatum. Next base: position 91,021 of record CAUYUJ010015734.1, read on the forward strand.
CGGTACCCGCCATAGGGAGGCAGGAGACCGACGGCGGAGAGAGGCCAGGCAACTAAGTACAAGTAGTAACTCGAAGCCCAAGCGGAAATCCTCCACGCTCAGTGAGCCGCTCCCCAAAACGAAGAGCCTGCAGATGTTGGGGTGGTCCAGGCTGAGGAAGATCTCGACCTCGTCGTGCAGCATGCCCAGCCTCCTGTCCGAGAGGCCAATCGTGGACAGGCTCTTGAGGGCGCAACGCCTGCCAGAGGCACGGTGGGTGACGAGCCTCACCTGGCCAGTGGCGCCCACTCCGAGGACCGTGTCCTCCACCTCGTACACCTCCTCGACATGCATATCATGTCATGGCGTGGCATGCCACTTCGGCCACACGCAAGAGTGACCCTGGGTAAGAGTGACCTTTGGTGCGCGGCTTCTGGGCCGCGGGGGAGTCAAACACAAGCGCGCAAGACACTACACTCGCATCGCGCTCGGCGATCGGGGGACCCCAATGGGCCCGCACCAAAGGTCACTCCGGCGAAAGGTCACTCTTGCGTGCAGCCGATCACTGCGCTGGATGGCATGGAATGGCATGGCACGGCGCAGTAGGACATGACACGAGACGGCATGGCGATACGATCCACATCGTGTCACGACATGGCAGGTACATGGCATGAGACGGAATGGCGATAGGATCCGCCCCGTGTCAAGACATGGCATGATATGCCGGCACCACTGCGCGCCAGGGCACCGCACGAGCTGCTCGACGGCTCCTGCACAGTCGCGTTGCGGATGATGCGGGAGCCCGCGATCGGCGAGACGTCCATCTGGTCAATGACGAGAGCCCGCTCGTGAACGCCACGGCCGGTGCTGGCGGGCAGCCCGGGCCGAGGCGGCAGAGGAGACGGCCAGGGGGCTGACTGCGACCAGCGCGGAGCACGGGAGCACCGCCCAGCCTGGCGGACGGCGCGGCTGCAGCGGCACAGCATGACGCCGCTCGAGGACACGCCATGACATCGACCTCTTCCGACAACCAGGCTGCGGAGCCAGCTCGAGCCAAATCGCCGACGGGAGCCATAGTTCCACACGTCCCGGCGGGAACGGCTTTGATGTAAATACCTATCGGTCGGAAGAAGTAGGTAGAAACATGAAGTAGGGAAGCGTTGGAAGTAGATTGGGTTCCGTCCGCCCCCTTGGGAGGACGGGAAAGGTGAAGCCGCTCGATCATTGAAGAAGCAAGGCGCTTCAAGCAGATAGGAATCTGGGAATCCACAAATACCCACTTTCAACGACCGATGGGCATCATGCGTCCGCCTCCCTCCTTCCTCCTTCTCGCCCCCCGCCGCACACTGGTGCCCACCCACATCAGTCATGCTCGGGTCCGCTCGTGCGCTCGGTCGAGTCGTGCTCGGACTGACGCGGCCCAAACCCGTACAAGAAGGACGCGCGAGAAGGACACAGGGGCCTCGGAAGGCCATTCCGACACTGTGCCGGCGGGGGGGCGCGGCCAGCGGAAGTCCTCAAGGCTGGGCCGAGGGGGCCAGGATGCACAAGGGTGACCATGTATCCAGTTGGGTGGCTGCATACGTCGTGCATTCTGCACAATTCTTGAGTCTAGTACTACAAGTTCTTGAGCCAGTGCATCTTCTGAGGGGTGCCTTTGTTTTCCTCTGCGGCTTCGTATTCCGAATGCGAGCTTCTCTTTGGCAGCGTTTGGCTGCTACAGGCGTCAACTTGCCTCACTCGTTTGTTTTTCCAGAGGTCAGACAGCCCCTGACTATTTTCAGATGCACAAGGGTGACCCTGGAAAATCGTCCATCCTTGCTGCGGTCGGACCCGGGACAGAAGAACACGCCTCAAGGACATGAGACCCTCCGCCGACCCGAACTGGAGAACACTCGAGGGTACTCTCCCCCAAGATGCACAAACACATCCAACAAACACGAAGAACATGAGGGTGCCATCCCCGAACCGGCATCGGTCTGATATAGGCGGCGCGCCTTGGGGGAAAGCGAGAAGGGGCGGGCCTTCTCACAACGCTCAGAGAAGTCCCCCAGCCTTCTGAGAAGTTTCCCGAGCCTTCCCCGAAGACACAGAACACTTCTCGGAAGGCTCGAGGGCTTCCGAGGAGTCCCGGCGCCTCCTGAGCAGGCATTCTCTGTCTCCCCCGCCCCCCCCTCGCTCGCCGCCGAAACAGACACGAAGAACACCAGGGCACCCTCACCGAACTGCCCTCGATCTCCTAATTACCTTTAAGTCGGGCCTGTCCCCCTAACAGGGGGGTTTTCGACGAAAAATAAAAAATACGCCAAGAATGATCCAACAATTGCCTGGGGACTATTTCCTGAACATTTTTGGACCTCGTTGGGGCTTTTTGGGTTTTTTTTGTATCTTTCGCCGGAAATCCCCCCGTAGGGGGACACGCCCGACTTACTCCTACCTCGCTCCGACGCCACGCGGACGGACGGCACGCGCCTCCTGAAGCCTCGTGGCGCGCCGGCGAGCGTGCGCGGCACGCGGTGTCGAGGGGCGGAGCCGCCGCGGGGCGAGGAGCGCGCAGCAAGCGCGCAGAGGCCGGCCACGCTCCGCTGTGGCACGCTCTGGCTCGCCTCTGAAGTCGGGCGTGTCCCTCCAAAGGAACGATGATTGTTAGCATTTTCGTCGACAAGTTTGGGGGTCCTTTGGGGCTGTTTCTGGTGCTTCCCTCAGAACCGTCCTGCAGGAGGGCATGCCCGGCCTACTGCTCGCCCATATTCGGACTCGCCTTCAGGCTTGGCCACGCTCTGTCACGTGCACGTTTGCGTATTCGGCGATTCGTTCGACATTGAGCGAAGAGGGGGGGGGGAGGCGGAGAGGGGGTTGTCTGGCTCTGGACCTCTGCTTGGTGCGACTGCTTGCGACAGTGCGTCCCATGAGGGGAGACTCCACCTGCTCGAAACAGGCGCCAGAAACAGCCAAGATCTACTCCATGGGGGGGTGGGGGGGTGGGGGGGGGGGGCAAGGGCCCGCGCCGAGTGGCAAAATAATGGGTAAAGACAGGCACTTCTTTGTCTCACTGACCATGCTCATGTTCGCCTCTCATGCTCGCTTCTCGCAGGCACACTCGGGCATAAGTTACTCGTGCTCGCCTCCCATACTCACCCCCGCCCCGTGACCGCCGCGACGCCGCATGAGCATACCGTCCGGGGGGAAGCCGCCAAGGGGGGGCAGGACACCTGCCCGCTCGCTCCCGCACGGCGAGGACGCCTCCAGCGAGGCGCCCGGGCTGCACCTCTCCGGCCCCCTGCCCCTGCGCAGCCCCGCGATCGCCGCGGCGCCGCGGGCACGTCATCTTGGGGACCCCCCCCTGCGGGGGGGGGAGGCGCCGCAGAGGGGGCACGTCGCCGGCCCGCCCGCGGCCCTGCTTCGCGGGGATGCCTCGAGCGAGGCGCCTGCTGGGCACCTCTTGAGCAGGGACCGGCCGTCCCGGCATTTCTGCCACGACATGCTCTTAGAACCCAACTATGTTCCGAGAGCCAAGAAAACAATGTTCTTAGAACACGAGCCCGATGCGTTAAAACAGGACCGTCCCAGCCAGAACTGCTCTGAGAACATTCCGTGCAGAGCACCAAAGATTCTTGGAACATTCTTTGGTGGGCCTATAGGCGAGCCAGGACGCTTCGCCACAGCTTGACCCTCGGGCTTCTGTCCTTTCAGAACCCCGTTATCGCCGCGATATGGCGGGCAAAACATTTGAGCACCCCATGGGGCAGCCGCCACTGGATATGACATGTGTCCGTTCGCGCCCAACGTCTGGGTTTAGTTCGAGCGAGGCGCTTGTGTGGTGCCTCCGGTTCCTGCCCTTTCAGGGCCTCATGGTCTGCGCGAGGTAGCAGGCATAGCGTTTGGGCACCCCCAGGGGGGAGCCGCCAGGGGGTATGACACACACACACACAAACACACCCGCTCGCACCTTCACTGTGGGGATGTTTCGAGCGAGACGCTTGTTTTGCACCTCCGACTCCTTTCCGTTCGGAGTCCCATGATCGACAATACTCAGAAGGCGTATCACTTGGGTACCCCAAGGGCGAGCCGCCAAGGGGTACGACACATGCCCGTTCGCACCCACATTGTGGGGATGTCTCGAGCGAGGCACTTGTGTTGCACCTCTGGCCGTTATTCTTTCAGAACCACACTTTTTACCTACATGCCGAGGGCAAACAAATACTTGGGCACACCAGGGCGGAGACACCCAGGGGGGGTGGCACTTGCCACTCCGGGTCGTTTTGTGAGAATGTCCAAAGCGAGGCGCTTGTTCTGCTTCAAGCGCTTGCCCGTTTGCGCCCAGATAGTGGGAATGTCTCGAACGAGGCGCTTGCTTCCCTATATCCCAGGTTGGGGTTCTTGTTCTCCAGATCCAAAGTGTCGCCCCCACACCTCATCCACTCGCCCGCCTCCTTCCTCGCTCACTCAGACTCAGACCCACTCTTACCCAGACTAACTCATGTACAGACTCCCCCGCACTCAGACATTACCCACTCTGGTTCGGACTCACTCGTTCGCAAACTCCTCGCACTCATATCATGTTGTATGCACTTTTATTCAGCTTCGTCATACCCAAACCCGTACACACAGACCGCTCACACTTTGATAACTCACGCCTTTACTCACGCATAATTAGACTCACACGTAGGCTTATCCACATTTTCTCATTCATACTCAGACCCACTCGTGCTCGCTCCTCATGCGCGGGCTCGCTCATGATCACCGAGATGTAGCAGGCGTGATACATGGCCCCCCCAAGAGGGAGCCGCCAACGGGTGTTGCTGCACGTGCGCGGCCAAATCGTGGGGACATCTCAAGCGAAACGCTGGTTTGGGCACTCTCGGCTCCTCTTTTTTTCGGAATTCGGCATTCCAAGACCATCCCGATGTACCCCAGGGGGGAGCCGCTTGCGAGCGCTCGGTCGCCGCCACAGGCTAAGACTCTCCTGCCCCGCCGCCCACGGCGGGAAGAGCCAGGCATTGCGGTGCGCATACGGGGATCCTCGCGCCGAGCTCGTTCCCCATATTTCCCGACAGCGCCTGCAGCGCTGCTGGCGTGCCTTCAGCGCCTCGTATCTCTTCAGAGGACCTCTCCCTGCGACGCAATCGTGCAGCTCCCCCGCGCGCGCGCCCCGATGCAGTCTCATGTCCGCCTCCAGGTATGACTGTTGATGTGCCTTCCCGCCCCCGTCCCCCCCGCAGCCTCTGGCTGACGACGGCGGCAGCGACGACGGCACCACGACGGTGACGGCGGCGACCACGACGACGGCTCCTGGGAGGCGTAGCCCATGTCGAGGAGCGTGCTCGCGATCTCCGGGCTGGCCAGCGGGGGGCCTGGCCGCGGAGCGGGCGGAGGAGAGGAGAAGGAGGAAGATGGAAGAGTGCAGGTGGGAGGGAGGAGCGATGATGTGCAGGAGGGCGACGAGGACGATGGAGGAGGATCGACGAGGGAGGGAGGGATGGAGGGAGGGAGGGGGGAATAGGAGGGAGGGGGTAAGGCTGCCAAGACATGAAAGATAATTTCGGGAAGCACTCCTGAAAGGCCAACGTCACTCAACAACTATAGTTTCAGGAGGCCCTCTTGAAATGCTAACGTCACTCAACAAGTTTGGTAAAATATAATTCGGCCTTTCGATAATTTGCGTGGCCTGGGTCTCTCGGCTCAAAACTGTTCCGAAAAGGGTAGAATAAGAAACAATTACATACACATGAACTTTTGGCTCGGAGCTCCCGAAATTTATGTTTATGGCGTTTTTCCTTAATCGAAAAAGGGCGCGCTAAAGGAACGCAAAAAAAACCCCCAAGGAGGGCCTCAAGACGGCCCCCAGACAGCCCAGGACAGCCGCAAGGAAGGATTCCCGCGGGGCCCCAAGACAGGGCTCCCAAGAGCCCACCCAGACTGGCTCCCAGAAACTCTCCAGACGGCCGGGACGGCCGAGAGGAGCCCAATATTGCCCTCCTCCTCTTCTCCTCCTCCTCCTCCTGTTCCTCCTCCTGGCCCTCGTCTCCTCCTCCTCTTCCTCCTTCTCGTCCTCCTCCTCCTCGTCCTCTGGCCCAAAGAGTGTCCCGAGAAGGCCCCAGGACGGCCCCACCGGAGCTGGAGCCCAAGGCAGCCCACATCTATGCCAGTTTGTGGCCCTCTGGGCGGTGCTCGAGGCGTCTCCACTCGTGATGCTGCGCTGGCACGGTGGCTGACCTTGCCGCAGGCAGCTGTTACGGGACATAGTGAACAATGGCCGAAGACTCCATGCGCTCCTGGGGCATATCGCAAGACTTGTCTCAAGGCCCCCCAAGAGCGTGGTTCGGAATCCAGATTGCCAGCGTTCTCCAGGATGGTCCCACAGGGCCGTGCTGGGCTCTCTTGGGGAGGGGGAGGAGGAGGAGAAGGAGGAGGAGGAGAAGGAGGAGGAGGAGGAGGAGGAGGAGGAGGAGGAGGGAGGAGGGAGGAGGGAGGAGGGAGGAGGGAGGAGGGAGGAGGAGGAGGAGGAGGAGGAGGAGGAGGTGGTCTAATACGCTCCTGAGCCCAAGCGGGCCCTTTAAGAAGGCCCACGCGCGCAGGCACAGTGGCACTCGCCCGCCTCGTCGAGACCGAACTCTCCCCCGTGAGCGGGCCTCCCGGCCCGATGGCGCCCACGGGGCAGTGCACCGTCTACAATTCCGAGGGCCCCCTGCACACATGGAGGACACCGCCCTCCACGCTCTGCCCAGGAGGAGGGAGGAGGAGGAGGAGGAGGAGGAGGAGGAGGAGGAGGAGGAGGAGGAGGAGGAGGAGGAGGAGGAGGCGGAGAAGGAGGAGGAGGATGAGGAAGTTCGGGGATGACGAGTTCGGGGATCACCTGGACTACGTCGTCTGAGCGGAGGGGGAGGTGGAACCCCTCCTCGTCGAGCGGCTACGTCCTCTGACGGACACAGAGCCGATAAGGTCGAGAGGAGGAGGAGGTGGAGGAGGAGGAGGAGGAAGAGGATGATGATGGTGAGGAGAAGAAGGCGCACCGACCCAAAGGAGGGAGGAGAGAAGGACCCCAAATCCGCATCCGCACGGATCGGGCCCCGCCCCATGGCGCAAGGCCGCTACCGCGTCGCCGTAGCCGACGTATGCGGAGGCGGGGCACGACGACAGGCGACGAGGGAGCACAGAAAAACGTGCCGTGCCTGCCAAGGGTTTGTCTTCCCTTCTTCGACCCGGAGACGGGCCCGCAAAAGAGGAAAGGTGCTCTCAATGTTAAAAGGGGGTGGGGGTTCGACGCGCACAAGATCTGATAAGTATTTCGAATCTCATCGGGAGCGTGTACACTTGGTATGCACACGTTCAGAAAGACCAGGGAACGACATGGCATCAGGGCTTGGTAAGGGGCGACCCCCACGTCTCAGGTAGCCCGGGTAGATGCATTAGTTCGACCATCGGCCGAATGACAAGCCAGCAACCGTAGTGAATTACGTCGTCTCCCCCGCTGCCAGACATTAGCCGCACGTCAGCGCTCATAGCAAACATCCTCGCTGTGTTCCACGCGTTGAATAATCAGCGGTTTACGTGCACGCGTCGCGATAAACCCATACACTTTCCTACGCGCGCTGTTCCGCATGAGGATGAATGTGTGAGCATCGGAGGAGCAACCTCGGGTGTGCAACTTCGAACGCGGAGGGCGCCACTTCCTCCGCTTCTCTGCTGGACATGCTCGTGGGCTTGGCTTGGACAAGTTTTGGGGAAGACTCGTGGGCACGATGAGGCCAGTTGAGCCTGCCATGCTCGTCAGGCGCGTCTTGGAAGAAAGAGTGCCCCGCAGTCGGACTAGCCCCCCAGGCGATCGCGCAGTCGTCGGCATCGCATATGTGAGCCTTACAAACTGGTCTGTCCAAACGGCCACATAACTTGCTCGAGCTACCGCCGACACCTCAAGGGTTGGAAGAGGGATCCAATATTATGTTGCTCCCATCCTACTTAAGGACCACATCCCAAAAATAATTTCGAGCACCTGGAAAGGTGTCGAAACAGTGCCGAAAGAGTGTCTCCCAGGACCCGACACGTGAAAACCCTTGAGTTTCGGTACTTTTTTGTTAAGCTCGAAACTCTTTCTGGTGATCAGGGCTAAAGTAGGTTGGAGCATCATAAATCCAAGGGAGAAGCTGCACTTGGGAGCGCGCGTCAACTCCTCGAGGGGTTCTGATCGGCCACTCGGGGGGGGCACATCTCAGCACCATGGCTGGTGAGAGGCTGGGCAAACAGGTTGTGGGCGGCAGCCCTCCACCCAGCTGTTTTAACAAACGCGTCTCCTTATCTGGTTCCACCCCGCCTGTCCCCACGGAGCCCCGCCCGATGCTCCCAAGTACTTTCCCTGGGCGACCAGATTGGGCCTCATGATATCGACCCCCACCTCCTCCATCCTACCAATTACCTCCTTCCTGAACACCGCAGCGGGGATAGCGGGATTTTTTTTTGGCCACAGTAGGCCGAACCAGTAAAGCAGCGCCAAAACTGGCGCAGGGAAGGACCCGAGAGGCACAGAGTAGCCACCGCACACGACAGCGTCCAAGGGGATGCTGCCTTGCACTGGGGCCTCTCTCCGCCTCAATCCGAGTCGTCGGAACCAGGGCCATTTAAATCGGGAATCAAAAGAGGGGCAACATCCTCCTCCTCCCGAAGACCCGACACAATCCTCCGCAGGAGGGAGGAGTGGGACGACGACGACGCGGCGGCGGCGGCGACGGGCCAGCCTGCCCCCTCCCCGTGGAGGTGGCGGGCGGCCTCGGCCTCCGCACCGAAAACGTCGTCGTCGCCGTCACCTGGCGCGCGCGCTCGCCCCTGGGGCGACCTGCGGCGCGCGCCGTCGCTCGCTCCTTCCACCCCCGCACCCGACCCACCGTCCGCCCCACCGTCCCCGCCCCCTTCTCTAGCCCGAACACGGGCACGGACAGCAGACAGAGACTGGAGTGGCCGAGCAGCAGCTGGGATGGAGAGCGGGCGATTGGCGGCGATGTACTCGGCCACCACAGCTGGATTCGCCGCCTCGACCGCGGCGCACGACACCGCCCACGGCTTCTTGGGATGGAGCCCTCGCCTCAGCCGCCTGAGCGCCGTGGTGCCCGCACTGCTACGCTGCTCATCAGCGCGTGGCTTCTCGCACCGTTTCGCCAGCATATGAATTCGGTGCTGCGCGAAATAACCGCACAGCATACAACAGAGGAGAGGGCGCTCCTGGTCCGCAACCTGCGTACTGGCCAGCTGGCGGCCATGGTTCGGGGAAGAGGTCAAGAGCTCCTGCACCAGACTCGGGAACCCCGAACATCCGACCTCGGGCCTGGAGTCCTCACAACCATTATAAAAGCAGAGACAATTGCTGCATCTGTGGCCCCACAACCAGGGCTCCCACGCATGCCAGCCGTCCGCTGCTTTAAAAAGTTTGACCCTCTTGTCTTGTTTCGGGGGCCTCTGGTGCTGGACCCCCGGAAACAGCGGCAAAATCTCGGCCGCTAGTCGTGCCGCCGTTTCGAGATCTCTGATCGAGCTACTGACTGCATCCCACTCGGCCTGAGCAGGCCGAGGGTGTAACAAAATAGCTTGCTTGGCTTCGCTGTCCGCTCGCCAATTAGCTTGACCGATCCATCTTTCAGGAGCAGGGAGTGCATCAATCACGCTGAGATCACGGTGAGCTGGAGTATACACAGCTGGCGCATATCTGTTAGCCTGCATATGCTGTAACGCTCCACGACGTAAGCCCGAATACTTATGCTTTGGGTTAAGCTGCATCTGGGGAGAGCTGTTGCGCAACTGAACCGCATTCATACAATCACTGTAACACGCAGCACCATACTGGGGTACGAAGATAGGGGGAGGCTGAGCGCAAGTTGTTCTGCCGCCTGACTCGTCTGCGGCAGGGATGGCCACACCGTGCCCTTTGCTGTCGCCACCTGCTGCCCATCGGTCCCCATGAAGACCCACGCATATGAGGCCCTGGAGAGTTCCTTTATCATGTGCGGGACACAAGAGCCATCGCCTGACACGCTCAGGCCCTCTGGGTTGAAGGCGCTCCAGTCCATGGGGGCGCCCTCAACATCGAACAAGGCAGGCTCATGCTCGTCGCTCGGCTGAGGCCACGAGGAAGACGGGTGCCGAAACTTGAGTCCTGTGAAGAACTCCTGAGCACCTTCCTGTGCCTGCTGGTAGAAAGAATCAGTGGCCTGCACGGCCTCGCGGGCATTCTTGATCTCGGCTGACCCCTCACACTTGTACAGGCGGTGATGGATGGAGTCGGGTTGGTTGCAGACGGGGCACAAACCCTGCGACAGGTACCCCGCTCGGACGGCCCGATCCTCGCACCAACACCCGTCGCAGAAAATGGCTCTCACCATATACTTGCCCTGAGCGCTCAACCCCAAACCCTTGCCGTTAGCCTTAGTAATTGTACGAATGGGGTCAACGCAAACTCGCTCCCCCTCGCCCCAACCAAGCCGGCTACCCAGGACCCGCTCGTGATGTCTTTGGACACCTTCCCTAAGCAGGGCGTTAAGCATAGCAGGGGAGTTGTAAAAGAGCGAGAGCTCATTCCCTCGATCGTCAGTCCAGAGGAAGGGGCCATTACTTTTCCAACCGATCCGATCCAGGGAGAGCCACGCTTTGGATATGGGGCCTTTCGTTTTTTCCCACAGAAGTCCTTCCTTGGGCACCGCCAACCACATGCGCCGAAGGTCGGGCAGCGTGAAGTGCGCGAGGCCAGGCTTAGTAGACGTGTGCCAGACGGCGCTGGCCCACGCTAAGGCGGGGGCGACCATGCTACGCCAGACAGGGTCGCCGTGCAGCACCGTCTTAGCCTTGACCGACACTCCCGCATGAGCGGGCGATTGAAAGGAAAGCATTATCGAACGAATCTTTTTGAGCTCGGCATCGGTGGCTCCAGTAACCGTGTCCCCGAAAGAGACGGCAGGCCGAACCCCCGCCGTGTAGATTTTCCCCATACGACCCTTGTCCCTCGGGAGGCTCTTTCTGAGGCGCCTAAGCTTACGATGCCTTCTAATCAGATCGGCAATCCTAGTCCTACGTTTAGCACACACCCCATGTTTGCCACGCTCGACCCCAGGCGCCAAATCAACCCCCAACGACACGACATGGGTGCCCACCGTTCCAGCCAGCGTTCCGATCCTGCGTCCAAGCCGTAGCGACAGGGCAGGGGTGGAGGCGAAAGTGAGCAGCTTGTCGGCCGCAAGGCCGACTCCCAAATCGCGTTGGAAGGCCTCATGCAGATCTTCGGCGGCTTTGCCCAGGACCTCGACAACATGATCTGGGCTGCCGTACGCACTGACAGCATCATCATCAATGTACGAGGCCAAAGCAACGTCACGGTTGCGCTCAAGAAACTTATCGAAAGGAGCCATGGCATAGACCTTGACACATATATCATTGAGGCAGGACCCCGCTGGTAACCCTGACGTCGCAAAGAGTGGCACCAGGCTATGGTCCGTGCCGAGCCGCAGGATCCTCGGCCCGCGCCAAAAATTGAAAGTGACCTTCACCACGACGGCTGGCAGCCCCGCCGCCAAAGATCGATCGCGAAGAGTGGTGAGCCTGAACGACTCGTAGTATTTAGAGCCATCCCAAGAGAAACCTCCCGTGACTCCACCGTCCCCCTCTTCAGCTTCAGCTCTCACCGCCTGATTCCATATGCTGCCTTCCGCCGACTTCCCCGAACCGAAGGCCCAGTACTTCCTGGGATGGTTTTCATCAAAGCCCAAGAGAGTGGAACGCCGAGCTTTCTCCCAGAGCCTAACTGGGGCAGCGCAAAGCAACGCAGGCCTGAGACCCCCTTTTGGTTTTTCGAGCAGGGGGAAGAGCATCCAATGCACCGCTTTCGGGAAGACTCCGATCTTCTCGATCACTTGAAACATGCAGCAGAGGGCCTCAAGGCCTTCGTCACAAAGCATACCGTAGTGTCTGACATGAATACCGTCCAAACTCTGAGCCGTGTGCGGGCTGAAGGTTTTACACGTAGCACGGGTATCATCAGGCCTCAAGCGCTCAAAGCATTCGCGATCCAGAACTTCGAGGGGCTCGGGGCACGGCGTGGCCCCCCAGAAGGATCCTAACACGTTGGCTTCATTCGCGAGCAACTTGCGCAAGTCAGACGAGAACACACCCGGGGCCGTTTCGATGACCGTGGGGGCCCACTTTGGTTTTAAACGGGACAACTTGTGCATCTTCTTAGCCGAGCCAGAAAGCGCCTCTCTCTGCCATTGGTCCCAGCTCACCTTAGCACGGTTGTCGAGACCCGTACGGGCCGCATCAAAATCATCACTCCAATCGTCGAGCGCAGTCGTTAGCTTGTCGAGCCAACTGGCGATCTGGGTCCAATCCTGAGGGCGAGACGCCACTAACTGCCTGGCTGCACCGACGGTGGCGTCCAGCCTCACCGACAGTCCCTCGCCGTCGAAGGGCTGGTGGAGGCTGGCACACAGGTTACACAGCGCCTGGACGTCCAGGTGGTCAACAAAGTCGCGGTTCTCGTGAACCCTCAAAGCCGTGCACTGGAGATCTCGGGGCGACTGCTGGAGCCAAATCCACCCTTCCAAAACCAACTCTTCATCCTCGGGCCGTCGCCTCGGCTTGGCGAAAACAGAAACCCACTTGGCCGACGGCGGCAGCCCCTTGAGGCCTTTGTTTTTGATCGGGGTGTCGAGCTTACCTTCAAGCTCCAGCTCCATAACATCAGAAAAACTTTTCCAAGCTAAGTTCAGCAACTCCCACGCCACGTTGACAGCACCATGACTGGCAGATCTGTTAGCTTCCTCAGCAAGGGCCCGAGGGATCACCCAAGACGGAGGTTGGGGGGAGGGGCCCAGAGGAAGCTCCCGCGGCAGCCTCTGATGAGTCTGATACACTAGCTGTCTGATCCCGCTAACACCTGCCTTGAAGTGCAACTGGACAGGCTTGTGCGGTCTGTGCGGCCATGTGGTGACGGTGATGGTCTTGTCAACCAACTTCGCCACAGCCGGCGAGACCGCGAAGTAATCGATGAACGAATTAGCCGCTGGCGTCGCACATGTTTCGACCGGGGGCTTTAAGATGACCGCGTTGGCTTTCCTCGGCACCCCCGACAGTTCAAGGATCGATTCGTGGAAGTTCCAATCGCCACCCATAATCGCTAGGTGCTGGCCCTCTAAGGTCCCCCCCGCGCGTTTCAGGATATCCAAGTTACGTTTACTGAGGCCCTCAGAATGATACAAGTAAGCACACGCAGCAATAAGGGCTTTGGGCCACTGGGGAATGTCCAACTCGACTACGATGAGCCTATGGGGGGCCAGCGCGCCCTTCGGACACCATGATGGCCATCGAATACCCACCGACGTACGAGCGAAGATGGCCACTCCTGCGGATGTCTGGCCGCCGTCACATGGTGTTGACGGCGTGCAGAGAAGGTGCCAACCTAACGATAGCGCCTTGGCCGTCTTGTCCCCTTGCGTCTCATCGGTAAACCCAACCTCTTGAGCGAACAGCACCAGAGCTTCCGACCGAGCGAGACGTCTCTCGAGTGTCCTCCAGCTGTTACCGTTGTAGCACTCAAAAACCTGCCCTGGATGGTCGTCAGTTTTTAAACGACATGTTGGCGGCGGACAGACGGCCCCGAATTTCGAAGTCTTGAAACCCGAGCACAACGGCGTGCCACTGGAAGAGGGGGTGGAGCCAGCACCACCAGGAGCTGCTGAGCCCACGCTCTGCTGCTGCTGGGCGGCCCAGTTACCGACGACCCCTTCCGTTCTACAGTTAGTATTTCGAGCTGGATCCAGCGCCAGGTGGGGATGAGGATGCGCCGAAAAAGCGCCACAATCGCTGCCCTGCTGGGCCTCGGGGTCGCGACAAACGGCCCCAGGAACCAAGAGAGCTTGGCCTGACCATGTCTCCATGGTCGTACACACCCCTGCCCTCTTAGCCGCAAGGGCCCCGACCGCAGAGGGCGCCAGGTCGGACAGGGGCGGGGAGACATGGCCTAGAGAGACCGACTGAACATTACTACCCTGAGCCTCCGCCTCGGAGACTCTCAGCACAGGGGCCTGCCCATCAACCGCTTGATCACCGTCGAAGCTGCCGTGGAGCAGGTAGTCGAACAGGTACCACTGGATGCGCAACGAGTTCTGCCGCTGGACTGTCCAGTCAGCCCCGAAGTGCATCGCGTAAAAATCAAAAGCATCATCGGTCAAGACGGTGGGCACGCGCAGAGACTCGACTGGGCGATCTCCCCGAACTGGCCCTGGACCGTGATGTGAACTCCCACTCGACGCAGCCATACGTCGACCAATTTTCTTGGGCGGGGAGAGCACTGCTTGCTGGAGGGTGGGCCACTGCGCGTCACCAAGTACTGGGAATGGCTCCAACAATCCAGCGTCATCATCACCGCATAATCGATCATCGTCAAAGCTGAGCCGTGCGTGGTCGTTTGAGTCGGGCTGCCGACAAAGCCTCCACGATCGCTCGCTTGTCTCCCTTGTGCTTCTCCCAGAAGGCCTCGACATCGGCTGTATCCTGGAAGCATGCGTCCAGCTCCTCATCAGCATCCATAGGCACAGGCTCCGTGACACCGTCTTTACTGCCACTGGCCGCCTTTTTAGCATTCTCCATGAAGAGCTTCTCGTAGTCCTTGAAGGCCTGGGACTCCAACATCTCTTTGATTTCATCCTTGCCCTGAAGAACCTCAGTAGGCAGCTCCAAGCTTGGGACACGAGGAAAAGCACGACCAGGAGCGTCTTGTGGGATGGAGTCCACGAGCTGCTGGTTGAGCGCCTTGACCTCGGCATCCAACGCTCTTTGCTTCGCCACCAAATCATCACGCTTCGCCTCTGCCTCCTTGATCGACTCGTTCTGGAGGCGCAGCTCTTCAGCGATTTGAGTCTGGCGCTTTTTGGCTTTCGCCAACCTGTGCCCGACATTGGTCTGTATCGTGATGTCCGACTTTTTGGCCTCCAACTTGGCACGCACATCACGGAGCTGTGCCAGCAAGAGATCCTTCGCCGTCGCCATGTGGTCTTTGTCACAAGACTTAATCGCCTCCTCCAGCTCGGTGGCCTGGGTGACCAGGGGGTCGTCCTCGGCCTCCGCGCCCTGAGCAGAGGATGGCTGGGCTCCTCCTCCACCAATTGGGCCCTGGGGCCCCCCGGCCCCACCGCGAGGTTGGGCCGCCTTGATGAAGGAGTCGATGCGCTTCTGCATGTCCGCAATCTGCTTCTCAAGCTTAGACTGCTGACGCTCGCCCAGCTTCGGCGCGGGTCCGCCACCACCAGGGTCACGAGCAGGGCCACCAGCACCACCGAACGTCTTAGCCTTTGCGATGACGTGCTTGGGCGCGGGGGCCCCGCAGCGGCACCGCAGCCTGCACGCCCAGTTGGACGTGAGCCCACATGTCTGGCATCCCCAGTACGGTAGCTTGGCACCCTTGACCACATCCTTATTCGCCATGCGCCCCCGCGGGGCAAAGTACGTCGCTGCTCCTGCAGGAGCTCACCAATCACCGAGCCAAAATCAGCTCGCAGCAGCACTTAGCCGCTCTGAAGGTGTACTGCTGCAAGCCCAAAAAACTTGGGCCAGAACGGCTAGCGGGGATAGCGGGAGAGGAGGGAGGGGAATGAGGAGGAGGAAGAGGAGGAGGAGGAGGAGGAGGAGGAGGAGCAGGAGGAGGAGGGATATCATGATGACGATGAGAAGGAGGAGGAGGAGGAGGAGGAGGAGGAGGAGGAGGAGGAGGAGGAGGAGGAGGAGGCGGAGGACGTTTTCGATGGCGCCGGGAAAAACCTGTCCCCGCGCAGGCGCGAACACCAACCAGTCATTGTCCATCCTGTCCATGCCGGCGGGCGGGGCACGCGCCCAGTTGTGAGGAGGGAGACGTAGCAAGAGAGCGGGGCGCAAGAGAGCAAGAGAAGCAGGAAGGGCCACAAGGGGGGCCGGCAGGGCACTCGGATGGACGGCCGCCTGCCCCCCCCCCCCCTGGCGCGCAAGGGCCAGGACGCGTGGCTCCGCCTGGCCTTCGCGAGACCCGCCGAAGACCCGCAGCCTAACTGCAGGCAGACCCAGCCATCACCAGCAGCCGCAGAGGCGCAACGGAGCACCACCAAACGGGGGGCACCAAAGGGAAGGCAAAACGCGCAGTTCCGCAGCGCCGGAGGAACATCTGCAGCAGGGGACAGAGCACACAAAGGGGAACCGCCACGGGGAGGGGGGGGATGGGAGGGAGGGACGCCACATGAGAAAACGAGACTCGATGGGCTGCCCGAACACCATCCCATGGGAAACAATCTACCTTTGGGACAGGTCGCCGCGAGCCTCGTGCTTCAACGATCACAGCCTCACTTCCCTGCGCGCGCGCGCGATCCGCAACGGAAAGTCCAACAACACTAGCAAAAGAAACGACGCAAATACACGCAAACACGCGCAGCGCACAGCACGCCAGCGCGACGTTGCATCGGCGCCTGCCCGCGCTACCTCCCCACAGGATTGCTTGGCCAATCAAGGCCGATCGGCCTTCCTAGTCACGACGCGGCACACATATGATGGAAGAACGATGTTCCAACTTTACCTTGTTCGGTTCTCACGCTGGCGCGTGCCAGAATACTTCAATGGCCTCCCTTCCCACGGGAGTGGAGGCTATTGCAGCATGAGCGGTTCAAGGACAAGTCGAACGAAAGGCGACACAAAAAGCAACGCAAATGGTGACACAAAAAGGAACACAAATGGTGTCACGAAAAGAATCCATGGGAAGCGACCCTCGACGGCCCGCCGCGGCAAGCCGACCTGAATGCCTTTTCGCGGGCGCTTATCCTGGCGATCGCCCCAGCGCGTCTGCGGGCGCAGAAGCTGGCATGGAAACCCTAAACGGCGAGGTCTATTTGAGAAAGTGGTTCGGCAACCGAATGGTGCCGACTACGCGCGCCCGCTCATCTACAAGCCGCACGCATACATCGACCGACGCCTACGCTCATCGCAGCAAGATGACCAGCCATCGGCCTGACGGTCAAGGTCCCTCGCCCAGACATGCCATCTGCAGCTGCTTCTCACGGGTCGGCTCTTGGTTCGCTCGAAGCGAGCATTGTTTGTGCTTTCGCTCCCTTGCCGCGAGCAGGGAGTGCTCGCTATGGCAGCGAGAGCACGCCGCAGGTCGTAGCCGGCGAGACAGAACAGGGTAGCCTTAGGTCGGGCATGTCCTCCTACAGGCGGAGTTTCGACGAGCAATGAAACATAACAAACCATGCTCAAGAAGAGCCAACAAAAGAACCGAAAAACAAGGTCTCCTGACTATGTTTGGGCTGTTTTTGAAGATTCCTCCTGTAGAGGGACGTGCCCGACTTAAGGGTAGCCTCGCACTTCAACAAGGGCCTCGCGCCCACGGGCGTGGGAAGGAGAGGGCCCGCGCCAGCAGTTTTCGGTGCCGGGTCTGAGCGAAGGCGCCTCCCTTGCGGCAGCCGCAGGTGGCGACGAGACTCCGCCTGATCAAAGCAGGATGAGGGGGAGGAGTAGTAGTAGTAGTAGTAGGAGGAGGAGGAGGAGGAGGAGGAGGAGGAGGAGGAGGAGGAGGAGGAGGAGGAGCAGAAGGACGAGGACGAAGACGGAGACGAAGAGAGGAGGAGGAGGAGGAGGAGGAGGACGAGGACGAAGAGGAGGACGAAGAGAAGGAAGAAGAGGAGGATGAGGAAAGGAAGGATAATGGGGGGCGCCTGGCGATCGCACGAGCTCAAGGTCTCGGAAGTGCCTCCAGCCACCTTCAAACTAACCCCCCTGCGCTCACACCGCCGCTGGCTGCGCCGACGGCGGCAGACGACATCGAAGACGACAACGACGACGCAACCGCCGACGCAACCGACGACGACGACTGACGACGACGATGCAAGGCGACGACCAGCACGACGACATCGAAAATGACGACGAGGATGACAACGAAACAAGTGACACACAGGTGCCGACGCGTCACATTCGTCGTCATCCTCGTGACGGCGACGAGGACGACGACGAAGATGGCGGCGACAAAGCCGACGACGACGCCGGCGGTGAATATCGACGGCGAAGAGGCTACGCCTGGAGCCGCCGCGGCAGCAGCGCCGTGGACGCCGGGCGAGGAGGTGCCGCGGGCGACGGGAGGCCGTCGAACACCGGGCGGCCCGAGCGACCTGAGCGGAGAGTCTCCCGCGGCGACGGCGCCGAGGGCGGCGAGGACGGCGCCGAAGGGGACGACAAGACGAGGACGACGAGCACGACGAGGACGACGACGGCGAGGACGACGACGACGAGGACGACGAGGACGAAGACTAGGACGCAGAGGACGGCGAGGACCAAGAGGACGACGAGGACGATGGCGACAACGGGGGCGAATAGTCCTCCCACCTTTCCTCCTCCTCCTCCTCCTTCTCCCACGCCTTGTCCTCCTCCCGCATGGCGTGCCTTTCCAGCAGGCGGCCTCTTCGCCTGCTGCCAGCTCGACGGGGGCGAGCCTGGTTCTCCAAGGGTGATTGGGTGTCCCCTCTGGCGTTTTGTTGTGCTTCTTGTCTTGCACAATGCTTGTACGATGTATGTGCGTGTTACGGTCGGGCTGACAATGGACATTATCAAGCCTGACGGTCTGAACATCCTCCTTCCGCGTCATCTTCCGCTGCTCCTCCTCCTCCTGCTGCGGGAGCATACCTAACTGGCTCCACGGACACGACATATCTTGCACCCGCAGACGGGGAGGAACCTCTGATCCAGGCCTTCAGCGTCGTGGTTATGTTCACGGCGCGGAGATCTGTGTTAGAGAGCCCCGTGGGCGCACCTAGAATCTCGTGGCGCACGCACAGAGTCCCCCAGAAGCCAGCCCAGGCCCGACCCATCTCAAATCGGCAACCGAGCACCACATATAGGGCGACGAAATCCATACATATCCACTGCTCCCTGGCCAGGCCCATCCTGAACCCAGCAGCGGTGCATACGCCACGCCCTCCTGGTTTGGCCAGGAGGGCCTATACACAGCTCCTGGGTTCAGGATGGGCCTGGCCAGGGAGCAGCGGGGGGAGGAGGAGGAGGAGGAGGAGGAGGAGGAGGAGGAGGAGGAGGAGGAGGAGGAGGAGGAGGAGGAGGATGAGGAGGAGGAGGAGGACGAGGAGGAGGAGGAGGAGGAGGAGGAAGAGGCCGAGGTGCATACATTTCGTGGCTCGGCGAAGAGAAAGAAGACGTCACGATCAGACGGATCGAACGAGCAGGTCAGGAGCAGAGCGCAGGGTGACGAACGAGCAACGCGCACCCATGCTCATAGGTGGGACGGAGGGGGCTATGGGTGCGTGTTGTCGGATGGGGGTCCCCGCTCGAAAGGAAGCACCCCCCAGGATCCGACAACTCGCACCCATACCCATAGCCAGTCCTCCTCCCAACATTCCCCCTACGGGTATGGGTGTGTGTTGCTCGTTCGTCACAGGGGGAGGCCCCATAACACGGCCCCCTCCCCCCCAAACAAACGCCCAGAAGCCACCTGGGCCTCTCGGTAGGCCGATCGTCGACCAACAGCGCCAGAACGGGAACCGGCACTCGTCCCCCGCCCCTCGTCCCCCTCCTCCTCCTCCTCCTCCTCCTCCTCCCCCTCGTCCCTCCTCCTCCTCCTCCTCCTCCTCGTACTCGTCCTCCTGTTCCAGCTCTCTCTTGCTCCCCCGCCACCTCCTCCTCCCCGGCTGGAGGCCCGAAACTGGTCAAACCCTTGAACCCCGATCCTCCTCCTCCTCCTTCTCCTCCTACTGCTCCCTCCCTCCTGTCTCCTCCTCGGTAACTGCCGTCCTGGCCCGAGGCTTTGGGGCTTTGGGTGCAGGTTCCAAGAACCTGCGAGCCTCTCAGGACTGCCGCAAGACGCGCCGACCCGCCATACCAGCGTCTGGACAGTCGTGCCCCAAGAGGGGACGCTCGCCACCACGCGCCGCAGATTCAAGCCAGCGTGGCACCGCTGATTGAGAGCACAAAAGAGGATCGCCAGAGCGCTCCTCCGCGTCGCAGCAGCCAAAGAATTGCTCGACAAGCATCACAGCTCGATGGCGCAGTCTAGTCATCAAGACAATCGTTCGCAGGCCAAGTTTTGGGCATGCAGCACGTGCCAGCGGACGAACATCTATTCCAGCAAGAAATGCAAATTCTGCGTGCCAGCGCCCGACAACAGCATCGACACTGTTCCGGACGAAGTAGAATCAACACCGCCATGGATCTACCAGTCTCGCACGAGGAAGCCACAGTGGTCAGCGAGCTGGACGCATCAGGGACAATGGTAGCAAGAGGATACAGCAGGAGGACCACGCCCTAGACGGGCCATGCCAGTTCAAGCACCTGGCAGGCGAGCAAGAGATGGCCTCACGCCACCGTTGCCACGTCCAGCACGGCCCGAAGAAGCCATGAAGCATCGACTATGGTTGCCAATGCCTACGTCGAAGAAGGATATCATTGCTCACCGAGATCAGTTGAAGATCAACCTCGATGGACTGGACAAGCAAATCAAGAGCGCCTACCAGATAGGCCAACGCTCAGCCCGCATTGTAGGGCTCGAGCAGGGCTACGCGGTCACCCTCTACACGATCATGTACGCCAGGGAAAGCCTACGTCGACAGGATCAGGAAGCGATTGAGTGACGCCCAGAGAGCTGAAGACCACGCGCTTGATGAGCACAAGAAGGTAGTCACCCTCACGCAGGCGCTCTTCGAAGACGTGCAGAAAGCAGAGGATCTGTTATCGCACTGCGAGCGCCTCGGGGAGGAGAATGACGACGAGGATGTACACATGGAGGACAAACCAGCTCAAGCACAGGAGGTACCAGCAGCCCCAGAGGTGGCACAGGCATCAGCCAAGAAGGTGCCAACGAGTGCTGACCAGACTGCCACCACGGCAGCATGCATCGCGGCCATGCAGGCGACCAACATCGACCTGGCAGCCCAGGTCGGCGACCTCGCCACCCAGATGGCGACCATCCAGCAGGCCCTTGCGGCGGTCATCACGAACGCCTCGCTGGCACCGCCAGCAGGACAGGCCACCCCACAGACCATGGGCCAGGCACGAGCGCCACCGCCGGCGAGCCACGTGGCCCACGCAGGCGCGGCGTCAGCCCCACTTGGCCGCAGGGCCCGTGCCATGGCCGCCACATCCAGCGCTGCACGGAGAGGCAGCTGTCACAGGTGACCAGAGCGGATGTACCAGCAGCGGAGCGGGCGGTGACAGCCCCCAGACCAGGGAGAGCGACCTCGGCATCAGCCAAGCCGGCCGACGCGAAGACCCCGAAGAAGATCGCGCTGAGGACCGCAGCGGACAGGTCAAGAAGCAAGCGCATCCCAGGCAGCGTCCTCGGGGTCGTCTTCGACGAGGGCAACGTCCGCAGGGCCGCCGCCGAGGACGTCAAGGTGGACTCCGACGAGGACGGCGCCGACGAGGGCATGGGCGACGAGCCCAGTTCAAGGACGGCCCGCCAGGGCCAAGAGGATGAATCTTGACAAACACCGTTGCTTGCTGGAGGGGAAGTAACAGACATCTCCCCAGGAACTCAGGACGACCCATGCCCCACCCCTCCATTGGAGCCAGGACCTGATCTTCGTGGAATCGTTTCCAGCCCCATCCCCAACTTAGCGGATACCCCGGACCTGCTCCAGAAAAGGTGGGAATGAGAGTTACTTGCCGATGCGGTCACTTACGCAAAATTTTGGCACCCGACCACTATCGCAGGTCTTTCTAGGCTGGGCCCCGACCCAGGCATCCCACTTATGCGTCTGAACAGATACACTGACGGCACGGCTGGGGGATACAAAGATTGGGAGAGGAATGGCTGCACTCCCGCGTGGCCATTTGTGGTCATTGCAGCAGCGCGTGAGCACACTGGGTTATACGGCTATTTAGGAAGTACTCTTGAATCAGCACAAACACTGTACGCTACGTCGTTACACTCAGCAGCAACATCAGATGAAGCAGGTATATGGGCAAGGGCTTTGCCTATCAGCACGGCAAGCAAGTTCCAGCACATCCCGTTGGTTTGCAAACCGACCGACCACGTGAAAGTCGTACGTAGTGCCTCCCTTGGAGCTCTCAAAGGTCCCCTCAAAGGCCCACAATGGACCCTGGACAGCCTGGTGCAAATACTACACCACAACTGTGCCAACTTCTGTTGGGAACATGTCCCGGGCCACTCCGACCATGCATGGACCGAAATGGCAGATACCACAACACGTCTTGCAGCCGTGCACCTTCTCTCGCACCTGCCAGTGTTACGATGGCGAGCGGAGCCCGACCTACCATGGCACCAGCAGGCACTGAGGTGGATGTGGCTGGACATCTTGGCCGTGGAGCGGCGCGCCCAGTTTCCGCCAGCCTCGGGCACGCCACTCCGGCCGCCGCTTGGCGCCACGATCAACTTGCAGGATGGGCTACCTCAACGCATCACATGTCCATGCGAGCCACGGCCAATGCACTTACTCTACATCCCAGCATGTGGGCTGACCATCTAGACGACAGTGGACCTGGCCCAGGTCGTAGCATGCAACTAGCAGGTAGCTTTGCAGCGCAGGACTACTACATAGGTGGGTTCCAGGAAACCAGGCTGCAGTTACACAAAACACAGTATGTAGGATAATCCACAGTATTTCACTCATCAGCTACACCAGCAGGTACAGAAGGGTGTGCAGTGTGGATCAGGCAGCATATTGAATACATGCCAGGACACACCATCAGGGAAGACATGTGCAGGGTCTTACAGTTCTTACACGCAGGGCCGGCCAGGCTCATCGTCTCTATATGGGGACCAGGCATTTCACTCAACATCATTGTGCTGCATGCCCCACTCTCCAGGGCAGGAGCCACAGGAGAGGCATCCCAAGTACGTTTGAAGGAGTGGTGGACAGCCACCACCGCGCTAGTGCAGCAGACAAGGCTAGGAGCCGAACAGCTAATCACTTTGGCAGATGCGAGTGCGGCGGTCGGCAACCTATGCTCCGAAGCAATCGGGTCCCAGGACAAGGAAAACCAAAACCTTCCAGGGACGTTTCAAAAAAGGAGCATCAAGCAGTCAAGGCACTAGTCATGCTTCGGCCGTCAGGACACGTCCAAGAACGCTCCGCCCCGCAGATAGAGCTGCGCTCGACCCAGCTTTGCATGATGACCCAGAGGCCTGCAGCAAGTGTAAGCAGCTGCTCGCAAATGCTCCCACAATTGAATACAACGTGCACAGCACAGACCACACACACACACTCTTGATGGCCATGTGCGGGAGGCAATGCAGCAAGCCTGTCCAGTGCGCAAGACGGTCAGCGAAAGGCAGCCACGACAGTGCTGGATACGGACTGCCGCATTGGAAGCCATCGACAAACGCACCGCTCGCATACGGCATACGCGCACACTACGAGCGCAGGTAGCCAGGCTCCGCGGAGCTATGTTCGGCTTCGTCTGGGCGCACTGCACACATCATGCCAGGCACGTGGATGCATACATGCTCGGCGACTCTCTACGATACGAGCCCCCGACTCCAGCTACACTTGTGGAAGCACGTGGAGAACAACATGCGCGCATTCAGCACGGTACGTACAGATCTCATCGAGATTATCAAGGAATCGCACAAGCTCCAACACGCGAGCACCACAACACGCAAACGGGCCAAGTTGCTGCGAATTGTGCGCAGGCCACGCATAGAGGTTGTTCTGTGCCAGTATGTCACTACACGACCCTGCACGAACGGGGCTTGCTCCTTTTTTGCGCAGTGCGTGCGAAGACTGCTGTGCTTACTCTCGCGGCAAGGGACAACACGCAGGGAGCTGATACAATTACACAACACGTTTGTTGCACGAATGAGCTCACAAACTGACACCATACAATATTACCGCTCGCTAGGTAACCCACAATTTACTGAATGGCCCAACCACCACACAAATAAGGCATTCACTACTCTACGGCGAATGGGGGCTGGGTCCAAGAAACGGACACTACTAAGGTCACTACATATAGCCAGGCATCCCAACGCCACGCCAGCCTCATATTCTACCGAGG
This sequence comes from Prorocentrum cordatum, assembly GCA_963575745.1. Lineage (NCBI taxonomy): Eukaryota > Dinophyceae > Prorocentrales > Prorocentraceae > Prorocentrum > Prorocentrum cordatum. The sequence goes on from CAUYUJ010015734.1 coordinate 115,009, forward strand.
CAGCCAACATATGGCTACGGCACTTTGGCAAGGAGCTTAGTGCAATTTTTGTTTTTTTTTCCCGATCGCGCATACCCAAGCGGCCCATGACATGCTCCCTCCTTTGCCAGAAGCTGAGGTCAACGGAGCTGTCCCAGAGGAAGCTTTCCTGCCAGCACTCGCTCAATTTCAGACCGCCTGCAGGCGATCCCGCGCCCCAGCTCCCAACCTGGACGGCATCTTCGACAGACTGCTGGCCAATTTCGGCACTGACGTAGGTCATGTTTACGTATCGAGGAGCCAGCACAATGGAATGGGGGATGCTACTGGAACGTATGGAAGCGAGGAGGAGACCTATCTTGGCCCATCCACTCCAGATCAATCATGATACGCCCACAGATTGGAAAGACCTTTCGCTCCCTCATGCGCACCCCGCTTGCAGACGCATTGCCGGAAAAAGCTGCAGAGACGCAGTTCGGAGGAATTGCGGGCAGAGGCGTCGACCTGGCAGGATTGGCCCTCAGACCGCGCTGAGGTGCAGAATGTTTCAACCATGTTTTGGCTAGTGGACGTCGTGCAAGCTTTCTACACATCCCTGGGACAACTGGTCACGACCTTTGTGGGCCCCGGGAACGGCAGGGCCGTTCTTTCACCGTTTCCAAAAAAGTGTCCCTTGAAAACGGAAACGGCAAAAAAACGGCGACCGGAAACGGCAAAAAAAACGGCTCCAGGATTGGAGCCGGAGCCGGAACCGGTCAAAAAACGGCGACGGGACCGGTAAAAAAACGGCGTCGGAACCGGCAAAAAAACGGCAGAACGGAACGGGTAAAAAAACGGCCCTGTCGATTCCAGGGCCCACTAAGGTCACGACTACGTGCAATGCTGTGGGAGACGTTGCAATGCTACTTACGCTTGCAGGGCTGACGCCAGCAGCAATGCACCGCCTCACGGAGCGTCTCAGGCTGGGCCCCAACGCTCCGGACAAGGGCCAAGTCGGCCAGCATCTGGCGGCCCTCACGGCCTCGTCCTACCACGGTTCCTGGTTCACCTACACAGGCTGTACACTGTACACTGATCGCGTTTCCTATGTTGGGTGGAGTTCCTGGACAACAGCTGGAGGACGTGGTACTAAACATGTATCATGACTGAGTGTGTTAACCTAGCCAAGCAACAACTTATGGCACTAAACATACCTACGCGTATATCGACACTAGAAGGAGCGTCCCTCACCCAGCTCTTGGCACACGAGCCAGCCACGACCATCCATGCAGTGGACATCTGATTGTTTGACGACGGTGCCTTTGCAGTATTAGGCTCGCCCATGCATTCCCTTGCTGCAGGTATCGTGTCATCCAGTTTCGTGGGGCGAGGGCTCCAGCTCAACTTCAAGAAAGGCAAGCCGGAGCTGTTATTCCAATTTTTCGGTACCCACGCCAAGCTCGCCAAAATCGACCTCTAGAAGATACGAGAGGGCAACTTCCAGGTTAAAGCCGATTCTGCCGGGGAATTCACTATCTGTGCGGTCCGACAATATCCCCATCTCGGGACCATCCTGGACGAGAAAGGAGCCACGGGACCGGAAGTTGCTCACAGAGTTGCGGGGGGTGCCCAGTCATCTCAGGTCCTAAGAAGGCGTCTTTCCCGCACTGAGCAAGGACCCTACAGCCATCACGTTCTCCAAGCTACCCAACGACCAGGAAAGCATGGACGAGAGTTTGCCAGGCAAGGGAGACCAGACAGACATCAAGATGCGCTTCGTCAATGCTCTGATCACGTCACCCCTACTTTTCAACGCTGGCACGTGGATCCACCCTAAAGAGGGAGCTATACAGACGCTGCGCAACAACATGATTAGGAGATATCGAGCAGCAGCAGGATTGCACAGACACGATGACCAGGCAATACCAGACCAGGAAGTCCTAGCAGCAGTCACGCGACCCGACCTGTACACATAATCACGTATACACAGGCTAAGGCCCCTAGACAGAGTGCTACATCATGGCTCTGCTTTACTACTGGGCATACTTGTACATGCGTACAGGACTTCCATCCTACACCATACCAAACAACTGGCATGGATACACCACAATTTAGAGAACCTACAACGGCTAGGCACGGTACACAAAACATACTGCGAACTGCCTGGCCCGTGCGACGACCTGGCACCATGGGAACGGCATGTCCGTACCTCGCTCACGGCATGAAGGCAGACTTTGAAAGTGGCGCAACGCGGAGCGACCTGTGCGCAGGCGAGGGCGACACTGGCTGGCAAGGCCGAGCGTGACTTCTTTCAGATCGTGCAGAGCAGCGACTTTCCCCTCCCAGTTACGCATCACGACCGCCCCTCGGAGCAGAAGAGGAAGAAACGCCAACAACACACTCATATGTCCGTGGTGCTCGACAGTATTTCCGAAAGCGAGGGCGCTCAAGCAACATGTCATACGCATGCACCATACCATGGTATCACAAGTGAAACATGTCATGGGGGCCACGACTGTATTCAGGGCTTGTGCTACTGAATTTGCATCCAGGCGGCAATTTCGGAATCGTCTCGATTTCGACTCCTCAAGATGCTGCCTCTCGCACTTTATGCACGACATGCAGCTGTCAGCCTCTGCAGCGGAGGAAGCAACAGAAAAGGACCGCCAACACGGTCAAGACCAGCGGACAACTGGCCTAGGACGGTGGAGGGCGGCGCACCCAACTGTTCCAGCACAGTGTGCCGACGGTATGCTGTGGGAATCAGCTTGGGTATTTTCACACTTGGAGGAGAATGACGCCAGAGAGGTACTGCGAGAATCCAGCTACGAGCTTACTCCTGAGGCGCTTCTGACCATGACCGACGTCTGGACCGAACGACCTGCCCCACGGCCTCCAGAGGCCATCTACCCGGCACATGAAAGATACTCTCTTCAACACGTACCGTGGAAGCTACAACGGTCGGAAGTAGATATACGTATACATATATATATGTCATGAAGATGCACTGTGGGAGACGGCGCACGGGCGACATACGGCACCACATCGAGAACATGAATGTGCGCGCGCACGTCATATGCACGGTCCTGTCCATCGACATTGCGATCGACACGATAAGATGCGACATCACGAGGCACGACACATTTGAGATGTGGGCTGCGCATGTGAGATCACGGAGGGTCTGGGTCACTGCGGGGGGGAGGGGGCATGTGAGACCTGGAGCGCGGCTCGCTGGGAGGAGCCCCCCCCCGCTCAGGACTCAGGCTCAGTACTGGGGGGTACCATGGAGCACGGATAAGCAGCTCGAGATAGGAAATAAGTGGCTCCAGTCCCTCAGCCTCCTCATGGCGGAGCACGTCAGAGCAGGCACGTGTGCGTGGCTGGAGCACCCGCAGCCAGCAGTTTGGAGAGCACAAGCAGCCTCCAGCTTCGCGTGGCTCCCTCTTAGGCCAATCGAGTGCTGCAGCTGCCAGCGCCATCGATTTTCATCGGTGCACGCTGCAGGCCGCCCTGCCAGAGACCATAGGTAGAGCCCCCACCAGGATCCTTGCCCTGAGGCTCCCCAATATGCATCAGTATCTCGCAGCCAGTTATGGGGCGAAGTGCTGTCACGACAGGGGAGTACACACCACACTGTTGGGCAAAAGGGAAGCTAACCGCATCTTCAGGACCAGCGCCAAAAAGACGTGCCCTGACAGAGCGTGTGTAGCAATCGCCCAGGCAATGCACGATGCAGTACGGAGCGCTTGGCCCTCGGATGCAGAAGAAGATAATCCACCTCCTCCCCCCACCTCAAATGTGGCCCCTGAGGGGAGGCCATTGCAGATACAGGGTCATCCGATGTCAGAGCTGACCTGTCAGATGACTTCTGGGAGGCTCCAGATTTCGCGCACACACACACAGACACACACAGACACACACAGACACACACAGACACACACACAGACACACACAGGCACACACAGACACACACAGACACACACAGACACACACACAGACACACACACACACAACACACACACACAGACACACAGACACAGACACACACACACACACACACACACACACACACACGCCCACACACGCACACACACGCACACATACACCCACACACACACCCACACACACCCACGCCCACCCACACCCACCCACCCACCCACCCACACACCCACACACCCACCCACCCACCCACCCACCCACCCACGCACCCACCCACGCACGCACGCACGCACGCACGCACGCACGCGCGCGCGCACGCGCACGCGCACGCGCACGCGCACGGGCACGCGCACGCGCACACGCACACGCACACGCACACGCACACGCACGCGCACGCGCACGCGCACGCGCACGCGCACGCGCACCACGCGACCACGCGCACACGCGCACACGCGCACACGCGCACACGCGCACACGCGCACACGCGCACACGCGCACACACGCACACACGCACACACGCACACACGCACACACGCACACACGCACACACGCACACACGCACACACGCACGCACACGCACACACGCACACACGCACACACGCACACACGCACACACGCACACACGCACACACGCACACACGCACACACGCACACACGCACACACACGCACACACGCACACACGCACACACGCACACACGCACACACGCACACACGCACACACGCACACACGCACACACGCACACACACACGCACACACGCACACACGCACACACGCACACACGCACACACGCACACACGCACACACGCACACACGCACACACGCACACACGCACACACGCACACACACGCACACACGCACACACGCACACACGCACACACGCACACACGCACACACGCACACACGCACACACGCACACACGCACACACGCACACACGCACACACGCACACACGCACACACGCACATTCACACACACACACACACCGCGATGTCCAGGAAGCGAGGTGACCCAGAACTTTGCCGTTGGTTTCCTCCCCCGTCCTCGCCTCCTGCTGGCTCCTCCCCCGCCCCAGCCGAGGATGAAGGGGCCCGAGGACACACAAATAAATACACACAAATAACAGGATTCTTTGTATTTTTCCATATTTTCTGGGTTTCTGTCTTCCCCCCCACTTCCTACAATTTCCCATATTCTCTAGGGAATCGACGATTCATTATGTCTGTGTGATTTTTTCCCTCCCGAGAGGAACTCGGTAACACCCGCCGCCAGACCCCTGCGCCGGCGGCCACTGCTGCTGCAGGCGGCCGCCCCGCCTCCCAGCCCTGAGAGGCCGGAGACCCGTCTGTCTTCCCAGAGGACGGGGTTCCCCCCCCTCTCTTCCCTGCCTCGGTCGGGTCGGGCGAAAGGGGGATAGCAAAGCGGGGGGCTGAGAATCAGCTCACGTAGCTGATTTTCCCTGCGCCTCCCGGCGCCGAAGGCGGCTGTGTATCGAGGACTGGGCCCCTCGGTGAGGCCGAATCCAGCTGCATGCAGCAAATTTCGTACCCCCCTCTTGCCCAATCCCCCCTTTCGTCCGGCCCGACTTGCCTCTTTCGGCCCCCTCCCCTCCCCCGCCCCCTCCCCCCGTCCTCACAGCTGACCAGTTGGCCAGGATAGCAGCCCATCGAGCAGCAGCCCGCGAACGACGCCACAGGCGCGTCGCCCCACGGCCTGGTCAGAGCTTACCCTATAGTTTTGACTCTGTGAGTTGCCCTTGGACGCCTCTCTCAGTACAGGCCCCGGGGCTCTCTCACCAGAGCTTTCTAGAGTTGAGAACGTCTTCGCGACACTGCCATCGTCCGCCGCCGCCGCTTCCTGTTGGCTAGGGGGCGCGACTCGAGCGGCTCGTCCGGCTGGTCGCGCAGCTGGCGGGGAGCCTCCAATGGGATAGCTGGGCGCGGCCGAGCTGGCCGCCACAGAGGGGTGACCATCGGGCAAGGAGGGGAGCGAGAGAGGGGGGAGAGACAAGCTAGGAGCGCTCGCGCCATGTCCGACGTCCTACCCCTCCATTCCATCCCTTTCCATTGCGTTCAGCCCCTCTCTATTCGCAGAGTCGGGTGTCAGGAAAGACCTTGATCCCGAGAGGACTTGAACCCCTGGGAGTCAAGAGTTGGGCGGACATGAAGGAGGCGCAGGGGTGGAGGGGAGGAGGAAGAGGAAAGATGATGAACGAAGGCGGAGCAGGGAGGTGATTGGACCTGACCGGCACACACGCACACACGTACACACGCACACACACACACCCACACACACCCACACCCCCCCACAACCCAACACCCCCACCCATCCCCACCCATCCCCACCCATCCACACCCCCACACCCCCACACACCCACACACCCACACCCACACACCCACACACCCACACACCCACACACCCACATACCCACACACACCCACACACCCACACACCCACACCCCCACACCCCCACACCCACCCACACCCCCACCCACCCACCCACCCACCCACCCACCCACCCACGCACCCACGCATCCACGCACGCACGCACGCACGCACGCACGCACGCACACACAAACACAAACACACACACACACACAAGCGTTGCCTCTACAAAAAAGGTAACCCACGGCACTCCAAAACCACTCTCGGTGCGTCGTCTCGTCGGACGGAACCCGATGGAAGTTCTTGAATGCGGCATGCGCTGCAGCGGGAACACCACTCCTGCTGATGAAACACTGCGGTCAGAGATGTGGCGAGAGCGCCGTCCCACTGGCCAGAGGCGTTGTGGAGATCGGCCTGTGTGGCACGCGCAGCAGCGGGAGCATCAGTGTCGCTGATGCAGGAGCACGTGCACCGCTGCGACGGGAACACCATCCCCTTGCATGGAAGATCGACGAGAACTCGCACATGGTGTAGGCCCTGTAGCCAGAGTACCACTTGCACTGATGCAAAAATACTTCCAGAGCGATGATGCGAGCGCCGTTCGATTGGACGGAGGCCGTCTGGAGAATATTATTGACTGTAGCAAACGCTGCAGCGGGAGTCTCACTTTTGAAAGGCCGAGAACGTGCTGTCAGGTAAGATCAATCTCGAAGGCCAGCTCGGGACAATCCTGTGTGAAGCACTGTGTGCGAGATGGGTGTGCGAAAATAAAGATATAGCACGACGGGGGAGAGGAGAGCAGTACTCAGACAGTGCAAGGTGTGGAGGAGGACGAGGAGGAGGACGAGGATGAAGGTGTACTAGAGGACGCGCCAGGGGACGTCCTAGGGAAGGTCGAAAGGGGCTTGCAACGCGCGCGACGTGCCAGATGACGTGCCAAGGGATGTGCCAGGGGACGTGCCAGGCGATATGCCAGCGTGAACCTGCGCGGGGCATATGATCCAAACGAAGATTGTGCCAACAGATTCGGGGTGCCCATTTTGGTACACCTCTCACGCGAATAATTCCGCTGGCCCTCACCGATCTGGTGTATCGAAAAAGGAACTCGTCGGCCTCCTTCATGGCGACGGAGACAAGGTTACACATTGAAAGGGAACGCTGGGTCCGAGCTTTTCCTGAGAAAAGGAGGAGGAAGACGAGGATGAGGACGAGGATGATGATGAATATGAGGATGAGGAGGAGGAGGAATACGAGGGCCGAGAGCGGTTGAAGAAGGGGAGAACATGGGGAGGACGAGGAGGAGGAAAACGATGACGAGGACACGGAGGGAAACATAAAAACATGTGGCGGATTTCGGACACCTTAAACAAAAAACGTGTTCATGCCTTGGAGGCGTTCCGCCGACCTTCCGCCGTGCGGAAGAGATGACAACTCCTTCGATCCTCGAAGGCAAAGCCTTTTCTGGAACGCCTCAGGTGCTTCTACTGTAGGTGGCGAATCTATGAACCGTTCACATACGAAGTAAACAATACCCTGTGCGGAAGCAGCCAACGAGCATCTTCATCGGCTCAATGCTAGACCGACACAGCAAAACTTGCGATTGTGGGCGCGCCACCAAGCAGTGAGACCCTTCAATTGTTCACAGTTCCTCTAGCTTTGGCCTCGGCTTCTCACCGGCGGCCGTCTCGCTATCGCGCTGATTGAAGGTTCCCCACATGCCAGTGTAGCGATCACCACCAGGAAGCCCTTCGACAACGTTTGCAAGGGACTCCAAGTCACCCTTCTCGAGCACCTTTGAGAGCAGCACGGCCTCAGAATTCTCGACCAAGCGTCTCGGCTTCGTCGTGCCGGGGATCGGCACCACATCCTGGCCTTGCGCATGCACCCAGGCCAGTGCCAGCTTAGCCGCCGTAGGCTGAACGCCGACGGGCGGGGTCCGCTGGGCCATCTTGCTCGCCAGGTCATGGAGCCGGTCGCCGCTCTTCTTGTTCTCCTGGAACTTCTCGTCATCGAAGCGCGGCAGATTCTTGCGAAAATCGCCGTCTTTGATCTCCTCGCGCGCAGTGAAGGTGCGGCTCAGCAGGCCGCGATTGAAGGGAGAGTACGCCACGATGCCGACGCCCAGCTCGCGAGCTGTGGGCACAAGCTTGGCCTCGACGTCACGCGTGGCGATGGACCACTCGATCTGGATGGCCGTAACGGGGTGAACAGCGTGCGCTCGGCGCAGCTCATCGGCAGTGCATTCGCTCAGGCCGACGTACCTGATCTTCCCCTCGGCCACCAGTGCCTTCAGCTCTGCCATGGTATCCTCGATCGGCGTCTCGGGGTCAATGCGATGCTGGTAGTACAGGTCGATGTAGTCTGTGCCTAGGCGCTTGAGAGAATCGGCAACCTGACTGCGGATAACCTCTTTCGAGCTGTTGAAGGCGAGTCCTGCCTCTCCCATCGTGATACCGAACTTCGTGGCAACGACCCACTTGTCGCGGCCATGCTTCGCGATGGCCCGGCCCACGAGCTCCTCGTTGGTGGCGCCGCTCTCGAAGTGCTGGTAGATCCAGGCGGTGTCCAGGAAATTAATTCCCAACTCCTGCGCCTTGTCCAACGTGGCCATGTTCGTCTCCTCGGCCTCCTTTCGACTAGGGGGTCGACTACACAATTGCGTAACCCCAGGCTTGATTTCCTCGTCGAATATACAAGCGGATTACGTGGAATGATCGTATATCCACGAATGGTATGCACATTTTCGTAGATTCGACGAACAAGCCAACCTTGAGGTACATCAATGATGTAGTCGATCCCCTGCTCGATCCTTGGGGTCCGTGCCATAGATGACTCGGAGGGCGGAAGAGCACACCCCAGCAATCCACTCTTCGGACGTCCGCGGGCGGCCTCTTCTCGGGAGCGGCCAAGAGGGGGGTGTCCAAGAGGGGGGGGTGCAAATCATGACCGGCGGCATGTGCGCGGCCCAGCAGGGGGGGCAGGGACGTAATGAAATAAGAAGGGGCGCCGTGAAATCTGGGGAAATATCATGACCCCCGCCATGATATCCACCCCCCCGAGTCATCACCCCCCTCTTTTCCGCCCCCGATCTTCGCTGGCCCTAAGATTCGACGGCGCGAAACATCTGTCACTGCACCGACCTTGCAGACGTGCGTGCAGACCTTGGCTTTGGCGTGGGCTTCTGCCCATGCAAAATCTCGAGACGGCGAGTGAAAATCGACGTGAATTTCGCGCGGGTGATTTTCAGTCCTCCTTCCCGCCCCAAGAAACCCGCACGAAATGCACCTCGAAATCCGGAACGACATTTTCCAGGACACTCCAGGCCCATCCTAGCGTTTTTCGAACGAAATCCGCTCTGCGATTTTGGCGCCATGACATCTGCAACATCGTAGGTGAGGAGCCGAACTCTATACACCGACGCTTTCCCTGGCCCCGCACTGGCATTCGCGCAAAAAAGCGGATGCTGGTGTTTTCGGGATCCTGGTGTCTACATTTTTCGTTGCTTCCCCGAGAAAGCAGGGAAACAAGCATACACCACACGACCCCGACGTCGTCCCCGACCCTCGAAACGTCCTGGGATTGAAACACAGCCGCCACCGGTAATGTACATGCTCCAGTTTCCGAGAAGGACGCCGCGACAGGAGCCCCGGACCCAGTCTTTCTGCGCCACACCTCGCGTCGAAGGAGAACCGACGCATAAACACAACCTCTCGGCGCTCCGCGCGGATTCCCGGGATCCGCGCGGCGCGCCAATCCATCTATGTTCATGGCGCTTTTTCTCTTCTTCGATCGAGCCGGGTCGATCCACGCGGCCTTTTGGGGCCTGACGTCGGGCGGAGCAGCGCGGCGTGATACCGTTAAGTCGGGCCTGTCCCCCTACAGGGGGATTCTCCTGTCCCCCTACAGGTAGATTTTGGACGACAAAAAAATACCCCAACAAATACTCAAAAGATGCCCGAAAAGACTCAAACAAAAATCCCCAGGCTATTTCTTGACTATTCTTGAATATTTCTTGACTATTCTTGAACCTTCCCACTGTAGAGGGACAGGCCCGACTTCATGGCACCGCTGCGAGGCTACATGGGGACTTTGGACGAAAATTTAAAACACCCAACAGATGCTCAAAATATGCCCGAAAACACTCAAAACATAGCCCCCAGGGTATTTCTCTTGACTAGTTTTGAATCTCCCCCCTGTAGAGGGACAGGCCCGACTTCCTGGCACCGCTGCGGGGCTCGGACCTGGGGGGGGTGGCATTGGTACTCTTTCGCCCAACCTCCCCCCCCCCCGATTTTGGCAAGGCTCGCGCTGCACGGGGTTCTGCCGCCTTCTTTTGCCTGATCGTTCCCCCGTTCGTTTTGTCTTCGTTCTGCCCCTGCTGCAGAGCGAAAAGAAACGTAAGCGGAGCGACGGAACCGCAAAGACACGGTTGAGCTCGCGCCCTGGCTTCTGGTGCTCGAGTCCGGTGTCGACTACAGAACCGATCTGCCCCAGAATCGACTTGTCCGCCGAGCCTGCGGAGCATGCGCAGAATGCCCCACAGACCAACGGAACATGTTACGCATGTTCCGAAGACTCGACAAACGAGCTAATCTTGGGGCAAATCAGATCTGTAGTCGATCCCCTGCTCGCTGTGTGCTCCTCTGACCTCCTGAAGGCCGTCATGCCCATCGTCCCGAGGCCCTGCGCCGACACCTGCAGGCCCTGGGAGCCGAGGGCACGGGGAGCAAAGCGCGCGGGCACGGGGGCACGCGCCCTCTTCGGGGGCACGCCGCGGAGGCCTCTGCCTCGGGTCGGCGCCGGAGGCCGACGCGGAGTGACTGTCGGGTCGCTACTCGGCTGCACGGAACGGCCCTGGGTTACTCGGCTGTGCGGAGAGGAGCGGCTCTTCGGGGGCCGCGGGTGGACCAAGCACCAGTCACAGGCGCGCAAGACGCCACTGTCGCATCGCGTGCGGCGATCGGGGGACTGGGCCCGCACCACAGGTCACTCCGGCGATGGGGTCACTCTTGCGTGCAGTCGAATAGCGCGGGCCTCTGGAGGGCGTTCGGAACGATCCGGGCACCCCAGGACGCCGCTGGAGGAGGCGCAGCTGCTGGAGAGCATACCACGGCTGGAGAACCGCCGGGAACCAACGAACACGTCCCAAAACCTCGACCCTCGAGCCTCCCCCTACCTCCTGGCGAGCGGAGCGCGCCAGGGGCGGCCCGAGCGCCGCAGCGGGGGGGGTCCAGCGCCGACCCAAGACATCCATGCGCAGGCGTTGCTGACTACCTACCAGACCACCCCAACCCAACCCGAAGACCCGAATTTCGGGTTTGGGGGGGCAAGGGTTCCACACGTGTTTTTTCGTTGTTTCCCGACCCCCCCCCCCCACTGGAAATCGAGGGTAAATTTGAGCCTTCGGGTTGGGTTGGGGTGGTTTGGTGGGTGGTGAGTTGCGACGGCTTGTGCCCATGCCGCCGTTTGCTCCCCGAGAGGGGCACGCGCGGCAATCTCTGCTGGGCCGCCCGCGTCGGCAGCGCCGCGAGGAGCGCCGGCAGCGCGCGCAGCAGCATGGCTGGCCTCCTGGTGGCCGGGCGGGGGCTGCCGCGTCCTCCCCTCTCCCCCGCTGGTGTGGGCGGCCGTGGTGCCGTCGGGGCAGCGCCAGGAACCATGAAGCGGCTGCGTGCGGAAGACGAGCGGCCCAGCCACGCCCGACGGAGAGAGCGGAGGGTCGAGAGCAGGGGGCGTGACGAGACCGGTCCAGGAGTCGAGAGAGAGAAGCCCGCTGCCCCTCGAGGGGGCCATCCCGACGCACGCGGTCCAGTGCGCAAACACCCACCTTGGCGGCGCTGCCCGCCGTGGGGCAGGAAGGATATGGACCGCTGAGAAGAATATCACGACGGACAAATTTCTGGCCGTTCTCGGCCTCCAGGGGCCCTCACCAAACCCCATGGCACCGTCACGCAACGACCCGGGATGAAAGAAGCGTTCCCGGGGAGCGGGTTCAGGCTGGGGGGCGCACGCCGTGGAGACAGCTGCGGGGAGCGGGCGCGAACAGGACACGGGGAAGAGGGCGAGGAGGCGAGAAAAATGAGGAGCAGAAGGGTCAAGCTGGACCTTTGTGGGCCCCGGAAACGGCAGGGCCGTTTTTTCACCGTTTCCCAAACAATGTTCAGTGAAAATGGAAACGGCAAAAAAACGGCGACCGGAAACGGCAAAAAATCGGCTCCAAGATCGGAACTGGAGCCGGAACCGGTCAAAAAACGGCGACGGAACCGGTGAAAACACGGCGTCGGAACCGGCAACAAAAACGGCAGAACGGAACTGGTAGAAAAACGGCCCTGTCGTTTCCAGGGCCCACTAAGCTCAGGAGGCATCATCGATGCTGCAGTACACCCTCCCGCCCCAGGTTGCCTCCCCACGAGCCCCTGCCGACATTTCCCTCCTCGGGGATGGACAGACCCCCCTTTAATAAAACGTGGTTTAGTGAAAATGACCCGAGGCCCAAACCTGGCGGGCGCAAGCCTGGAAAATAACGGCCGCGGCGCCCTCTCGAGAACCGAAAACGGACAACTCACTGATCGACGTGTCACTGTTGGGGGTTCTGTCCGTCCACGACCTCCACTGCACCAGGCGGACCCCCCTTGAAGGACGGGCGCCCGGTGGGCTTTTGCCACCCGGCCGGGACCTCGTTGTGCAAAGGGTCCACCCTCGATCCTTCTGGCTAAAAGGTTTTTCTTGTTATACTTATAAGTATATTATTAGTATTAGTATTCGTATTAGTATTATCATTATTACTTTTATTACAATATTTCTATTATTATTATATATATATATATAAAAGGAATGTTTGGCGCGGAGTATCCTGCGTACCATTCGCGCTCAACGTGCGCAAGCTAGCAGCCATTGTAAAACAACAAGCAAGACAAAGGGGGGCCACCGGAGGAGACGAACACTTGAGTAGAGCACGGGCGGAACAAGACGTAAAAATCATTGCCCCTGGCGCAGCAGGGGACCAGGCACATCCTCCTGGCTAAAAAGTAACCTGCGAATCCAATCTTGTGGAATTCAACACAAACACATGGAACCGCTTTGACAACCATCACACTCAATCCGTTTTAACTCTTGCCTTAAGTCGGGCCCGTCCCCCTACAGGGGGATTTTGGACGAAACATTAAAACTATGTTTTCTTTTTTATTTTTTTTTTTTTTATTTTTTTTCAAAAAACTAAAAGTAAAAATTTCAAAAAAAGCAAACAAACATGGTCAAACAATCGTCCCCAGACTATCTTTTTTACCGTTTTTGGATATTCCCCCTGCAGAAAGACAGGCCCGACTGAACTCTTGCCCGGTGTCACAACATCCGGGTGCCGCTCGCGCAGAGGCACCCGCGGCGAGAGCTCTCCCTGTCGTGGGAGCGCCGCCCTCCGCCCGTGCAGCTGCTGCACCACTTTGGACGCCCTCGGGGCTGCAGGAACACGCGGAGCCACCTTCTGAGCACGACCCGCGCTCCGCCCGTGAAGCTCTTGCAAGCTTCTGCGACGAGTGTGCGGAGGAGGAGGAGGAGGAGGAGGAGGAGGAGGGGGAGGAGGAGGAGGAGGGGGAGGAGGAGGGGGAGGAGGAGAAGGAGGATGAGGAGGAGGGGGAGGGAGGGGGAGGGGGCCATCTCCGCCGGGAGCCACACGTTCCGAACGAAGCGGCCCACATCACCGCAGCTGTGATGACGTCTCAAAACGAACGCGTGCAGCGCCAAGACGAACGCGTGCAGCGCCCGTGCAGCTGCTGCACCATTTGGCAACTCCGGGCTGCCAGAAGTTTCGGCCGTCTCCGCCGAGAGCCACACGTTCCGAACGAAGCGGCCCACATCACCGCAGCGGTTATGACGTTTCGAAACGAACGCGTGCAACGCCAAGACGATCGCGTGCAGCGCCCGTGCAGCTGCTGCACCATTTGGACGCCCTCCGGGCTGCAGGAAGTTTTGGCCATCTCCACCGAGAGCCACACGCTCAGAACGAAGCGGCCCACATCACCGCAGCGGTTATGCGTTTCAAAACGAGCGCGTGCAGCGCCAAGACGAGAGCTACGTGTTGACCACCCCCTCGTCCATCCGAGCAACTGCTGAACGTTTCAAAGAAGGAGCGTGCGGCGCTAGAGGGAGAGTGGCAATACGGACAACGAACTAAACTCCATCGTTGTAATGTTGTAGCTTCTGTGCTGATGCGGGAACTTGACCGGGCAAGAACGGGAAGTGCCGCTTTTGTCCACGAAGCTTGGCAAAGAACGTGATGTTGCGAACGCCATAGAAACTCTGACACAAATGACAACCAACCAACAGAACTGCTGGCAATTCATTGTCTTGGTCTGCCGTGCTCCTGTAGATTGCCGTGCTCCTGTGGTCTGCCATGCTCCTGTGGTCTGCCGTGCTCTTAAATTCTGCCATGTTGCAAATGGTCTGCCGTGCCGCTGTGGTCTCCCGTACTGTTATAATCTTCCGTGCTGGTCTGACAGGGTCCTGTGCTCTGCCGTGCTGGTCAGTCGTGCTGCTGCGGTCTGCAGTGCTCCAGTGGGTGGGATCCTCCAACATTCCCATTTGGGGAACATGTATCTGGCGAAACGCTTGTACTCTGGTGACGTCGACAGACGCGATGCCAATGCATTCGTACTCTGGTGACGATGTCCCGAGCGAAATCACAATTGTCACTCGTCTTGAAGGCGCTCTTGGGGTTTTCGTGGGGCCAGAGTTGGGCTTTTTTGGGCCGCAATGATGCCTTCAACAAAGAGCCCAACACGATCTTACAGACATCAACTGTTTGAGGATGTCCCTAGCGACATCGCCATTTTTGGAAGGCTGGTTTAGGTCATCGAGGGGCCTTTCGAGAGCGATGCCAAGACGATGCCAGACACGATGTGTCTTCGACACTATGCTATCGTATCCTCATGTTCTTCAGGATGCCCCCGGCGAAATCGTCATGTTTGGGAGTCCTCAGGGCGCTCTTTGAGCCATCATGGGGGTCATGCTCGGGCCCTGGTTTCTTCATCTTCGAGCACGTCAACAACAATACCAACTACGATGTTGGGAATATCTCACTTTTGTTTGGATGCCCCTTATCGAACAGGGCACATTCAGAGCCGATGTCATCAAATACAGCTATGTTGGTCTGCCGCGCTGGTGCTCAGTGTCTGAGGATGTCTCGAACGAGAATTTCGTGTGTGGTAGGGAAGGAAGCGGCCTTTCGACATCACCTCATTGTTGTGAGGATGTGAACCGCCCATCTTCGAAGATACGTTACATACCCAGCTTCCATCTCTTTGGAGGATGTCCCAGGCGAAACGCTTGCTTGTTTCAAAGACGATGCTGCGATCATATATATATACACAAGACTACAGTCGCGCTTCGCGCCATGCACCTTGGTCCTTGAAGTTTGGTATGCAGGCAGAATAGCAGGGAGGTCAAGCCGACACTTTAGCGATAACTCCTGGCTGCCTTTTCTGGCATCGCCGCTATAATAATGTTATTCGTTATCCTTCCTCCATGTTTCTTTTTCCTTACTTTCGCCATGCCCTGCGCATTCTCACCATCCTCCTCAGCTCTTTTTTGCGGAGGCTCCTCCTTGGAGAGCCTCTAGGGGCCTCACAAAAGTTGTTTCAGGCTTTCTTAAGGCCTTCTGGAGACCTCCTGGGCGTATTCTGGGGGCCTCCGGGGGCTTCCTCGGGCCACCCTGCCTCCAACCGCGGTCTCCCTGAACGACCGAATCACGATTTGGAATTCTTCGGAGGGTGTCTTTGGGCCATCTCGGGCCGCCATGGGGCTCTCTGAGGGCCATCTTGGATCCGTGTTGTGCCGTGTTTGGGCTCTCTTGGACTGCCTGGAAGCCCTTTCGGAAGGTTGTGGGGCGATTTTGGAGCCTCCCAGGCGGCTTCGGACGCCCAGAAGACCGCCGTCGTGGAACGTCGGGAAGCCGAAAAGAGGAGAACTCTAAAATTCACCAAAAACCTACAAACAAATAAATGATTTTTGCATCGGGGGGCCTTCTTGGGAGTGCTCTTGGAGGCCTCTTTGGGGCCGTCCTGGAGGCCTCTTGGGCCATCTTGAAGTCACGTCGGTCACTCTTGGAGCGCTCTTGTGCTGTCTTGGGGGTCTCTGGGACGTCTCCGATAACCCCCCTGATCGCCCTAGGTGTGCTGGGAAGGCTTGGCAAAACGCCATGTGAGGCCCGGTGGTCGCTTCGAGGCCCGTCTGGAAGGTCCCAAAGCCCCAGATCCCGGGAGTCCGGTTTTTTTTTGGGGGGGACGGGTTTCCCCCCCGCCCGGGCTTATACAAATATAGGGAGAGGAATATACGTATATTTTTCGCTGTGTTTCGGACGAAGGCCCGCGTACTTTAATGTGTGTATACCTGCGGCTCCCAGTGAGGGCCGGCCGTCCCAGGATGGCAAGACTCCCGCGAACACACGTAAGCGTGACCTTTCGCCTTGAGTGACCTTTTGGTGCGTGCCAACCCACATGACCACGCTTAGGAATCCGCTTTCAACAGGAATCCACTTTCAACCAATTGCTGTAGACCTCGGGACAGATGAATGTTACCTTTTCCAAATGTTACAGGTTCAGCCAGGACTCCCAGCTCGCTTCTCGGTCCTCGAAGGCGCTTCTCACCATTAGAGATCTATCCATAAACTACATGTTAAACCAGAACGTCCATCTCGCTTCCCGTTCCTGGAAGACGCTTTCAGCCATCCGCCGACCTTAAAGCCTGGCAGCTGTTAGACGTATTCTAACCTTGAGGCCATAAGCGGTAACACGTCTCAAGCGAAATGGCCCGGTCGGCACGCTGACAAGTCTGGGGTGCGACAGGGGGAGTCATGCACAAGTCTGAGGAAGAAGGGCTGAGAAGGAAGAGGTGGTGGTGGTGGTACTCAGCATCTGGTCTAGTCTGCATCTGCAATCTGCTGACATTTGACCGCCGTGCGCATAGATGAGGAGGGGACAACTCCCCTCGCGAAACTTGAAAGTCGACACTCCCGTCACGACTGGTTTTCCAATGTTGGAACACCTTGGATGATACTAGGGTCGAGAAGCCTAACGAAATCATCCCGAACAATGAACGATGGCGTTCGGTCCCGAGAGTGAAAAGGAGGAAGGAGAGGAGGAGGAGGTGGGAAGGCAAGAGGCGGATGAGGATACCAGGGGCCATATGAGAAGAGCAAGGGGCGACGAACAAGGAATATCGAAGAGGATGGGGATGATGCAAAAGAGGGATGCTGACGAGAGACAAAGAGGAGAAGGAGGAGGAGGAGGAGGAGGGACAGCAGGACGATGAGACAACGTTTGCAGAGAAGCGGCGCGGAATAGGAATATAACCAATCCTCACTGCCGCTGGGCACCAGATCGATTTGTGTTGTTGGCAAGCGGCTCGCGCTGGCCAGAGCACGGGGAAACAAGAGCAGAGATGGGCCCCTCCTGTCCAAACAATGGCATACAATAATTCCAGAATCTGTCTGTGGAAAGCGCCATGTGACGGGACAGCCTGAGTTGAATACAAGGGAGCACGAAAGCAAGGAATTTGAACATAAACCGTTCAGGAACACAAACAAATTGGTCGCACTGCCACTGGGCACCAGGACGACCCGTGCTGTTGGCAAGAGGCCTGCGCTGGCCCGAGAACGGAAGAAGCAGAGCAAAGGTGGGCCCCTCCTGTCCAAACAATTCCAACTCCAGGTAATACCAAGAACTCGGCTGGCACCTCAGAGTGCCGCCACCACAGAACAACTCGTTGTTTAACACAATTGCCATCGTGTTCCGTGGGTGCTGTGCAGAAGGCGGGACGATGGACTTCGGCTTACTCGTTCGGAATTGTTTTCCCCAAGCATCAGGGCATAGTGAGGGCAGCCAGAAAGCTTGTACACGCTGCTTTTGTCACAACGGTCCCCGAACTAATCAAAGATAACACCGGGAAACATAAAACGGGTAGCCTTACGTCAGCTGGTGCCGAATGAGCACATACTAAACACACGCTCGTGCACGCCGAAGCTACGGGCAAGTCTGTCTAAACAAGGCTGCCTCCAGATGTGCGAATACTTTCGTTTTCTATGGGTGCTGGCATGACCATCGGACCCGCGCGAATCTGGGAAGGCGAGCTCCTCAACACTTCCTCGCTCGCGGGCGCGCCTGAATGGCGCAGGCCGAGACGAAGGCCCTGGTTCGTCGGCGCACGCTCGGTCTCGCGGGCGCCCTGCGGGCGCTGCTCGCGACGCGTCGCCTGGCGACGCCCAGCCAGCATCAACGCCTCCCCGCAGCATCGCGGCCCAGGCTGCAATGAAAGCATGCAGGCTCGCCCGCCAGGATGGTGGCTGCCGCGGAGCCGCGGACGACAGAACGCAGTGCTGCGCTTCTAGATCCTGAGCATCAGCACTCTGGGAGCGGCGCCCTGCCCCCGCAGCGAAAGGGGACGCGCTCAGGAGCACAGGCAAGGTGGGGGAGCCACAACTGCTCAACTGGCTTGAGGTGCCCACATCTTGGCAACGGCAGTAGCGGAGGAACTGGAACAACGGGCAAACACATCGATGGCCCTTCCTTCTGCGCATGCTCCCCGGTTGCTCGCGCTGCGGGCCCGGCAGAACCTGCTCGGCTGTGATCGGGTGGAGCCTGGGTCTGAAACGGCGGGCCCGCTGCGACTTCGAGCTTCGGTCTGAAAGTTTGGCCCGCTGTGATTCTTGAGCGTCGAGGAGAGAGAGAGAGAGAGAGAGAGACATATACATAGAGAGAGAGAGAGACAGAGAGAGAAAAGGAGAGAAAGGGCGAGGCAGCGAGAGAGAGAGAGAGAGGGAGGGAGCAAGCAAGAGAGAGAGAGAGAGAGCGAGAGAGCGAGAGCGAGAGAGAGAGAAAGATGCAGAGGGAGGAGAAAGGGAGGGAGGGGGGGTGGGAGGAACGAACAGGGAAGGCACGGAGTCCTGGCCAGGGTGGGCCCCCCTGGCAGGTCAAGGGGGCCAGCCGCTTGACCGGGGAGGGGGGGGGGGCAGGAGCGAGGAGGGGCGGCACCAACACCACCGTGGCGAGGCGATGCGAGGAGCAAGGGGGGGGGGTCGGGAGGAGCAGGAGCAAGGCGGCACCAGCACCGCCGTGGCCAGGAGGCGCGAGGAGCAAGGGGGGGGGTCGGGAGGAGCAGGGACGGGGAAAGGCGGCATCGGCACCACCAGGGCGAGGGGATGCGAGGAGCAGGGGGGGGTCTCCCTGGTGGTGTGATCCCCTTTCTCGCTCGAGGCATACCCAGCCCTCCAGCTCGGGTGGCCGCTGCTGGTGGTGTTGGTGTCGACCCTGGTGGTGTTGGTGTCGCTTCTCATCCCTCCGAGAGGAGGGGGATCTGAGCAAGCCCAGGACGCACCAACGATTCGAGGAGGGGATCGATTACAGAATTGGTTTACCCCAGACAGTGTTGTTCCGCCGAATGTGCGCACACTTTATAGCATGTTCAGCAAATCTACTGGGCATTCTACGTACTATTCGTAGACTCGTACTACTCGTAGATTCTACGTGCTATTGGTAGTACTACTGGGTATTCTACGTACTATTCGTACTATGTTGGGGCACATCCGTTCTGTAGTCGGTCACCTATGCGCCGCGATGCTGCAGCGCACCCCACCGCCCCCAAAGGGCCCCCTCCCGTCGCCGCCAGCGCGCGCCTTTTTGTTTCCCCATGGGACGGTCTTTCCCCCTCGAGAGGCGAGAACGACCAAGCGGTCCCTGCTCGAGCGGAGCTGCCCTGCATCCTGACCTTCCTCTCACCTTCCCCCTTCCCACCCTCCCCCTACTCCTTCTCGTCGTCCTCCTCCCAAGGTCCCCTACTCCTTCTACCCCTACTCCTCCTCGTCCTCCTCCTCCTCCCCCTGCTCCTTCTCGTCCTCCTCATCCCACCTACCCATTCCCACCCTCCTCCTCGTCCTCCTCCTTCTCCTCCTCCTCCTCCTCCCAAGGTCCCTGCGTGCGAAGAGGCAGGATCCCACGACTCAGAAACCTGTCCAACGAGAGCCCTCGTTGAAGAGGAGCTGCCGCACATCCGTGCAACTCCTGCGCGGCTCTAGCACGTGTGTCCGTAGTGGGCGAGGGATGTCCCACGTGAGAACACCATTCTGAACAGGATCCTGCCTCCATCCGTGTGACAGTTGCTCATGCTTGCGTTTCTGGTCTAACGTTTTGGGGAGATCTCAAGCGAAGGCCCGGTTTTGGAAAAGGAGCCGCTCTCAATTCGCGCAGCTGTTGGACATTATTGAGAGGGTCTGGAACGGCGCGAACAGGTGAGGCACACGTGGACAACATTTTGAAAACGATCCGCCCTCCATCCTCGTAGCTGCTGGCGCGACGCTACGGCGAGAGCCGCATGTTGAAAAACACCCCTCTCCATCCGTGAGGCGGCTGTATACTTCGGGACGAGTGCCCGCGGCGCTGGTGCGAGAGCCGTCGATCCTCCATCCCTGCAGCTGTTGGAAAGGAGGCTACAGGTTCAACAGGGGTGGGACAGTCTCAGGCGAAGCGCTCGGTCCGCCCTGGCGCCACGTCTTGTGGCACGACACGGAGAATGGATTTTCGGAAAGAGGGATGGAGGAGGAGAAGGAAGGAGAACGAAAGGGGGGAGGGAAAAGGAAAGAGGAGGAGAAACAGAAGGGAGAAGGCGGAGAAGGACGACGACGATGGGAAGAACGAGGAGGAGTATATCCCCTGCGTCGTCGTCGTCGTCGTCGTCGTCGTCGTCGTCGTCGTCGTCGTGGTCGCCACCGTCGTCTTCGTCGCCTTCTTCATCGCCGTCGTCGTCGTCGTCGTCGTCGGCGGCGGCGTCGTCGTCGCCATCCTAGTCGTGGTCCCTGTCGGCGCTGCCGCCGCCGCTGTCGTCGGCCTCGTCGGCGTCGCCACCGCCGTCTGCGCCGAGGGGGGGCGCCCAAAGGCGCCTCGAAGCTGGGCGTGCAGCAGCCCGCCGTGGCCTGCATCAGCACGCCCCGGTGCTGCGCGGCCTTCCCCCGGGGAAGCTGCCGCCGTCGCCGCGGTTGCCGCCGCCGCCGCCGCCAACGCCGCCGTCGCCGTGCTCGCCGCCGTCGTGCAGCCAGAGTCGGGGCATGGGGCGGCGGCGAGCGAGGGGGGGAAGCGAGAAAGAGAAGGCCTCCTCAGAAGGGCGGCGGCCCTCCGAGATCTGCTTTCTTTCTGCGCCTTCGGGGCAGGCTCGGAAGACTTCTCAGAGGGCCAGGGGGCTTCTGAGCCTTCTGAGAAGGCCCGCCCCTCCTCTGCTGGGCCTGTCTGCCACTACCACCACCATATGTTGGATGCGGGGAAGGAGGAGGAGGAGGAGGAGGAGGAGGAGGAGGAGGAGGAGGAGGAGGAGGAGGAGGAGGAGGAGGAGGAGGAGGACCCCCTCCCCCTCCAACTTATGGTGGTGGTGGTGGTGGTGGTGGTGGTGGTGGAAAACAGGCCCATCATCCTCACTTCCCCCCTCGCTCGCCGCCGAGTGGAGCCAGAGCCGGGGCACATACAGGGAAAGCTCTGGCCTCCGGAGCTCGACCGTCTTCTTCTTCTTCTTCGGTCCCTGCCCCTTTCTGGCGTGCAAAGGCGGAGGGCAGCAGCGGGGACACGGGCAACGTGCCGATCGACGAGCTTGCAGAGGACCCCGCCCCTCGTCAACGCCTTCGTCGTCGTCGTCGTCGTCGTCGTCGTCGTCGTCGTCGTCGCCATGTTTTGTCGTTTTGCTGTTTTTTACCCTGGAAACCTCGGCGTCGTTCCCAAACTTTCGTTGTTTTCAATGTTTTTCCCATACCGCCCGCGTTGGGCTCTCGTTTTGAATAGTGCACTCTTGACCCCACCTCCTCTCCTCCTTCACCTCCTTCTCCTCCCCCCTTCCTGCCTACTCCTGCGCTGCTCCCTGGTTGGCTGCGAATTGCGCGACTGCCGCCGATTTCGTAGTGGGCGGCACGGCGGAGTCGCGGGGTAGCCGAGACCTCGCAGCCCCCTGGGTGACTGCGAACTGCGCAACCGTCGCCACTTTCGTGGGCTCCTTGGAGGCACGGCAGCGTCGCGAAGTGCGTCCAGACGGGACCTCCCAACGCCCTGCTCGGCTGCGAACTGCGCAACTGCCGCCACTGTCGTGGGTTTCAGGGGGGCGCGGCGGAGTCGCGGAGTACGCGCATCCAGACGGGACCTCGCAGCTCCCTCGGCGGGTGCGAACTGCGCAGCCCGTCGCCAATCTCGCGGGCTCCTGGGATGCACCGGCAGAGTTGCGGAGTGCGCGCATGCAGACGGGACCTCGAATCTTCCTGGCTGTCCGCGAACTCCGAAACTGTCGTCTCTGTCATGGGCTCCTTCCTCCTCCTCCTCCTCCTCCTCCTCCTCCTCCTCTCTCCTCCTCCTCCTCCTCCTCCGCCCTCTCCTCCTCCTCCTCCTCCTCCTCCTCCTCCTCCTCCTCCTCCTCCTCCTCCTCCTCCTCCTCCTCCTCCTCCAGACGGAATCTCGCAACTCCCTGGGAGGCACGGCGGAGTCGCGGAGCACGCGGATCCAGACGGGACCTCGCAGCTCACTGGGGGGCCGCGAACTGCGCAGCTTTCGCCACTTTCGTCGGCTCCTGCGGGGCACAGCGGAGTCGCGGAATACGCGCATCCAGCTGGGACCTCGAAGCTCCCAGGGGGAGTGCGAACTGCGCTCATGTCGCCACTCTCGTTGGCTCCTGGGAGGCACGGCGGACTCGCGGAGTACGCGCATCCAAGCGGGACCTCGCAGCTCCCTCGGTGGCTGCGAACTGCGCGTCTGGAGCCCCTTTCGTGGGCTCCTGGGGGGCACGGCGGAGTCGCGGAGTACGCAGATCCAGACGGGACCTCGCAGCTCACTGGGGGGCTGCGAACTGCGCAACAGTCGCCACTTTCGCTGGCTCCATGGAGGCACGGCGGACTCGTGGAGTACGAGGATCCAGGCGGGACCGACCTCGCAGCCGAGACCTCGCAGCTCCCTGGGTGGCTGCGAACTGCGCAGCCGTTCTCCAATTTCGCGGTCTCCTGGGAGGCACGGCGGAGTCGCGGAGTACGCGCATCCAGACGGGACCTCCCAACGCCCTGGTTGGCTGCGAACTGCGCAACTTTCGCCACTTTCGTGGGCTCCTGCGGGGCACAGCGGAGTTGCGGAGTACGCGCATCTAGCTGGGACCTCGCAGCTCCCAGGGGGACTGCGAACTGCGCACGTGTCGCCACTCTCGTGGGCTCCTGGGAAGCACGGCGGAGTCGCGGAGCACGCGGATGGAGCCGGGACCTCGCAACTCCCTGGGGGACTGCGAAATGTGCAACCGTCGCCACTTTCGTGGGCTCCTGGGTGGCACGGCGGACTCGCGGAGTACGCGCATCCAGGCGGGACCTCGCAGCTCACTGGGGGGCTGCGAATTGCGCAACTGCCGCCACTTTCGTTGGCTCCTGGAAGGCACGACGGAGTAGCGGACAACGCGGATCCAGCCGAGACCTCGCGGCTCCCCGGGGGGCTACATTGAGCGCAATTGTCGCCTTGTTGGTAGGCTCGTGGGGGGCACGGTGGAAATGATGGCAGCGCAGATCGTGCATATCTGGCGATGTGTTGTTTTGTATGGTGTGCTCACGCACATCTTCGCCAATTTTCGCCGCTCGCGGAGAAGGGTTTGGATACGTCTCGGGACATGCAACACGGGCCCCTGGGATTCTGGTCTATTTTCTGGGGGTCGCATTTCCATCCGGAGTTTTTGTTCCCAACCCTCCTGCGTTGGGTTCCCGCTTTGAATAGAGAGAGCACTGCGGTCGCGACTCCTCCCACCCCCCTCTTCATGCATCATGCCTCCTAGCTCCTACCATCTGCCTCCTGTTTCCTCCCTCCTGCCGCGCACCTCCTTCTCCCTCCTACTTCTTCGCAAGCTCCTGGGAGATACGGCGGAGTAGGGAAGTACGCGAATCCAGCTCAGACCTCGCGGCCCCCTGGGTGGCTGCGAACTGCGCAACTGTCGTTCCTGGGAGGCACGGCGGCGTCGCGGAGTACGCGCATCATCCAGACGGGACCTCGCGGCTCCCTGTGGGGCTGTGGACTGCGCAGATGTCGCTACTTTCGTGCGATCCTGGGAGGTCCGACGGAATGTATTCAGGCGGGCCCGTTTGGAACCTCGCGGTTCCTGGGCGGCTGCGAACGGCGCACCTGTCGCCACTTTCGTGGGCACCTGGGAGGTCCAGCGGGGCGGGTCGTCATAAGGACCCGTTCGACGCCTCGAACCTCGCTGTCGCTGGGGTGTGTGGGGGTGGGGGGGGGGGCGGGGCGGGGCGGCAATCTGTGCAACCTTCGCTCCTCCTCCTCCTCCTCCTCCTC
Organism: Prorocentrum cordatum; assembly: GCA_963575745.1. Classification (NCBI taxonomy): domain Eukaryota; class Dinophyceae; order Prorocentrales; family Prorocentraceae; genus Prorocentrum; species Prorocentrum cordatum. The sequence goes on from CAUYUJ010015734.1 coordinate 139,612, forward strand.
CTCCTCCTCCTCCTCCTCCTCCTCCTCGTGCGTTCCTGGGAGGTCCAGCGGAGTGTGTCGTCAGAAGGGCCGGTTTGGGACCTCGCAGCTCCGTTGGGGGTGGGACCTGCTCAGCTGCGCCACTGTCGTAGGCTCCCTGGGAGGTGCAGCAGAATGGATCCTCAATCCTCGATCCTCGATCCTCGATCACCAATCCTCAATCCTCGATCCTCGATCCTCCCCCCCTCCCTGGCGAGCAGCTCGATCCTCGATCCGCCATCCTCGATCCTCGATCCTCCCCCTCTCAAAGCCTGTACCATCGATCCTCGTGGCTCCCTGGGTGGGGGCTGGAAACTGTGCAGCCGTTGCCGCTTTCGTGGGATCCTGGGAGGTCCAGCGGAGTGGGTGGTCACGCAGATCCGTTCGAGACCCTGCGGCGCTACTCTCACGGCCTCTTCGGCGAGGCTTGAAACGACAACCAACCGAACATGAAAGGGCACGCGCCCATACGGCGCGTGCCACCGTCCAGTCATTCAGCGCGCGGCGCTGCTGCATCACGAGCCCCGAGCGCGGGAGCGTCATGTAGCACATGGCGCCGTCCTCAGTGGCCCGCTTCCCCCCCTCCTGAGGTGCCTGTCGCCCGCAGCAGAGCAGATGATCGCAGATGATCGCATGGCGCTGCTACTCTCACCCGTATTTCCTCTCCTTCCTTCCCCATCCTCCTTGTCCTCCTCCTCCCTCTTCCTCCTTTCCGTCCTCCGCTTCTGTTCCCCGTTCAATGTCATTTCTTTTGCTTGTCGTCGCCGTCCCTTTTGCGATCTGAGTTGTGCAGATGTGCGACGCACGTGGCCCGACATGGTTCGGCGAAACATTCCGGGGTGCTGCACATCTCGCAACAAAGTCTGCTGTTGTATGGAACGTCCATACGAACAGTCGACTCGCGTGGAGAAGGGATGGGTACGTCCCAAATCATTTCAAGAAGTTGGGGGTCTGGGTCCTCGTCGCCCTCGCCCTGGTCGTTGCCGCCGCCGTGACCGCCGCCGCGCCGCTGCTGCTGCGCGGCGCGGCCTCCAGGAAGCCGCCGTCCTGCCGAAGCCTGTCGGCCACGAACTCCATCGCCTCCCCGACCCTCCCTCCCTCGGGGACCTACAGGTCAATTTTTTAATACATAAGATTTCTAAACAAACATAGGATTTTTAATACATGCTTAATGTATGAATAAATTAATGCATAAACTCATCCTTGTATCCATTGATCAACCCTTGATTTTCAATACATGGTCCGCACGCGGAGCATGTATTAATAACGGCACTGTACTGGCCCTGGTCAATCCAAACCTGGGTCAGTCGGGCCTTTCAGGGTCCTGCCTGCACCAGAAGCCCGGGTCCGTGCACCCCTGGCCCTGCCTGATCCTCCCAGATCCGGCGCTCTGGCTGTCCCCTGTTTGCATTGACCCCCGACTCTTGAGCCCCGACCCCTCCTCCTCCTCCTCCTCCTCCTCCTCCTCCTCCTCCTCCTCCTCCTCCTCCTCCTCTCCTCCTCGTCCTCTCCTGTCCTCGTCCTCCTCCTGTCCTCCTCCTCCTGTCTCCTCCCCGGCCAAGGAGGTGCCTTCGTTGCCCTCGACTCGAGCGAAGCTCGAGGATCGAGCCATCGATCTTCGAGCTTGTGCCAACATCGAAGATCGGTGATCGAGGAGCGATCCTCGATTGCCGAGGATAGTTCGAGGATTGACCTGGGCGACGAGCGAGGGGGGGAACTGAGAAGGAGAAGGCCTTTTCAGAAAGCGGCGGGACTTCTCAGAAGCCCTCACGCCTTCTGAGAAGGTTTCTGTGTCTTCGGGGATGGCTTAAGAAACTTCTCAGAAGGCCAGGGGACTTCCGAGCCTTCTGAGAAGGCCGCCCCTTCTCACTTCCCCCCCTCGCTCATCGCCGATGACCATCGCTCAGCAGAGCGCAATGCTGTTGGGCGCATTTGGCTGGTTCTGGGCGCCCAGGAACCTCAGAAGGCCTGCGGCACCTCGGGTGGCCTCCGGGGACCTCTGGAGTCCTCTGGGGACCTCTGGAGTCGTCGTCGCCGCCGTCGTCGTCAATGTTCGACCGCCCTACTTATCCACCACCGTGCCTTGCGCACGTAGCGGAGTGTCCCAAGGCTTCTACCTATACGACCACCCTGCGGGTGATAAGGAGGTTTGGGGGGGAAGGGGGCCAGCAATGGGCAACAGTGGTGATTGTTGTTCTGACGATGCCAGTGGAGATCGTTGCGTTGCCGCCTTCATTCTTGAGAGCCTTGGTGTTAAGAGCCTTGGTGTTAAGAGCCTCAATATCGACACTGTTGATATGACAGTCGATCTCAGTATCGATCATCCTATCGATCTCACTATCGGTCTCATCGATCTAACTGTCGATCTCATTAACGATATCACTGGCGATCTCAGCACGTGAAACCACGGGACACCGACGGGACACCGATGGGGCACTGACGGGGCACAATCGATCTCACCGTCGATCTCACTATCCATCCTGCTATCGATCCTGCTATCGATCTCGCTATCGATCTCACTATCGATCTCGCTTTCGATCTCACTATTCATATCACTATCCATTCCACAAATCGATCTCGCTATCGATCCCACTTGATCGATCTCACTATCGAAACCACGATCGATCTCACTATCGATCTCTCACTATAGATCTCACCGTCGATCTCACCACGGGACACCACGGGACAACGACGGGACACCGGCGGGACACCAGCGGGACACCAGCGGGACACCGGCGGGACACCGCGCGCCACCAATTGCCGGGCGGAGAACCTTTTGGTCCGGCCGCGGCCCAGCCACGGGACACCGGCGGGACACCAGCGGGACACTAGCGGGACACCAGCGGGACACCGCGCGCCACAGGTTGCCGGGCGGAGAACCTTTTGGTCCAGCCGCGGCCCAGCCACAGGAGAATTTCCTCTCCCCCGTCCACGCAGCTTCGCATCGCCCGCACGCACGGTACGAACACGAAACCGAAATCGATTTCCTGGTAGGGGGGCTCTCCGTTCCACTTCGATCTCACACCCCAACCTCCGATAGTTGCGGACGTCCGAAAGATTGTAGGATACTTGAGGCCCGCGCCCCAGTCCTGCTGAAGCTCCCAGGCGTTCTGTGGGTGTGTCGCATGAGCATATCCTGGCCCAATCTGGTTGAATTTCCCGCCCAAGATGACCTGAAGAATCCCCAGGAGGTTACGGGGGGGAAAACCGACTGAGGACAGTGGCGATGATTGCACAGGGACGCCGACGGGACGCCGACGGGACACCGACGGGACACCGACGGGACGCCGACGGGACACCGGCGGGACACCGACGGGACACCGACGGGACGCCGACGGGACACCATCGGGACTTCACGGCGGGACACCCTGGGCCACTGCCCGTGAAGGCCGACGGGCCACCGACAAGACACCACGGCGGGACAGCACGGCGGGACGCACCCGGCGGGACAGCACGGCCCACCAGAGGGGTGGTCTTTTCTTGATTCGCCCTGGCCTCAGCGGGGTCATTCCTCTCACCCGCCCGCGCAGCTCCGCCTCGCCCGCGCGCACGGGTCTCGAAACCGAAGCCAATTTCCCCATGGGGGGCTCTCCGTTCGACTTCGATCTCACCCCCCCCCCGCCTCCGATAATTATCTATACTGATGACAACCGCGATGATTGTGCTGGCGATGCTGGTGATGCGCCCGCGAGACACCACTGGGACACCGTCGGGACACCAATCGGGACACCAATCGGGACACCAATCGGGACTCCACCAGGACACCATCTGGACACCATCGGGACACCATCGGGACATCAGCGGGACATAATCGGGACACCGTCGGGACACCATCGGGACACCACCCGGGACACCACCAGGAAACCGTGGGGACACCATCGGGACACCGACGGGACACCGACGGGGCACCACCAAGGCACCATTGGAACACAGCCGAGACACTATCGGGACACCAGAGGACACCACGGGACACCACAGGACATCATAGGGACACCACGGCGGGACACCCCCGTTCGCCGCTGGGCAACCAGGGGGGCGGTCTCTTGGCCTGGCGGCGCTCTATCCAGAGAAGGATTAATTCCCCTCGCCCGCCCACGCAGCTTGGCCTCGCACGCACGCGCGGCACGATCACGATACCGAAACCGACTTCCTGGTAAGGGGGGTCTCCGTTTCACTTCGATCTCACCCCACGACCTCCGATTCAAGGGAGCGAGAAGATGGCAACACAAGGCGGTCTCGTCGTCGACGGGGTATACATGGGATGTGTTTGCCTTCGCGACGTGGGCCTTGGTCTCTGACACCGCGGAACGAGTTATTCGTCTGAGGACGAGGGTTATGTTGCTCCCATCCTACTTAAGGACCACATCCCAGATATAATTTCGAGCACCGAGAAAAGTGTCGAAAGAGTGTCGAAAGAGTGTCTCCCAGGGCCCGGCACGTGAAAACCCTCGATGTTTGGGGTGTTTTCTTGGTGCTTGAAATTCGTTATGGCGATCAAGGCTAAAGTAGGTTGGAACATCATAAGGCAATGGATGGAGGTGGAGGGGAGGGTGGGGCGGAATGCTGTGGGTCGAAACCAATCGTGGCGACCAGGGCCACCTCAGGATGCCCCAAAAGAGCAAAGCCTGCAGCCGATCGACAACTTATACCTATACGGCAAACCTTCGGGTGATAAGGAGGTGGTGGGGGGGACAAGGGGGGAACCAACATCTGACTCAATCGATCTCACTATCGATCTCACTCAACGGGACACCACGGGACACCACGGGACACCATGGGACATTTGTCGATCTCACTATCAATCTCACTATCGATCTCACTCAACGAGACACCACGGGACACCACGGGCCACCACGGGACACCACGGGACACCGCGGGACATCTCTCGATCTCACTATCGGTCTCACTATCGATCTCACGCAACGGGACACCATAGGACACCACGGGACATCACGGGACACCTCAGGACACCACATCGATCTCACTATCGCTATCACTATCGATCTCACTCAACGGGATACCACGGGACACCACGGGACACCGGCGGGACACCGGCGGGACACCAGCGGGACACCGGCGGGACACCGCGCGGCACCGGCCGCCGGAGGAGCAACATTTGGTCCGGCCGCGGCCCAGCCACAGGATGATGTCGGGACACCCGCGGGACACCGGCGGGACACCGCGCGACACCGGCCGCTGGGGGAGCAACATTTGGTCCGGCCGCGGCCCAGCCAAAGAAGGATTTCCCTTCGCCCGCCCACGCAGCTTCGCCTCGCCCGCACGCACGCACGGCACGAACCCGAAACCGAAATCGATTTGCAGGTAGGGGGGGGGTCTCCGTTTCACGTCGGACTGACCCCCAACCTTCGACATACCCCTGTTCGCGCCCAAAAAATCCCACGAGGGGCCAGCGTGGAGGCAGGTAGAAAAATCCGCTCCTGGGTCTTGAGCTTCCCTCTCCGCTCACAGAGCAAGACCAGCTGCACACACGTGACCTTCCGAAGGTGACCGCACGGACTTCTTGGATCGGCTCCGATCCCCCTCCTTGGCAAGCGGAGCGCTCCAGGGGCGGCGCTAGGCGGCCCGGCTCCAAAATGACGAAATTCTCGCGGCCCTCCGGAAGTGTGTGTGTGTGTATGCTTATACAGTTTGTATACAGTGGGGGCCCGACCACAAGAAACCTTACACAAGAAACCGAACCCCGAGATCCCAGGACGTCCATCGATTTTTGGTGAAGGAACGTAACGCTTTCCATGGCAAAACCATCGAAACCCAAGAAACCCAGGGCACCCTGGAGGCAAGCAGGGTGCTTCTTGGCATGGGTCTCCACTGTGGTTCGGTTATCCACTGAGGAGAAGGGGGAAAAGGAGGAGGAGGAAGAGGACGAGAAGGAAGAGGACGAGGGAGAGGAGAAGGAGGGGGAGGAGGAGGAGGGGGAGAAGGAAATACGAGGAGGAGGAAGGAGGAGGAGGAGGAGGAGGAGGGTCAGGAGGAGGAGGAGGAGGAGGAGGAGGAGGAGGAGGAGAGGAGGAGGAGGAGGAGGAGGAGCTTTTCCTCAACTGCAGATGCCTTCCACATCAAATGAACAAGACGGCCCCGAAGGCTGACCGCCTAGCCCCGATCATTGTGACCAGGGGCCCCTCTGGACGGTCACGCCGGGAAACTTCGGATGGTGACCTGACGAAATCGCCGTCCAGGCAGCTGAAGCTCCCGCACTTCGGGGGGCCTTGTTGCATTCTTTGGCGAGGCTTCTCACCTGGCCATGGCCTGAGTAGGCCTTGCATTTCAGACACACGACCAGGGTCGCCCCGTCAGAGCACTCAAGTGAAACGCACCTGTGCTGGAGCCTCGAGAGGACCTGGGGGTCAAGCTTATGGAGACCTCGACAGTTCCCCCCGGCAGGTTTGTCACGAGACCGACTGACCTTCAAACACCCTTCACAACGCCAGAATTTCGAAGTAAAAATCCAACGGTGGGGCACGACATCGGGCCTATCACGAGCAGGAGGCTTGGTGCGCTCAACTCCCTCTTCCAGGCGGAGCGCAGGCCAAAGGGCAGCAGCTTCGCCGCCAGCACTCCTACAGCTCTCGCAACAGCAATGTTCTGGTCGAGGGTTGTCATTTTCTGATCGTCGGGATTGAGGATGGGACCGTGCCGCAACCTTCGCCGACGCATCCACAAGATTGTTACCGATGCGCATGAACTTATCATCTTCGCAAGTTGCCTCTGAGACGTCCAAATGCGCCTTCACCTTCCACACATCAGCGAACGGAAGGTTTTGCCGGACGAACTGGGCACAACCAAAATACATCCTCTTATGTGATGTCTGATTGACCCATGCAAGCGAAACGTAATCGTACACATTTAAGCAATCCGTAAAATAGTGGACTTGGAACTTAAACGTCGAGCAGCAGCAGCAAAGGCATGAAATTCAGCACTCTGGGGAGTTTGGGGATAAGGAGGCCAGACGGGACCCCTGATACGGATAACCTCCTGGAGGGTCTGCCTGTCAAGCAACGTCACGGCCCAGCCTGCTCGAGACAGCTCAGGCACGAGATGTTTGAAGCAAGAGCCGTCGACGAAGAGCTCACCGTGGAAGTCACGCTCAAAATCCAAATCCTCGAAACCCGGGCAAAGCTCCGTGACGACGCCATCTTCGAACAATGGCTGAGGATGCCACTCGCCAGGATGGGGAAAGACTCCGAACGTAGCAAGAACATCATCCGCTTCCCCCGCCCACTGCTGCACCTTAGCTGGCACAAGTTCGTCGCGCTCTGCCTGGCAGGCCGGGCAACACCACAAGCGGTGCCTAAGTGTGCCGACTGCATCATGACAGAGCTCGCACACATCACTAACATCATACCCGAGCCCTTTGGCCCTAGACCGGGTATAAACGGCATGGCAAAACAGGGACCTAATACACCCTTTCTCGAAGGCGGTCATCTTCGCGCTGCGCAGCCAAGAAAGGATCCCCTCCCCGCAAGCCCGGCCAATATTCAACCTAGCTCCGAGTTCCCACTCCAAAGTCTTGATGGCGGCTCTGCGAAGCAATGCCCGCACCATGGCAGGCGAAACATGATTGAGGTGAATATCGATACCTCGGTCATCACGGAGCACCGTGAAAGAAGGCATGGTCCAAGAAATACGCTCAATAGACTTCCTCATCGCGCTGATCGGGCCCGACACCGACCTCCACAGCCCCGAATCCCGAGAGAACACCGAATGCCACGCCGATCGCAGCTTGGCGAACGAAGTAGAGAACGGGTCAAGCCGATGGTGGGTGATCCAGACCTCCTTGGCCCAACGGGCGATCGGGGCGACCGCCGCAGTCCAGGTGGGGTCACTATGGCAAAGCAGGAGCGCCGTCAAGCTCCTGCCCTTAGCGCTGGGGCGAAGGGCTTTGCCGGCCATGCGCCGCAACTGCTATAACTCATAATCTGAAACCCCGTGGATGTCGCAACCATACGTGGCGCCTGGGAGGGGGCCGGCAGTAAAAACGCGTTTGCACCGCTGCCCACCGATGGTGGGCCTCAAACGCCCAAGCCCGGAAGTGCGAGCAGACGCTCTCTGCATCCGCTTTTCACACGGCGGGGGCGACCAGCGCAATCGTCCACCCCCAAATTGCCAGCCCAGGAGGAATCAACCACAGGCCCCGCCAAACCCCCAAGAGCCCTAGCCAAACCTTTGCCGAGAGACCTAGAGGAGCAAACCAGCGCCAGTTTGCCGAGGCTGATCCTAGCGCCGACGCCTTCCACGAAGGCCTGATGCAAAGCCGCTGCAGCGGCAGGGAGGTGGCCAAGAATAGAACGGAACGTGCCGACGGCCGACAGCCCAGAATCATCAATATACAACTTGAGCTGGATCTGCGGTGGCAGCCTGGGAGATTCCAAAGCATCTTTTCGCCAAGGTTTGCAAATCAAGCAACTCGTAATACTTGTAAAGGTCCGTGAGAAGAGTGGCAGCCTCGCCACCAGAAGCCGCGCTGCTCTCGGCAGCCACGGCCTGGCGCCACACAACATCTTGGGCCCCTTCAATGAACGTGGTCGCAATAGAACATCCCGCGACCACACCCCGAAGGGCCCGAGAAGGCCCATCAATGAAACCTCCGAGGGTGAGGACCCGGGCCTGGGAGTACATGCGCATGGCAATCTCGCCACTCCTTGCGGGAACGCGGTCGAGCGTCGGCCTCCACCTTGGCTAGCCGATCTTTGACATCCGAGTGCAAGGCCGAAACATCAGAAAGAAGGCGCTCTCCTGCACTGAGGAGGTCGCCGTAGCCAGCAGGAACCGCCCCGCCGAGGAACGCTTTCATGTGAGCCGCAATGTCCAGCAGGCCGGCGCGAGAATGGGTGGGATCAGGAGTAGGAGGAGGAGCCCCACACCCGTTAGCGCAGCAGAGAGTGCACTCCATGATGACGAAAGGAACAACAGCGGGCGCGGCCTCGAACTGCTTGGAGTGCGAAAGCCCTATCCTGCCGTCAGGAGTAGGAGGAGGAGGAGGAGGAGGAGGAGGAGGAGGAGGAGGAGGAGGAAGAGACAGGCCGTCCCGACGGGGGGGGCCCTGCGGCCCCACCCCGTCTTCGGCGCTCTCTCCACGCACCCCGCGGCTCCGTCGGGAGCTCCACCGACGGCGGTGCCTCGCACCCCTGCGGCACCCACAGCTGCATGTGGCTGGGGCCTTCGCCCGGATCTTGTTGTGCTTGCCTCTCTCTCCCTCTTTCTCCCCCTCTCCTTCTCCGCGTTCACGAGTGATTGGGGTCCTCCGCATTTCACCTTTGCCGGCTGACGATGGGCGGTTTTCGAGCTCCGAGCTCCTCAGGCCCCGTGGCGTCTAGTGGCGGCAGGCAGCAGGCGGGATACGGATATATTACAAAGCGAAGGTCAAGGAGCCTCTACGGAGAACCCCACCCTGGCCCGCTCTCGGCGGCCTCGCTGCGGAGGAGGGAGGTAGGCAGGAAGACGTCTCCGTCGTCGTCGTCGTCGTCGTCGTCGTCGTCGTCGTCGTCGTCGTCGTCGTCGTCCGTCGTCGTCGTCGTCGTCGTCGTCGTCCGTCGTCGTTGTACGGAAGAGAGTTTTTGTTATGCGTTTTCTTCTTCTTCTTCGACTCTCCGCTCCCAACCCTGTGGCGTCCAAAGGCGGAAGGCAACAGCAAAAACATGGGGAGATTTCACGACGATCGACGAGCCCGCGGCGCTGTGGAAGACCCTAGCCTCAACCACGGATTAGGCCACTAAGCCCGAGTAGGCCAGACTGAACCGGGATGAAGCTGGACTAAGCGAGGCCAACCGGGACTATGCCGGATTGGGCCTGGCTTCTACCACGGATGTGCCAGCGCCGCTGCTCAATTTCAGGTCGGGCGCGTCCTCCTACAGGCGGCTTTTTGGACGAACAGAAATAGCCCAAACATCTTCAACGATAGCCAGAGATGGCCAAACCTTCGTCCCCAGCCTATTTTGTCACTAGTTCCGAGTACTCCTCCTGCAGAGGGACAGGCCCGCCTTACGCTTATTGAGCCTCCGCAGAAGCGCACGAGCCCTGCCGGCCATGGCGTCGCTCGCGATGGCCACCATCGCGACGTCGCGGTCCCCCTGCAGGCCGCCCCCGGCGAATCTCAGGGCGCGCCCGTTCTGGGCCACGGCCGCCAGGACGACGGCCCTGGCGGCCCCCCCCCTGTCCCCCCCCCCCCTCTGGAGGGGGACAGGAGGGAGGAGGGCGGGAGGAGGAGGGAGAAGGGAGGATGGAGGATGGAGGAGGGAGAAGGAGGAGGAGAAGGACAAGGAGGAGGAGGGGGACCAGCGTAAACCCAAGACCCGTCAACGACATTGCAATAAACCCTCCCTCCAGGTTCCCTGTTCATAGGCTCCTACACGGATTCCATTTCACTAAGGAAATGCCCCGTTGGAAGGCAACCGTTTAGAATCACCAGTACTGCTGCGCCTTGACAGTCCTGAATCGAGCCAGAACGCCATTCCTGGGACTTCAACACGGCAAATCAACGTGACGGTTGCGCCATGACGCTCCGACATCGTGCCGAAACACAGCTTTTGAAAACTCTTGAGACGGACGTGCGCGGCGCACATTTTCACTGGAACCGCCCTCAATCCGCGGAAACGCTGCGCACTTTGAAACACACGTGCGCGGCGCTACAGTCGGGCCGCTGGAAGAAGGAACTCTGAATGAGGAACGGAGCCTCTTCTTGGCCCTGTAAGCGCCTCCGTGCCCCAGGAGGGCACGAGGAACAGCACTGGGGGAGCCCAAGGAACATCGAGCCCCTTTCCGAACCCAAACTGCTCCTTATCTCAGCGTCTTTTGACAGTCGGGCGAAGCCCCGCGTCCTGAACACAAAGCGTGCCGCCCTCCGGCGGTGAAGCCCGCTGCAAAAGTGCAGGGCGAACGCGCCAGGGCGCCGAGGCGAAGACCACGGCTGTGAAAACGGGGCCGCCCTCCACGCGTGCAGCCCCCTTGCAAACTTTTACGGTCGAGGAGCTGACCTAAGGAACCCTGAACAAGGAACGAGGCCCCCTTCTTGAGCAGGGGCGGACCGTCCCGGCGTTCCTACAGTCCTACCACGAAGTGTTCTTGGAACCCCAACATGTTCTAATAACAAAAACAATGTTCTTAGAACATAAACCCGATGCGATAAAATTACGCTACCGAGGAACCCCACATACTTCTTTTATGTCACATGTCGTGGATAGCGGCCGAGCTGAGAGACCAACCCCTGCCCACCCCCTTGAGTGTCGAGAGAGTGCCACGCCTGCTAGCCTTTGCGCCAGTGTCGTGGAAAGCGGCCGAGCTGAGAGACCACCCCCTGCCCACCCCCTTTGGTGTCGAGAAAGTGCCACGCCTGCTAGCCTTTGCGCCAGTGTCGTGGATAGCGGCCGAGCTGAGAGACCACCCCCTGCGCACCCCCTGTGGTGTCGCGAAAGTGCCACGCCTGCTAGGCTTTGCGACAGTGTCGTGGATAGCGGCCGAGCTGAGAGACCACCCCCTGCGCACCCCCTTTGGTGTCGAGAAAGTGCCACGCCTGCTAGGCTGTGCGACAGTGTCGTGGATAGCGGCCGAGCTGAGAGACCACCCCCTGCCCACCCCCTTTGGTGTCGAGAAAGTGCCACGCCTGCTAGGCTTTGCGCCAGTGTCGTGGATAGCGGCCGAACTGAGAGACCACCCCCTGCGCACCCCGTGTGGTGTCGAGAAAGTGCCACGCCTGCTAGGCTTTGCGCCAGTGTCGTGGATAGCGGCCGAGCTGAGAGACCACCCCCTGCGCACCCCCTGTGGTGTCGAGAAAGTGCCACGCTTGCTAGCCTTTGCGCCAGTGTCGTGGATAGCGGCCGAGCTGAGAGACCACCCCCTGCGCACCCCCTGTGGTGTCGAGAAAGTGCCACGCCTGCTAGGCTTTGCGCCAGTGTCGTGGATAGCGGCCGAGCTGAGAGACCACCCCCTGCCCACCCCCTTTGGTGTCGAGAAAGTGCCACGCCTGCTAGGCTTTGCGCCAGTGTCGTGGATAGCGGCCGAGCTGAGAGACCACCCCCTGCGCACCCCCTGTGGTGTCGAGAAAGTGCCACGCCTGCTAGGCTTTGCGACAGTGTCGTGGATAGCGGCCGAGCTGAGAGACCACCCCCTGCGCACCCCCTGTGGTGTCGAGAAAGTGCCACGCCTGCTAGGCTTTGCGCAGTGCCGTGGGTAGCGACCGAGCTGAAGACCACCCCCTGCGCACCCCCTTGTGGTGTCGAGAAAGTGCCACGCTTGCTAGGTTTGCGCCAGTGTCGTGGATAGCGGCCGAGCTGAGAGACCACCCCCTGCGCACCCCGTGTGGTGTCGAGAAAGTGCCACGCCTGCTAGGCTTTGCGCCAGTGTCGTGGATAGCGGCCGAGCTGAGAGACCACCCCCTGCGCACCCCCTGTGGTGTCGAGAAAGTGCCACGCCTGCTAGGCTTTGCGCCAGTGTCGTGGATAGCGGCCGAGCTGAGAGACCACCCCCTGCGCACCCCCTGTGGTGTCGAGAAAGTGCCACGCCTGCTAGGCTTTGCGCCAGTGTCGTGGATAGCGGCCGAGCTGAGAGACCACCCCCTGCCCACCCCCTTTGGTGTCGAGAGAGTGCCACGCCTGCTAGGCTTTGCGCCAGTGTCGTGGATAGCGGCCGAGCTGAGAGACCACCCCCTGCGCACCCCCTGTGGTGTCGAGAGAGTGCCACGCCTGCTAGGCTTTGCGCCAGTGTCGTGGATAGCGGCCGAGCTGAGAGACCAACCCCTGCGCACCCCCTGTGGTGTCGAGAAAGTGCCACGAGCTGTGCTGTGCTGTGCTGAGCTGAGCCGTGCTGGGCTGTGCTGAGCTGTGCTGAGCTGAGCCGAGCTGTGCTGTGCTGATCTAAGCTGAGCTGTGCTGTGCTGAGGTGAGTTGAGCTGAGCTGAGCAGTGCTGTGACGAGGGGGGAAGAGTGAAGTGCGTGTGTGTGTGTGTGAGTGAGGGGAGGAAGAAAGAGAGAGGAGGGGAGGTGTGAGGCGAGGTGAGACGCGGGCGCGGCGCGGCAGGGAAGAAAACCATAACCCCACGAAACATGTGGGGAACAAGACAGACTCCGCCAGAAATGTTCAAATAATATTTCGTGGGAGCCACAAAAGATTCTCAGAACATTGCTCGGTAGGGCTAAAGGCGAGCCAGGACGCTTCGCCACTGCTTGACTTGCTTCCACGAGTTAAACTTCGACTTCCCGTCGACGAAAACTTCAGGAAAACCTTAGGCAAGGAGCGGAACAATGAAGGAACACCGAGCCCCTCCCCAACGCAAAGGGCTCCTTCTCCAGCGCCCCGGCTGTAGGACGAATGTGCGCGGCGATGGCGCGGGAGCCACGCTTGAACAGCGGACCGCCCTCCATCCGTGACATTCTGACATGTTTCGCAGCGAAAGGGGTGGCGCTACGGCGAGAACCGCCTTTTGAAAACGGGTCGCCCTCCCTCCGTGCAGCCCTTGGAAACTTCAAGCTTCAGGATCATAGATTGTCAGGAACGCTCCGGCGGAACGCCCGACCCGCCCTTTCGACCGGCCTCGGGGTGCGCCAAAAGGGGGAGTTGTCCATAAGGAAACGGGATGGAGGAGGAGGGGGAGGAGGAGGAAGAGGAGGAGGAGGAGGAGGAGGAGACGAGCGCACAGGGGGGTTCATCCTCCACGAACCACCAGCCTATCGACCCAATGGTCGATGGCTCTTCTCAACGCTTTCGAAAGCGGAGGCGACGGGCGAGAGCGGAGGCGGCGGGGCGGGCGCCGCGGGCCCGCCTGTCATGAACTTGTTGTCCACGGGGCGGAAAGCCGCTTGTTTTGCCAAAAGGAGGGGGGGGGGGCGAGACATCATCGGAAACAGGCGAGGAGCGGGGCAACGGGAGCGAAGGAGGACAGGTAGAGAAAAGCTGAAGTGGTGACGGGCGCATATGCGCAGGCACAGGCGATGAGGGATGGTGGCGATGCGGAGCCGAGCGAGGAGAAGCAGGGGAGGAGCAAGCAGCGGCACAGGCACAGCTCAGCGGAGCGAAGGACGGGGGCAGGAAGGTCGACAGTGACAGGGTCTTTTCCAACAGGGCACTCACGGGGAGAGGAGCCTGACGTCGACGTGGCCGTCGGAGCGGAAGATGCCCTCTGGGAACCCAGCGCCGACGAAATCGGCCACGAGGGGGCGGAACGTGGGGGGGGAGTCGCCATTCGGGAAGAACCCAAGGCCACTGGAGTCGATGGAGTCGCACTCAGGGTCCCCGCCGTGCACGGAGCAGGCCCAGACGAGGATGCTGGCGCACAGGTCAGCCACGGAGTAGCCGAGCAAATCGGAGTCGTCGCGAGCCGAGGGGTAAGACATGGCGATGGACCAATTTCCATGCCCATGCGATGTCCGGCCTCGCCAGGGTCATCATCGGGATCTCCAGGCTGGTCGGGATGCAGTCCATCAACTTCATCATCGCTGGAGGAGGTCGAGGAGGTAGTAGTGGGTTGCGGCAGGCGGTGAAGGATCAGCGCAGCAGGGGGTTGCCACTTCTTTTCCAGTTGAGCGTCGGGCTTGGCCAATCGAAGGTTTCGAACTGCAGCACGTGCACTTGAGCGTAGGTCAGTAGAAGAAACGTATAGGCGAAAACGCATATCATGGTAAATGTTAAAAGCCACCGCCAAGGTTTCCACATGCATGAGACCAGGAAGCCGCAGCCCCAAGCGATCAGGAAGGAGCGGAAGCATCTCATACCTCAGTGCTTGGTACACTGCAGTCCACAACGGGCGGCATCGCATGTAGTGGCACTGTCTATCGGCATACGAACGGCAGCCAAAGATACACGAGCGGGGACCTCCAACGTACTGTATGCGCGAAGAAGTGAGCCAACCAGAGCAGTAAGTTTTGATGACAGGCATGGCCCAGCTCATGGGAACCAGCGAGAGAAGTCCACTAATTTCCGTCCAAGCCACACGATCAAGAAACGGCTCCCATTCACAAACATATCTCTGAAGGCGTTGCTGCACCAATGTAGCCAGCGGGAAGGGCGTCACTAGCATTTCCCGCAGAGCGTGTGTGGCTGCGCGTTGGGGCTCGGGCTTCCTGTCGGTGACCTGGGGCTCCTGGGTGATGGCCTGCACGCACCTGTCCGTGACCTCAGCAGAGTACGCCATTTCCCTGCACGGCTGGTGTACCGAGGCGTAGCCCAGCAAGAAAGACGGGGACTGCCAGTGCGTTCCAACATGGTCCAGGGCATCTTCGCGTGATCGAGTCGCAGCTAAGGATGCATCATCATAACGGCCCTCCATCAGTGATAACTTCCATTCAGATTCAAGTAGTCGACAGCGCTCAAGGATGGTAGTGTGGTTAGAGAACGTGACTAAAGCGGCTCGAGCATAGGCGGCAGCCCACGAGTGGGGCAGCAAGGGGATACGGGGACCACCCCAGGCGCCAAGTTGGGCCCAGCCTGCCGCAGTGAGCATGCCAAGAGGGGCTCTGAAGACCTGCGCGAGGATCCCCAGTTCCAGGGCAGCGTGTCGTGGTGGAAGTGGGACAAATTGGGCCACATAGGAGACCACTGAGAAGACCCTAGACGAGTACAGAACACCGTTGATACTGGCGGGGGCAGCGCCCGACCAAAGAAGTCGGGCTCGTAGTTTGAGCTTCTGCAGCGGGGCGTGCCACTGCATGTCCACAGCGACGGCTGGGCCCAGCAGGAGGCCAAGGTCGAGGGCGTAGGAGGCCACTTCGAAGGCCTGCCAGGCAGGGGCGAGGTGCGCCACGAGGGACATCGTGTGTAGCTGGAGGGACTCGGTGGACACACCCTTGAGCGGGACGATTTTGCACTTCGGGGGCTTAAGTCTCAGTCCTGTGAGACGCTCCGTGACCAACATCACATCATACAACACAGTGAGGTGCTTCGCTTCAAACAGTACCGCGCCGATGTCATCAGCGCATGCACGAGCGATCCCATAACCAAGAGTCTCCAGGGTATCCTCCAGCGCGCAGAGGAAGGGGGCCGTGCCGAGGGCGTAGAGGCTCCCTGAGAGCCCGCAACCTTGGATAATCCCAGACCGCAACCAGTATATCGGGATAAGCCGGCCAGCATGGGCCACCACACCTTGCATCGCTAAGCACAGCCACGAAAGGAACCACATGAGGGGCCCAGGGGGCCCGAGCTTATTCATCAACATCAACAAATACTCTTGAGATAGACTAGGGAACGCCTGCCCGTAATCGAACGAGATCAAGAGGGGGTCGCACAGGTCCGAGCGGGGGTGAGCAGCTGCAAGCCTTCCTATGCCGTCGAGTTCGGTCACGTTATATCCGAAGTTTCGGCCGACCACGAACCCCCTCTGCGAGCTGGGCACCACCTCCTCCACCACCTTACGGAGCGAGCGGTTGACGACGGACGTCATGATTTTAAGGTCGGTATTTCGCAGACCGAGTACGCGAATCTTGTCTGCCGATCGCGTGCAGCCTCCAGAGGCCTCGTCCTCCTCCTCGGAACCCTTGGGCAAGAAGGCCTGCAACGTGACACTCGCGGCATCAAAGAGGGCCCCCCCGCCGATCACCCAGTCGAGGGTGTTGCACAGGACGTCGACGCAGCATTCAGAAGCATTCCAAGCGGCATAGGGGATGCCGCCCACACTTGGGGCAGAGTGCCGTGCACCACGCACAGCTCGACGGACGGCAGCTTTAGTTGGTGGCGGGACCTCACACTGGACGGGGGCCTTCAGGTGGTCCTGGAGGCAGGCCTCAATGCAGGGACCTGGGACAGAGCCTCGGGAGAATGCAGGGCGCCAGTAGGAGCTCAAAGCTTGAAACCGATCTTCAGGCGCGTGGGACAAATCGGACCCGGACCGAACAGCCTGCAAGATAAGCCTGCGAGAAAATGGGGCCCAGATGGCCGCCTTCCTCTCCAACAGATGCTGACGACGGCAGGCAGAGGGAGGACGATATGAAGCAGAGAGACCAGCAGCATGATCAGCCTTAGCTTGCAGTTCTTTTTCCAGAAGCCGCATGTGGACTCCATCCGACCAAGAATGAAAGGATTCAGCATGCCGAAGACTAACTTGTGCGCCTTCAATTTGCAGTAAGTCCGATGCCCACTGCGATGTCGAAAAAAGCCGCCGAGCCAGCGGCACGTCCTGACGCCAGACGGCTCTGGCGCAGCTGCGGGCCACGAGGAGCGCCGTCTCGTCGCTCTCCGCCTTCAGCGTGAAGAGCATGTCGCGCACCTCCCTCGCCGCCTCCTTGAGCATTTCCTTGAAATGCTCCTGATAAACGAGCCAGCGTACGCGGCAATCGCGTTCTGGCCGTCAGCTACCATTCCTTCGACGCGCTTCTTGAATAGCGGGTCTAAGAAGATGTGCCGCGGAATAGCTTGTTCTCCTCGAGGCTTTTGATGGCGCTGGCGTAATGTAGTCACCAACGCGGCGCGATCAGATACTTGAGCACGGGACAACGCCTCTGGCTCACCGACCGTGGTAGATTCAGCATGTACTTGACACAGCGTCCATCCTGGCAGCGAACAGAAGAACCTGTCCAGGCAACTGACCGAGTTGGCGTGCTTCGTGTAGTGAGTAGCCGCCGACGACGAGATCTCCAGGAGTGCCCCAAGAGAGCGAAGCCAGCGAGCAGCCTGAGCACGATGATTCCGAGGATCAGATACACGCGCAGGCTGAGGGCGATGCAGCACGAGAGCTTCGTCGGGGCCGAAATTGAGGTCGCCTTGCACGATGACCAGGTGGTGGGTAGGGTCAGACGCTGCCAAGACCCGATACCCATCGATCTGCTCACAGACCATGTCCACCTGGGCGCTTGTGAGGCCGTGGTTATGGATATTGAAATGCGTCAACTGAAATCCACGTCTACGCACGTCAACTTGCAGGGCCCGTCCTGGAATGAGCGGCGTGGCACAGCTAGACGAGGCTCCGTCCAGAACCAATCGAGGAATAATGATAGCGACACCTCCCGCACCCGATCCCCCGTGATCGACTGCACAAAATGAGGCGTGAACCACTGCATGGGCATGAGCTTGGAGCACAAACTGCTCAAGCTGGACTCGATCAGCATGAACCTCCTGCATCGCCAACAACGTGGACGGCAAGTGGATTTGCTGAAGGTAACGAAGCTTGGGAAGCGCCTTCGCCCCTTTGTACTGCAGGAGCGCCCTAGCGTTCCAGGTGGCACATCTCAGGGCAATGCCTCCACCACGGGACTGAGGAAGAGCGAACAACTGCAACATATCGTCAATGGCACCACTGCGGAGGGGGTGGCGGCGCGATGGTGGACTGGATGAGCTCGCGCACCTCGTGCTTGGCGATGCCGACCTCGCGAAGGCCCTCATCGTTGTAGCGGATGTCGAAGGGCTGGTCGTCGGGCTGGGCCGAGAGCTTGAGGATGTGCGTCCGCCCGCACCTGAGGATCCCGCGCTCCCTGTCCACTGCCCAGCGTCCATCATATTTGCCAGCCAGTGCCGTGCGCAGCTTCCTGAGCGCCATTTCCGTTTTGATTTGCTTTGGATTTTTATCTGGTCCGGGGTGAAGGCGAGCGGGGGAAGAGCCTGTGACGTTGGCCTCAAAGATTCGCCACTCATCGTTTTGCCTGAGATTGGCCAAGACCTTGTTGACACATTTAGACGCAAGCCCAACACTGCCGTTGAATGAGATAAGATATCTTCTGCTTGGTGTCGGTCCAGTAGCTTTGATGACGTAGGACGAGGCGTCCAAGCCCAGCTCGGACAAGAAAGGGGTAAGTGTAGCACGCACGGACTCGATCCCAACCATTTTCGTGGCCATGGCGACGACAACAGACGGGTCTTCCTCACGATCAAAAGAGGGTGGCGGTGTCGGAGCTTTCTCCGTGCGCTTGGCCACCATGAGCTCGCTGCGGAGCTCCTCCATCTGTTTACGTAAGCTGGCATGTCCGAGGTGTGGCGCTCAACGTCGATCGAGAGAGTGTTGACGTGGGACCCCAAGGAGTCAATCTTGGACTGCAAGCCGCGGTGCAGAGAGTCAATGTGGGGGCGGACGGTGGCCGTGATCTGCTGGTCAACCTCCTTCGGCTGGGCCGTAATCTGGATGCGCAAGGACTCCAAGGTGTCGAGAATAGATTTGTTGGAAGATTCCACCGTGGCGCCGACGGTAGATCCCACGAGAGATTCAAACTCAGACCGTAGTTCGCCGAACTGTTCAGCGACTGCGTTGGCTGCGACGTGCCTGATGTAGTCGTCATCGTACTGTGGCTGCTGGGGCGGAGGCAGGGCAGGGCCACCAGAGCAACCATCAGGAAGAGAACCAGCACCAGCTGCACAGGCAGCCATGCCAGCGACACCCTTGCCGCTGGCGTTGCCACCTTTGCCATCGGCCCTAGTCTTCGACCACTTCGCTTCAGGGAAGCCAGGTCCGCGATGATGCTGACCAGGCTGGGCACCCACAGCAGGCGGGTCACTCTCATCATCAGGGAAGGTGGGCATGTCGTCGAGCTCGGCAGCGATGCGAGACTTAACATCATCATTTGGCAAGCCCATCGGAGCGGTTCCGAGCGGGGCGAAACCGTCGAATGTCGCGCACTCCAGGCGCACAACGTGGGCGTCCCACAGTATGCGGAGTGTGAGGCAGTAAGTGCAGAAAGAGAAAGGCTGCCCCACCTGGTCGGGCGACCACCTGTGGTGAGGAGCAGGGCTGACCTGGCCAGCTGCCTCGGGAGATGTTTTACTTGAGCCAAAATGGCTTGAGCCAAAATGGCTACGGAGGAGGAGGAGGAGGAGGAGGAGGAGGAGGAGGAGGGAGGGGGGAGGAGGGAGGCATGAGGGAGGGCGGAGGATCCTGGATCGAGGTTTTTGGGCGTTCTTCGCCCTTTCTCGGGCCCTCCGGGAAGCCCCCCGCCGCCATGGTTGGATCCGCCGCGACGTCCTGGCCGGACCGCGCCCTCAGACAGGTCAGGGTCACGGGGGCAACCTCTGAGGGGAGGAGGAGGAGGACGGGGAGGAGGACAAGAATCAACCCAGGTTGTGTCACCGGTGCTGCGGCACTCCCTCCCGCAGCCCGGAACCCGTCCGCATATGACATATAACCGGCGAATCTTCCGCTCCGCCGCGGGAGAAAGGCCCCCTTGGAGCGACGAGCGCCAGGTGGGCGTGCCACTCAGGCGATACCCGAGCTTGCGAAGGATCCACGCTCCTATCCCCCCGAGCTAGGTGCAGCGCAAAGAACAGAGGGCAATAGATCCACCCCCAGACGAACCCAACCCCGACAGGCGAGGCCGGGTAGAGAACGCGCCCAAAGAAGGAATCGAACATGGGAGGGCTGTCTGGTAAACGCCCCGGGTCGTTTAGTAAACGCCAATTATGGGGTCTGGGTGGTTGTCTCCCCCTTGAAAGAAATATGATGAGAAAACCCAAAGTGTCCAACGCCAACCCTGTTTTGAAACGGATCTGACTTGGGCTACACAACTGCAGATCGGAGGTGAGGGGGTGAGATCGATGTGGAACGGAGAGCCCCCCTACCGGGAAATCGATGTCGGTTTCGTGTGCGTGCGTGCCGTGCGTGCGGGCGAGGCGAAGCTGCGTGGGCGGGCGAGAGGAAAGTCTCCTGTGGCTGAGGCGCGGCCGGACCAAATGATTCTCCACCGGGCGGCCGGTGGCGCGCGGTGTCCCGCCGGTGTCCTCTGTGGCTGAGGCGCGGCCGGACCAAATGATTCTCCACCAGGCGGCCGGTGGCGCGCGGTGTCCCGCCGGTGTCCCGCCGGTGTCCCGTCGGTGTCCCGTCGGTGTCCCGATGATGTTGATGTTGATGATGATGATGCTGATGATGATGATGGTGCTGATGATGATGATGGTGATGATGAAATCGATAGAGACACCGAATGTGATATCGATAGTGAGACCGAATGTGAGATCGATTGTGAGATCGCTTGTGATATCGATCGTGAAGTCGATAGTGAAACCAAAAGTGAGATTGATTGTGAGATCGATTGTGAGATCGATTGTGATATCGATTGTGAGATCGATTAAGATATCGATAATGAGATCGATAGTGAGACCGAATGTGAGATCGATAGTGAGATCGATAGTGATATCGATAGTGAAATCGATAGTGAGACCGAATGTGAGATCGAATGTGAGATCGATAGTGATATCGATAGTGAGATCGATAGTGAGACCGAATGTGAGATCGATAGTGAAATCAATGGTGAAACCGAATGTGAGATCGATTGTGAAATCGATTGTGATATCGATAATGAGATCGATAGTGAGACCGAATGCGAGATCGATTGTGAGATCGATAGTGAGATCGATAGTGCGATCGATAGTGATACCGAATGTGAGATCGAATGTGAGATCGATAGTGATATCGATAGTGAGATCGATCGTGCGACCGAATGTGAGATCGATAGGAAAATCGATAGTGAGACCGAATGGGAGATCGATAGTGAGATCGATAGTGAGACCGAGTGTGAGATCGATAGTGATATCGATAGTGATATCGAGAGTGAGATCGATCGAGTGCGACGTTGTTCCCTCCCCCCCCTCACCTCCTTATCACCCGAAGGGTGGTCGTATAGGTAACTTCTGGTTATATCATTTTCGGATGTGTGGGCCAGATCCCTATATGGACCATTCCGTCCGTGAAATTGTTGCACAGTTTAAAACTTCGAGCAATGACGTTCGCGGACAACTCGAGCGAGAACCGCACATCGAAAACGAGCTGGGCGAGAGCCACATCTAGAACACGAACCAGTCTCCCTTTCTCTCTCTCTCTCTCTCTCTCTCTCTGGTAGCTGATGGAAGTTGTGAAAACGAGTGTGCATGGTGCTGACGCGAGAGCCGTATTTTGAACACCACCAGCCCTCCATAAGTGTAGCTGCTGTCATCATCCGAAACAAATCGGCGCAACGCTAGGGCGAGAGCCGCATTTCGAAAGCGGCAACTGGGTGATCATTGCAACTGTTGGAGCCTGAAAACGTCTCAAGAACAACGCGCGGCCGGGCCTACGGACACATCAGTTGGTCCGACATTGGGGAGGCTTGTAAGGAAGGGAAACGGAAGAGGAAGACCAGTGCAAACTCAAGACGCGTCAATGATGTTGCAATACGCCCGCCCTCCACGTTTCCTCTTCGTAGGTCCCTACAGCAAAAGCAATATCGCTGCAGGAAATGGCCCATTAGAAGACAACCCCCTGAGAGTTCTCAATCGTGCAAAGACACTGTTCCTGGGGCTTTGACGTCGCGGGTCAACGTGATTGCTGCGTCCTGACAACCCTGAGCCGTGCCATAATACTATTCCTATGACTTCAGCACCGCGAATCACCGTGACTGTTGCGTTCAGGCCCTTCTCATTCGTGCCGAAAAAATCGTGCCGACCAAAACACGATTCCTCTGATTTCAACCATTCGAATTCTTGACACTGCTGCGGCATGTTGCAGGCAAGCGGGCGCGGCGCCAGGGCGAGAGCCACATGTTGAGCGGGAGCTGCAACTCATCTGTGAAGCTGATGCAAACTTAAATCACGAATGTGCGCGGCGCTACGGCGAGAGAGCCACATCTTGAACAGGAGCAGCCCTCCATGCGTGAAGAGGTTGCACACTTTTGAAACGAATGTGCGCGGCGCTAAGGCGAGACCCACCTGTAGCAACCGCGAAGCTCTTGCAACCTTTAAAACGGATGTTCGCGGAGCCATGGCGAGGACCACATTTTGACAACCAACCGCCCTCCACCCATAAACTGCTGCAAACTTTTAAAACGAATGTGTGCGGCGCCACTGCGAGTCACATTTTGAAAACCAACTGGCCTCCATCCGTGAAGCTCCTGCGAACTGTGACACCCAATCGCCTGTTGAAGACCAGCCGCCCTCCATGTGTGAGCCTGTGGCGTATTTCAGGGGGGGGAGGTGGAGGAGGAGGTGGTCTTCGGAAGCCGTGTGCAAACCCTGGGTGCTTCGAGGACCTCCGCGGCGGGCGACGAGGACAGCGGAGGCACCGAGGGCGAGCACCTGCGAGGCAAACTCCCGTCGTCACGGCGCGGGCTCGGGCCTCCGGATGCCGCCCAGCGCGCCACCCTCTGCTGCGCGCCCCGCGCCCCCTCCGCCACCCTCGCGGCCTCGCCAGGCCGGCCCCCTCGAGCGGCGACCACGTCCGTGCCCGCGCCCTCGCGGCTTTGGCTTCTGGCCCGCGATCCTGCGGACGCGCGGTCGCGCGGAGGCGTTCCGCGCGGGGCATCCGCGAACAGATCGCCCCGCATCCGCGGGGCCGCGGCCCGAAGGCCCGGCCCGCGAGGCCGCGGAAAACGGAGTTGTCTGCCTGCGCCCGGCCTTCTCCCTCGCACGAGCCGAGGGCTGACTCGGCGTGGCGTTGTGATGGCGCGTGCGTGCGTCTTGAATCCACTGCGTCTGCACAGGCTTCGGTCTAGCTCCGATGTGAAAATGGGCGGCGCGCAAAGGGGGGTGGGGGGGAAGGGGGGAAGGCTTCTTAGAAGCACCCCGCTTCTTGGAAGGCCCCGGCCTTACGTATGCAGAGAAGGCCAGCGCCTTCTAAGAAGCAGGGGTGCTTCTATTGAGCAGGGACCGACCGTGGCGGCATTTCTATAGGCCTACCACGAAATGTTCTTAGAACCCAAACATGTTCCAAAAACAAAAACAATGTGCTTAGAACATAAAACCGATGTGTTAAAGCAAAACCGTCCCAGCCAGAAATGTTATAAGAACATGTCGTGGAAGCCACAAACGGTTCTTAGAACATTCTCTGGTAGGCCTATGGGCGACCCAGGACGCTTCGCCACCGCTTGATTCTAAGAAGCCTTCCCCCCTCCCCCGAACTGGCCATCGCTCGGACGTCCATTCCCTGTGTTTTTTCCGGTTCCGTGCGTGGTTTTTTTTGCAGGATGATCCAGGATGCTCCGTAATAGTCCCCGCCGAGCAACAGTGCACACTGGTTGACAATATTTCTAATTCGCGCGCGCGGAGCGGCCCCTGGGGGCCCCCGGACGAAAAGTACCCCGGCAACTAGCCGGGAGAAGCCCCCAGAGCTCCAGGGGAGGGCCATTTTTCGACACCCCTCACGAGGATCGTGGCCTCCGAAGAAGGAGCCGCAATCGACTACCCACCCTCCTGCCCCAAGAGGCCCTCAAACGCCCCCCAAGAGGCCCTGGGGGCCCCCAAGACGCCGCCAAGGGGCCCCCAGAGACTCCCAAGAGGTCTCCAAGAGGCCCCCGAGAGGCCCTAAAAAAGAAGGCCCCAGGGCCCGCGGAACGAGCGAAGCGATGAAAGAATCCCCGCCGAGCAAAAGTGCACACGTCCGAGCGATACCAAGCCGACCCCCCTCGGGTCGGGCGAAAGGGGGGGATAGCAAAGGGGGGGTTTGAGAATCAGCTCACGTAGCTGATTTTCCCGGCGCCTCCCGGCGCCGGACGCGGCTATGTATCGAGGAATGGGCCCCTCGGTAAGGCCGAAACCAGCTGCATGCAGCAGATTTCGTAACCCCCCCTTTCCCAATCCCCCCCTTTCACCCGGCCCGAGGCCCCCCTCTGCACGTGGCCGGCGAACAGAACGGGCCTCCGCCCGCACGCAGCCCGCCACGGGGCCCTCGCGCCCTCGGCGAGGCCGCCCCTGGAGACGCACAGCGCAGACCCCGCGCTCCGCGCCCTCGCGCCCCGCAGCGAGGCTCTCGCGCGGCCCTCCCCGCGCCCTCGCTCGGGGGCTGGCCGGCGCGAGGCCCTCGCGTTGGCCGCGGCGCGCGGAGCGCGGGCACCTCCCCGCCCCCCGCGGGGGAGAGCCCGCGGCTGCCGCCGCGCCGCGGGGGCCGCGCCGCCCCCCGAGCGGGTGGCGTCCGAGCCGCGGGGGCGTGCCACCGCAGGGCCCGCCCGATGGGCCCAGGCCCCCTCGGAGCCACGAGCGAGGCCACGGCGGGGAGGCTCTTTGGTGGCCTCCGGGGCCTCCGACGCGTCGACCTCGGGCGGGCGAAGGGCCGCGCCGGGCACCGGGGCGCACCGGAGCGGGCGGCGGAGCAGATGGCGGCCGCGGAGGCAGAGGAGAAAGAAGGCCCGGGCCAGCATTAAGTCGTGCCTGTCCCCCTACAGGGGGACTTCCGACGACGAATTAAACATACACCAATAATAATAATAATAATAATAATAATAATAATAATAATAATAATAATAAATAATAATAATAATAGAAAAGTAGTCCAAGAATAGTCTGGGGATTATGTTTTGAATATGTTTTACCTTTTTGGGGCATTTTTGGTGTATTTGTTCATCGAAAATCCCTCTGTAGGGGGACACGCCCGACATAAGGCCAGCACTCAGAAAGCAGCTAGCTGTCCGATTCCGTCGTGGCGCCAGCTTCGGAGGCCAGGCCCAGGGATCGCCGGGCCGCTCCCGAGCCAGGCGCGCCCTGGCCGGAGGCGGCCCAGGCCGAGGGAGGGGGGGAGGAGGGGCGAGCGACGCCAGTCGCGGCGAGAGGTGCAGACGGGCCAGAGAGCAAGAACGGGCCAGGCGCACCGAGCCGTGTGCAGATGGGCTCGGAGCGGAGACGGATGTGGGTACATCTCTCCCGCAGGCGTCGGAAAGCTCTTCATATCGAGCGCTGCCCGAGAGCCTGAGGGGCAGGTCTCTCCAAATGAACAACAGGGTAAACATGTACTTTCGGAGCCCCGCGCGTATTTCTTGGATCGGCGCTGGACCCCCCTCACTGGCGCGCGGAGCGCGCCAGAGGGGCGGCGCCGAAGGCGCCGCCAGGGGGGCCCAGCCCCGATCCAAGAAATCCGAACGGACCTCCGAACATTGGTGTTTACGCATTTGTTTTGCCATAACCTCTACATCGGTGGGTGTGGAAACAACCTGGGCGTGGAATCATGCGGAGGTGCCAAATCCATGCGTGGGCCCCTCGGCTCTCGACCGAGCCCCCGGGGCCCGGTTCTTCCTGCTGGATAGTTTGTGTTGACGGCTCCATAGCCTGGAAACAGCAACATGGCATCGGCATCGAAGAACAACGCCGACACATCACATACCACATCAATTCTCTGGGCGGTCCAGGGAGGATGATGATAATGAAAGGACGGGGGCAACAAACAGGGGGCGCTCGCTGGAATTGAGATGAACGGAAAGGGTCTCACCCGCTTCTGCGTGTTAGGAACCACCGAGACACGCACACATCCCCACAAGCAAATATTCGCCACATATACTGTCCCGAAGCTTCGCCAACACATAATAACCACGTTCTGGTCGCAAAAGAGGCTGGCACACAACGCATTCGAGTAGTGCATCTACATGAGTTTCGAAGTAACACGTGCACGACGTACTTGAATGTGCCGCTCAAGCAACCCCCCTGGAACTGGAGCTTGCAGGGGTCCGTGGTCAGTCTCCAATGCAAATACCCCTATAGCAGCAACTTGCCAGCATCAAACCCGCGGCTAGGTGCAAGTAGCGACCGCACCCAATTGGACAGCACACGAATCATTCACACAACTTTCACAGACGCAGCACATGTCCCAAACGCGCAATGTTGTCTTGCTGTGTTGCCCGTTTGCTGTTCGAACTATTTTGCTTCCTAGGTGTTCGTTTGAGTGATTCCCTTTCTCTCTCTCTCGATCTTCTCTATTCTCTCTCTCTCTCTCTTCTCTTCTCTTCTTTATTTCTCTCTATCTCTCTTCCCCCTTCTCTCTGTCTCTCTTCTCTCGCTTTACCCTCTCTCTCTCTCTTTCTCGCTCTTTCTCTCTTCTCGCTCTCTCTTATCTCCTCTCTTCTCTCTCTCTTTCTCTCTCTCTTTTCCCCCACCCGGTCCCTGCATCACCCTCCCTCACCTCCACTTCCCCTTCCCATTCCCCCTCCCCTGCTCTCCCCCCCTCGTTCATCCCATCACTTGATGTTGTCCTTTTCCTTCCTTCTCTTCCCTCCTTCCGTCGCTCCATCCCTGAAATCTTACCCTCTGCCACTGAGCCCTCCCCGCTTGTCGGCTCTGAGAGCGCTCGACGCGTGCTTCAAGTCGGTGCCATCTCTGGCCACGGCAGCACAAACAACTTGACGGTCAGCCCTGGCAGCGACACCCGTTTACCGCAACACCTGCCCACATCAGCCAACCTGCCACTGCCACAACACTTGACGCCCATGAACAATTTCGCTTGCCACCGTCCGCTCTGAACTCATCCGCCCTCTTCATTCGTAGATCGGAAACCCTGAACCAACAAACCTCAGCATCTCTTGGATGGCACATTTTTTCATTCCCGCTAGCTTCCACCAACTTCCCGCCAGCTTCCAAGAAGCCTCGTTCTACTTCCGTCGCCTTGCGCCGAGGAAGAGATGTCAATTCCTTCGATTCTCGAAGGCGAGGCCCTTTCTGGAACGCCTCATGCGTGAGTCGAGGGATTGCTGGACAACTTGCTCTGACGCGTCAAGTTCACACTGCCATGGGAGCGCCTCCACCCGCTGAGCTTCCTGTTCGAGCTGGTGGCCATGATTAATTTGCAAAGCATGGTGCGCCACGACCTTGGCTCTAGTTCTGACGCTGGCAAGGCGCATGTGGCCCATTGCCACGCCACGCTCCCTCTGCCCTACCTTCTCTACGACACCTCTAAATGATTGCTGCGCGTCGTCCACGGACCCTTCGTGGGAATCGAACAAACGCTGAGATCGGCGTCCATACCCGAGCGTCGACTCCCAGATTGAGCTTGGCCATGCCAATCCACGACACGTATGGCGTGCCCCTGACGAGCATCGCGTCGGTGCGGTTCACCCTGCCTGCATTGGGGCGTTTCAGAGGACGCGAAACCACAAAACACATGTAAACGCGTACTTGCTCAGAGAACCCCGCTCTAGGTAACAACCGCGACGAAACGGAATGAGGGCGAGTGGGTTTCAAAATGTGGCTCTCGCCTCAGCGCCGCGCGCATTCATTTTTCAACTTTGCAAGAGTTTCACGGAACATGGGCGGGTCGTTTTCAACATGTGGCTCTCGCCTTAGCGCCGCGCGCATTATTTTTTCAAATTTTGCAAGAGCTTCACGGATTGAGGGCGGGTGGTTTTCAACATGTGGCTCTCGCCTTAGCGCCTCGCGCATTCATTTTAAAACTTTAAAATAATTGAATGTGTTGAGGGCGCTTCCTTTTCAAACTGTGGCTCTCGACTTCGCGCCGCGCACATTTGTTTTAAACATTTGCAAGAGTTTCACGGGTTCCCGTCATCACCGTACCAACAATGGTGTTCCGGACGGATTCTGGACTATGCGAGTGCAACCGTTACGTTGGTTCGCAGTGTCGTTAAGGCTCAGGAATGGCGTTCTGGCACGACTCAGGATCGTCAAGACGCAACAATTGGGTTGATTCGTAGCGTTGAAATCCCGAGAACAATGTTTTGGCGTGCTTCCGGGTCTTCAAACGGTTGTCTTCCAACGAGGCAGCTCCCTCAATGGAAATGAACCGTTGTAGGGGCCTGTGAAGAGGGAGCTTTGAGGGAGAGTTTATTCCAATACATATTGATGACTCCTGGGTTTGCACTGGTCCCCCTCCTCCTCCTCCTCCTCCTCCTCCTCCTCCTCCTCTCCTCGGTCCCATGCCAGGCGCAATAGATCCCTCAGGCGTCCAAAAGAGGGCCCCAAGACAGAGAGCTCCATGACGGCTCTCGAAGGTCCAAAGACGGTCCAAAGTGGCCCAGCCTTCAAGACTGCCCCACAGGAGCCCGAGAAAGGACGGACGAAGGGAGGAAGACGACGAAGACGAGAAGATGAACCCCGACACGACGCGGAAGAGTGTCACATGTCCAGGCTCCCCCAAGCACGGGAACACGAGGTGCCACAGGTGACGGCCTCCAATGACCCCCGCCCCGAAGAGCCGCCACCCGGAATGACGAGACTTGCCGCAGGCAGCTGAATAGCTGATCACGTGGACCTCTCGACCCCTCCCGCAGGGGGCAATGTCTCCTCGCGGATACCTTTTGGATGTCTCTGAAGAGCGGAAACGGCTCCCAGGAACCAAGAACTGCGACAAAAACGTACGGCAGGTTCGTGTCGTGCCGACCCCAGCGTTGGTTTTTGACACCGCAGGGATCGTTCAACCTTGAACGATCGGCCGCTGCCGCAACGTCCGATCGTTCCACGTCGACCGATTCTAGTTCGCCAGCGGCGTTCAACCTTGAACGCCCGCGCTGGGGTCGCCGCTGGTCGACACGACGCAAACCTACCGTACTTCTCGCGCGATGTTTTCCAGTCGCCCTGAACATGAGGAGGAGGAAGAGGAGGAGGAAGAGGAGGAGGAGGACGAGGAGGAGGGAGGAGGAGGAGGAGGAGGAGGAGGAGGAGGAGGAGGAGGAGGGAGGAGGAGGAGGAGGAGGAGGAGGAGGAGGAGGGAGGAGGAGGAGGAGGATGACTGGGCCCTCCTCTTCTCCGAACACTGGCGCCCTTTTGGGACTCTCCCGGGGCGGCGCGCGCTCTGACGAGAATCCCGAGGCGGACCTGGCCGTGGCCGCGCGGACGCCGAGGCCAGCTAAAATCGTAAACAAATCGTGCACAGCCCAATCCTCCTCCTCCTCCTCCTCCTTCTCCTTCTCCTTCTCCTCCTCCTCCTATTTCTCCTCCTCCTCCCCTCCTCCTCCCTCTCCTCCCCTCCTTGTCCTCCTCCTCCTCCTCCTCCTCTCCCTCTCCTCCTCTCCTCCTCCTCCTCCTCCACCTCCTCCTCCTCCTCCTCCTCCTCCTCCTGCTGCGGCTCCTCCTCCTCCTCTCTCTTCCTCCTCCTCTTCTCCTCCTCCCTCCTCCTCCTCCTCCTCCTCCTCCTCCTCCTCCTCCTCCTCCTCCTCCTCCTCCTCCGCTGGTGGACTGGGGCGTGTTGTGTCGGGTCGTGCGCGCGCACACGCGATCCGAAGCCCCCGCAGATCTCGGGGAGTTGACAGGCCCCCGAAAGCCTCCGGGGGCCCTCGCCGCCGACGCCGCCCGTCGTCCGTGACGCGGGCCCATGAGCTTCTCGGCCCCATCTGGGGCATGGCTTCCTCATCGCGGATCTGTTCTCGGCGGCCCCGGGGCGCCAAGCGAGCCTCCGGGGGCCCAGAGTTGGGAAGCAGCGGCCGTCTCGATCTTCTCGTGGCGCCGGGGCTCCTCCTGCTCCTCCTCCTCCTCCTCCTGCTCCTCCTCCTCCTGCTCCTCCTCCTCCGCCTCATCCTCCTCCTTCGCCTCCTCCTCCTGCTCCTCCGCCTCCTCCTCCCCTGGGGAGGCAAGGGCAGAGGACGGCAGGTCTTCGAAGACCTCCAGGAGCCTCTGGAAGCCTCCCAAAGTCCCTGGAGCCTCCGACGATCTCAGGAGGCCCTCGGGGGCCTTCGGGGGCGCCCGCGAGGGCCTTCGCGAGGGCCTCCGCGGACGTCCGGAGGCCTCCGCGAGGGCCTCCCGCGGACGGCCTCCCCTTGCAAAAGGACCTCCGAAGGCGCGTCCAGAGGCCTCCGAAGGCCCGCGCCCCCCGCGCAGGGCCGCCGCGGCAGGGCCAGGCGCCTGCAGGACGGCGGGGCGTGCTCCAGGGCGTCGCCTGCCGCGGCCCCTCCGCCCGCACCCGCCGCGGTTGTGCGGCGCGATCGGGCGGCCGCCGCCGCCGGTCGTCGCCGCTGGTCGTCGCCGCTCGTCGCCGCTGGTCGTCGTCGTCGTCGTCGTCGTCGTCGTCGTCGTCGTCGTCGCCATCGCCGTAGTCGCCGTCGTCGTCGTCGTCGTCGTCGTCGTCGTCGTCGTCGTCGTCGTCGTCGCCGTCGCCGGGGTCGGGCGTCGTCGTTACCGCTGGTCGTCGTCGTCGTCGTCGTCGTCATCGTCGTCGTCGTCGCCGCCGGTCGTCGTCGCCGCCGGTCGTCGTCGGTCGTCGGTCGCCGTCGTTCGTTGCAGACAAGGCCTGCGGCCTGCGCTCGGGGGGCCCACCGCTCCGATCGCAGCGCTGCCGCCCGCGCGTTTGCGTGCTGCGGCAAGTGCACCTGGGTCCTCCAATCTCCCCTCCCTCCTCCCTTTCTCTTGCCCTTGCCCTTGCCAATCCTTCCCCCCATCCCTGCCTCCTCTCCTCTCCCCTCCCTCCCTCTCCGCCTCCTCTCTCTCGTCCGTCCTATTTTTTTGGATGAGTTATGACAACTCTTATACCTGAAGCTAATTATTGTTGAGCCCACCTCCGGTGCACATGATGTTTTTCAAGTGAAGTGCGCCTCCAGGGACTCGCACACTGTTTGAACAAGGTGAACTATTGAGCCTCAGACAGACTGCGTTGTTGGTCCCCGGTTCGGCACACCAGCGGTTCCCGCCTGATAGTCCCACGCGAACGATTCAAAATCGTGCTCTCGCGCAGGACTTCCTTACCACTGATCCAGGAATCGCACTCTTGCGGGGTTTTCCTTGGAATTTAATAAGACGCCGCGCCCTCGAAACTCAGGACTCACGCTCCCGCTTTTAGCTTCCTCGCGATTTACTTGGGAATTGCGCTATCGCTCAAACCTACCTCGCGATTCATGCAAGACAGACCGTCCCAACCAGGCCGTTCGGGTCCGCCCGCCAGACCCACTTGTTTGGCCCTGCCGCTTGTTTTCCTGCTCTGCGCCAACTTCACGCGGCAGGTGGTTGAACTTTCACTTCTGAAGAATAAATATTGTTGATCCCCCCCACCTGTGCGTGCTGTTTCTCTAAATCAAAGTGTGCCCCTCGATGCTCGCACCCTGTTTCTTGACAGGGGAAGTCTTGATGCTCAAACTGTGCCCCCGGCCCCCGGGTTACAACAACAACGGCTCCCGCCTGAGACTTCCTCACAATTTAGCCCGGACCCCCGCTCCCGCCCGAAACGCCCTCGCATTTTATTCAGGAATCGCGCTCTCGCTTGGAAGCGCATTACAATACATTCAGGAATCGCTCTCCTGGCGCTCTGGACTCGCGCTCTCGCTGGAGACTTGCTTGCAATCTACTGAAGAATAGCGCCCTTGCGTTGGAATTTCCTGTAATTTGCTCAAACGCCGCGCTCCCGACACCTAGGCACCCAGGAGTCGCGCCTGTTGTGGCCCCATGTGCATGCCCTTTGTGGCCCCGCTGTCGCCGTTTGTGTCCCCCTCATTGCCTTTCGTGGCCCAGTTGATACCCTCAGTGGCCCCGTCGTTGCCTTCTGTGGCCCCGCATTATCTGCCCTTCCTGGCCCCCGCTCGTTCGCGCTCTTCGTGGCCCCATACGCATTCCTTTCGTCCCCGCTGTCGCCCTTCGTGGTCTATTTCGTGCCCTTCGTGGCACTGCTGTCGTTCTCTTTCGCTGTCGCTTTCGCTCGTCGTCGCCGTCGCCGTCGTCGTCGTCGTCGTCGTCGTCGTCGTCGTCGTGGTCGTCGTCGTCGTCGTCGTCGTCGTCGACGTCTTCGTCGTCGTCGTGGTCGGTCCCCTGTCCGTCCCTCTTGGGGTCGGGTCGACGGTCCGCGGCTGCCCCGCCGATCAGCGCTGCCGCTGGCCAGGCCGACGGTTCGCGGCCGCCCCGCCGCTTGCCGGGGCCTGGCCTGCAGGGAAGAAAGGTATACCCCCCACAGGGTTCGATCGAAGACGAAGAGGGCGGGTATCGAGGGTTTGGGAAATAATCGTTATTGGACACTCGAGCAGATAAGGGCGAACATTCTTAAAATGATTGCTGTTGTTGTTGAACTCTCATTTCTGAAGAATAATTATTGTTGATCCCCCCCACCGGTGCACATTGTATTTTTCAAGTGAGGTGCCTTTCTCGGGGCTCGCACCCTGTTTTGATTAGGGAAAAACTTGAAGCTCAAACTGGGCCCCTGGCCCCCGGAATGCAACAACAACAACGGCTCCCGCCTGAGACGTCCTCACAATTTAACCCGGACCCCCGCTCCCGCCTGAGATCCTCGCATGTTATTCACGAATCGCGCTCTCGCTTGTGACTTCTTTACAACTTATTCAGGAATCGCTCTCTCGGCGCTCTGGAGCCACGCTCTCGCTGGAACGGCGCCCTTGCGTTTGAATTTCCAGCAATTTACTCAGGCGCCGCGCCCCCGACACTCAGGCTCCCAGGAGTCGCGCTCACGCTTAGGACTCCCCCACAGATTACTTCGGAATCGGGATATCGCTGCCCTTCGTGGCCCCGTAGCAGCCCTTCGTGGCCCCCTCGCTGCCCTTCGTGGACCCGTTGCAGCCCTTCGTGGCCCCCTCGCTGCCCTTCGTGGTGGCTCGCAGCCCTTCGTGACCCCCTCGCTGCCCTTCGCTGCCCCGTCGCAGCCGTTCGTGGCCCCCTCGCTGCCCTTCGTGGCCCCGTAGCAGCCCTTCGTGGCCCCCCCTCGCTGCCCTTCGTGGCCCCGTTGCAGCCCTTCGTGGCTCCCTCGCTGCCCTTCGTAACCTCGTTGCGCCCCTTCGTGGCCCCCTCGCTGCCCTTCGTGGCCCCGTTGCTGCCCTTCGTGGCCCCCTCGCTGCCCTGCGTGGCCCCGTTGCAGCCCTTTCCCTCTCGCTGCCATCCGTGGCCCCGTTGCAGCCCGTCGTGGCCCCCTCGCTGCCCTTCGTGGCCCCATGTATGTATGCCCTTCGTGGCCCCCGGTCGCTCGCGCCCGTCGTGGCCCCGTGTGCATGCCCTTCGTGGCCCTGCTGT
Source organism: Prorocentrum cordatum (assembly GCA_963575745.1). Taxonomy (NCBI): domain Eukaryota; class Dinophyceae; order Prorocentrales; family Prorocentraceae; genus Prorocentrum; species Prorocentrum cordatum. The sequence continues at coordinate 173,158 of CAUYUJ010015734.1, forward strand.
CGCCGTTTGTGTCCCCTTCGCTGCCCTTCGTGACCCCGTTGCTGCCCTCAGTGGCCCCGTCCTTCCTTTCCGCGGCCCAACATACGTATGCCCTTCGTGGCCCCCGCTCGTTCGCGCCCGTCGTGGCCCCATGTGCATGCCCTTCGCGGCCCCGCTGTCGCCGTTTGTGTCCCCCTCGCTGCCCTTCGTGGCCCAGTTGCTACCCTCAGTGGCCCCGTCGTTGCCTTCTGTGGCCCCGCATTATGTGTCCTTCGTGGCCCCCGCTCGTTCGCGCTCTTCGTGGCCCCATACGCATTCCCTTCGTGTCCCCGCTGTCGCCCTCGTGTCCTCCTTCGTGCGCTTCGTGGCCCTGCTGTCGTTCTCTCTTTCGCTTTCGGTTTCGCTCGTCGTCGTCGTCGTCGTCGTCGTCGCCGTCGTCGCCGTCGTCGTCGTCGTCCTCGTCGTCGTCGTCGTCGTCGACGTCTTCGTCGTCGTCGTGGTCGGTCCCCTGTCCGTCCCTCTTGGGGTCAGGTTGCCGCCGATCAGCGCTGCCGCTGGCCAGGCCGACGGTCCGCGGCCGCCCCGCCGCTTGCCGGGGCCCGGCCTGCAGGGAAGAAAAGTATACCCCCCAAAAGGGGCACGATCGACGACAAAGAGGGCGGGTATCGAGGGTTGGGGAAATACGCGCTAACGGACACTCGGGCAGATAAGAGAGAAAAGTTTTAAAATGATTGTTGTTGCTGTTGTTGTTGCTGCTGTTGTTGTTGTTGTTGAATTCTCAGTACAGAAGAATAATTACCCCCAGTGCGAGCCTATACCTAGAAGTTGGAGCCCTTAGGAAAGCTGCATTAGTTGCTATTCTATGCTATGCTATGATATGCTAAGCTGCGCTATGCTACGCTATGCTATGCGATGCTGTGTTCTGCTAGAGCTCAGCGAAGCTAAGATGAATATAAACTAAGCTAAGATAAACCTGGGCTAAGATGAAGCTAAGCTAAGCTAAGATGGAATAAGCTAAGCTAAGAAGAGATAAGCAACGCTAATCTAAGGATGCGTAGCTGGGGGAATCACGGGGCGGATGCCGGGGGAACCGCCCGGGGCGAGCCCCACTGCCCGGCCCTTTAAGCACAGCCAGTAAGAACCCTTCTAGGCAGAGCCTGGGTAGGGAATTATTGTTGATCCCCCTCGGGTGACCATTGTGTCTTTTCAAGTGTAGTGCTTCCCTCGGGGATCGCACCTTGTTTTTAATCAGGGAGAATCACTGGGCTCAAACTGCGCCCCTGGCTCCCGGATTACAAGAACAACGGCTCCCGCCTGAGACTTCCTCGCATTTTACTCCGGAGTCGCGCTCTCGTTTTGGAGATCCTTGCAACTTATACAAGAATCGGTTTTCTCGGTGCTGTGGAACCGCGCTCTCGCTGGAGACTTGCTTGCAATTTACTCAAGCATCGCGTTCTTGTGCTCTTGCAGCCCATCGTGGCCCCCTCGCTGCCCTTCGTGGCCCCGTTGCAACCCTTCGTGGCCCCCTCGCTGCTATTCGTGGACCCGTTGCAGCCTTTCGTGGCCCCCTCGCTGCCGTCGTGGCCCCCTCGCTGCCCTTCGTGGCCCCCCTCGCTGCCCTTCGTGACCTCTTCGCTGCCCTTCGTGGCCCCCTCGCTGCCATTCGTGGCCCCGTTGCAGCCTTCCGTGGCCCCCTCGCTCCCCTTCGTGGCCCCGTTGCAGCCCTTCGTGGCCCCCTCGCTCCCCTTCTTGGCCCCGTGGCAGCCCTCAGTGGCCCCCTCGCTGCCCTTTCGTGGCTCCCTCGCTACCTTTCGTGGCTCCCTCGCTGCCTTTCGTCGCCCCCCGTTGCGCCCTTTCGTGGCTCCCTCGCTGCCTTTCGTGTGGCCCCGTTGCTGCCCTTCGTGGCCCCCTCGCTGCCCTTCGTGGTCCCTATATATGCATGCCCTTCGCTGCCCCCTGTAGTTCGCACCCGTCGTGGCCCCATATGCGTGCGCTTCGTGGCCCTGCTGTCGCCTTTCGTGGCCCCCTCGCTGCCCTTCGTGGCCCCGTGGCAGCCCTCAGTGGCCCCGTCCTTGCCCTCCGGGGCCCAATACACGCATGCCCTTCGTGGCCCCCGCCCGTTCGCGCCCGTTGTGGTCCCATGCGCGTGCCCTTCGTGGCCTCGCTGTCGCCATGTGTGGCCCCCTTGCTGTCCTACGTGGCCCCGTTGCTACCCCCAGTGGCCCCATCGTTGCCCTCTGTGGCCCCGCGTCGCGCCTTTCGTGGCCCCATGCGCATGCCCTTCGTGGCCCCGCTGTCGCCCATCGTGGCCCCCTTCCTGCCCTTCGTGGCCACGTTGGCGCTCTCGCTTTCGCTCGTCGTCGTCGTCGCCGTCGCCGTCGCCGCCGCCGCCGTCGCCGTCGCCGTCGCCGTCGCCGCCGTCGCCGTCGTCGTCCTCGTCGTCGTCGTTACCGTCGTCGTAATCGACGTCGCAATCGTCGTCGTAGTCGTCGTCGTCGTGGTCGGTCCCCTGTCCGTCCCTCTTGGGGTCGGGTTTCCGCCGGGCAGCGCTGCCGCTGGCCAAGCCGTCGGTCCGCGGCCGCCCCACCGCTTGCCGGGGCCCGACCTGCAGGGAAGAAATATATACCCCCAAAAGAAGCACAATCGAAGACGAAGAGGGCGGGTACCGAAGGCTCGGGCAATTCACGTTGAAAGACACTCGGGCAGATAACAGCGGACAGTCTTAACATGACTGTTGCTGCTAGTGGTGCTGTTGTTGGTGATGTTGTTCATGTTGAAGAAGAGCTCCCACCATTGAAGAATAATTATTGTTGATCCCCTCTCTGGTGACCATTGTAGTTCTTTGAATTGAAATGCTTCCCCCGGGGCTCGCACCCTGTTTTTAAGCATGGGAAGTCACGGGGCTCAAACTGTGTTGTTGGCCCCCGGTTTACAACGACAGCGGCTCCCGCCTGATACTTCCTCACAATTGATGCCCAAATCGCGCTCTCGCGCGGGACGTCCTCACCGCTCTCGCGTGTGACACCCTCGCAGTTCATTCAGACGAAAGCCCTCGGCGCTCAGGAATCACGCTCTCGCTGTTGCTTTTCTCACGATTTACTTGTGAATCGCGCTATCGCTCGAGCACTTCCTCGCGATACATGCAGGACCCACGCTTCAGCAACCTGCCTGCTCGACCTGGTCGCCTGGGCCCGCCTTCCCGACCTGCCCGCTATGGGTCTGCCCACCCGATCTGCCCGTCTGGTTCTACCACTTGGTTTCTGCTCCTTGGCCCCCTCCTGCTAATTTCTCTCGTGCTCCATTATTCTCCCTCCCCCTTCCACCTGTCTTCTCTTCGTTTGTTTTAGAAGCTGCGCTACATGCGCGTGGGAGGTAAGGAAGATATAGCCACAAGGGGGCACGATCGAAGACGACGAGGGCGGGTACCGAGGGTTTGGGATAGACGTATCGATTAGCACGTGCGCAGTTCGGAGCGAGCAGCCTTAACATGATGATTGTTGTTGTTGTCGTCGTCGTGCCTTTTTTTGCAAGGGGGCCCAAGAGACCCCCGGCCAGGGTGGTAGGTTGGGGCCGCCGGGTAGGGCGGCTATGCTGCAAGTGTGCCTAAAGTGGTTTCCAGGTCTGGTACCTCCTCCATGTCGCCAGCAGTGGTGATGCCCTGGACGGCGCTCTGGTTCTAGATGTTCCGCTGGCCTGGTTGATCCGATCCTCTCCCCTCCTTCCTCCTCCCTCCTCCTTTTCATCCTTCTCCTTCTCCTCCTCCTCCTCCTCCTCCTCCTCCTCCTCCTCCTCCTCCTCCTCCCTCCTCCTGCCTCCTCCTTCTCCTCCTCCTCCTCCTCCTCCTCCTCCTCCTCCTCCTCCTCCTCCTCCTCCTCCCTCCTCCTCCTCCTCCTCCTCCCTCCTCCTCCCTCCTCCCTCCTCCCTCCTCCCCACCTCCTCCCTCCTCCCTCCTCCTCCCTCCCCCCACCTCCTCCCTCCTCCCTCCTCCCTCTCCCCTCCTCCCTCCTCCTCCTCCCTCCTCCTCCCTCCTCTTCCTCTTCCTCCTTTTCATCTTTCTCCTCCTCCTCTTCCTTCTCCCCCTCCTCCTCCTCCTTCTCCTCCTCCTCCTCCTCCTCCCAACCCTGGATGCTCATTCTGGACACTTTCTTGGCACCACTCGCTCTACCCATGCGTTGCTGCTGCGTCGAACGTCCGTTGAGTAGGGTCGGATTCGATTCGAACTTGAGTCGAATTCGGTCAAATCCGAACTAGGGTCACGATACCGAAATTCTACCCACACACACCTCCGCCTCCAATTTGGTGTGTGTGTGTGTGTTTTTGTTGGGGTGTTAATTTAAGCTTCGCGCGGCCCGCTTAGCTTCGACCGGAAGAGGTGCGCTCTCGACCCGCGAATCAAAAAGTGTTTTTTTTTGGGGGGGGGGGGGGGCGGGGCGCCTCGCACTAATGGACACGTATGGCAGGAGATCCCCCTCAATGCACTGGCGCCACCTCGTTTTCCCCCGCGTCTGTCCTAAGCGGCCACCCCTTCGCGGGCACACAAGCCCAACCTTGACCCTGGGGGGGCTGTGGGGATTTCGGGGCGCCTCTGCGGAAATGGGAGCACCTCTGGTGACCTCAACAGGCCTCCTCGCTCCTTGCCTTTCGGGCTTTGGGGGCCCTCGTCGCCGCCACGACGGACTGCATAACGGTAACGCCTGGTCAGAATGGACCTTGCGCGGAGCAGGACAATTCTTGAGGCACCGGGAAAAGCTGTCCGACTCCGCAGTCGGCCAGTCGGCCAGTCGGCCAGTTGGCCAGTCGGGGGGTCGGCCAGTCGGCCAGTCGGCTAGTCAATGTCGAGAGACGGGAGGGGGTCGGATAGTCAATCCCGGTGCCCCAAAAATTGTTCAAGATGCGCGGGAGGGCTCTTGAACCCATCCCTGGATCTGTGTTTTTCATCGCGGGCTGTTCTCTGACGGCTGTGGAGACCAGACTGTCGGGGGTTGCTAGCGGTGGCCCTGGCCCACGGTGCTCCCGGCTTTGCGCTCAATTTTAGAGCCCCTGGGGCCCTCTGGGCCTCGTGGGGGGTGCTCTGGAGGCCGTGGGGGCCTCCTTGGAAATCCCGGGGGCACCGTGGGCCACGGGCACTTCTAGCAACCCTCGAGACTGGGCCGCTGAAGGAAGAAGACACGGCCACCACCCAGAACCGAGGAATCAGCGCCCCTCCAACGGGGACTCCACTAACGGGTACTTTGGCCAATGACCCCGCGAACCCAACCCTCACCGATGTGGACAACGCCGCAATGCCAGAAAGAGGCCCTGAAGTGGCAACCTTCGGCAACTTCCCGAAGTACCCGCTAGTGAGTGCCCATTCTGGCGTCGCTGAGGGAAACGAGCCCCAGGAACACCGGGCCCTGTTTTCACATGCAGCTCTGCTCCGGCAGGGGCAAAGAAAGGTTGCCGAGGGCCAGGGAGGAGAGGCGCGAGAGCGAGACGGGCCCCGCGACGCCAGACACGGACGCGCCGGAGAGCACAGGAAGCGCCAGTGGTTCCTCCTCCTCCTCCTTCTCCTCCTCCTCCTCCTCCTTCTCCCTCCCTCCCTCCCTCCCTCCTTCCCCTCCTCCTCCTCCTCCTCCGCCCTCTGCGCGGGATGCGCTGGGAGCGGCCCCGAGGCGACGTCATTAGCCCTCCGTGGGGACCAGCCCTTTGCACCCCGAGCAGCTCACTTGGCGGCCCCGGGCCCAGTGAGGGCCCCCAGGGGGCCTGAGAATCTGCAACTGTCTGACATGGTTAAGAGGAGGAGGAGGAGGAGGAGGAGGAGGAGGAGGAGGAGGAGGAGGAGGAGGAGGCGGAGGAGGAGGAGGAGGAGGAGGAGGAAGAGGAGGAGGAGGGAGGAGGAGGGGAGGAGGAGGAGGAGGGAGGAGGAGGAGGAGGAGAGGAGGAGGAGGAGGAGGAGAGAGGAGGAGGAGGAGGAGGAGGAGGAGGAGGGAGGAGGAGGAGGAGGAGGAGGAGGAGGAGGGGAGGAGGAGGAGGAGGAGGAGGAGGAGGAGGAGGAGGGAGGAGGAGGAGGAGGGAGGAGGAGGAGGAGGAGGAGGAGGAGGAGGAGGGGAGGAGGAGGAGGAGAGGAGGGCGGGCAGGAGCGAGAGAGGAGACGGTACAGGAGATCTCTGAGCTCTGGCGGCGCTGGAAGACGTATCGAGCGCCTCCTGGCCGCTCCGGAGCGTGCCGCGACGCTCTGAAGAGCGCCCATGGAAGACGTATCGAGCGCCTCCTGGCCGCTCCGGAGCGTGCCGCGACGCTCTGAAGAGCGCCCATGGAGCGCGCTGGAGCGATCTGCAGTGGGGGCCCGACCACAAGAAACGTCACGCCTTGGTGTGAGAACGTCACGCTTTCCATGGAGAAACCATCGACACCCAAGACTCCCAGCGCACCCTGGAGGCAAGCACGGTGTTTCTTGGCATGCGTCTCCAGTGCGTCCCGATCCTGGGCCCGACTGGCCTCGCTCCCTGGTGCTGTAACGAGCACACGCAAGGGCAGATGGCGAGGATGAGTATCCAGAACGAACGCAGTGGGGAAAACGATCGGTGAGAGGGGCCCAGCTGCAAGAGAGCAAGCGTAACATAAGCCAGAAGGCAATCAATCGACATCCTCCCCAAGCGTGACCGTTCCGCCATCTGGCACGGGCGGACTCTGAAGATGCACATAGCTGAGTCCTGCCGCTTTCCCATTCACCTCTCCGTCTGAAGCCTGCCCCAGCATCTCGATATTACTCCACCTGAGCTTAACTTGAGCTACGCTCTTCCGCTTCACCATGCTCGTTCTTGCTCGGCATGCTCGCAGCCGACAACCACACTTTCGCCACACTCGTTTGAGGGACTTTCATTGCGAACTCGCGCAAGTCTCACCCCTGGTACGAGAAACGTGAACACGCCGATCACGCTTACCGACACCGTTCCAGGGGGCACGCGGGAGATCACACTCCGATTTCGAGGTCGCAACTTTCGCTGGGAC
>CAUYUJ010015734.1:185126-236012 GCA_963575745.1 Prorocentrum cordatum
CACCTTCTCCTCGTCCGGGCGCGACGGGCGCCTGACCTTCCGCTTCCCCCCCCCTCCGCGCGCCCCACCAAGGGAGGGAGCTCGTCGTAAAATGACCGCGGGCGGCGCTGGTGACCCACCGCCGTAAACTGCTTGATGTATTCCATCATGACGGGCCCTCCCAGGCCGGAGGCAGGAGGGGCAGCAAGACGAAGGTGAAGCAGGAGGAGGGGGAGGAGGACGGAGAGGAGAACAGGGAGGAGGACGGGGAGGAGGACGAGAAAGGGGAGGATGGTGCAACCTCTCTCTCCAGCCAGCGCTGGTTGTCATGCTGCACCGTGGGAGGGACTTCTGAAGGCGGCCTCGGACGGGAGGGTGTCGTGCAGCATCGTGGATGCATCTTGGGTTTGTACTCTGGTCCTCGTCCTCGCCCTCCTCATCCCCCTCCTCTTCACCCTCCTTCCCTTTCTTCTGCCTCTTCTTCCCCTTCCTCTCTCCTCCTCCTCCTCATCCTCATCCTCCTCCTCCTCATCTCGATCTCTCTTTTTTTTTTTTTCTCTCTCTCTCTCTCTTCCACTCTCTTCCTCCTCCTCCTCCTCGTATTTCGACCCCTCCTCCTGCTCCTCCTCCTCTTCCGCCTCCTCCCCCTCCTTATCTCCAACAAGGGCTCCGGTCCAAGGCTCTCTTTGTGCTGTCGAGGCCTGCGGCCCTGGATCGGATGGGTGTAACCAGCGGCACTCGGATTTCATCAACAGAACTCGCCATCGCTCGGACGTCCATTCCCTGTGTTTTTTTTCGGTTTCGTGCATGGTTTTTTCGCCAAATGATCAAGGATGCTCCCCGATGGTCCTCGCCGAAGGAAAAAGTGCACACGTCCGAGCGATGCCAAGAGAAATGTGTGCGCGGAAAGGGGTGCCAAAGATGTGCCTGGCACGCGTGCACTTGATACGAATCTTCACGCGTGTATGAGCGACGGGGGATAGCCTATATGTGACCCGCTGGTATCTCGCTCGCAAAAATGCGTGAACGGAGGTGTGTGTGGTGCCTTCAGTATTGTGTGAGGCACGCGTGAATTTGGCACCTGCTTTCACGCGTGTTGACGCCCAAGGGCCCAAAATGCATGTCATTTCCACCACGGTCATGCTCCTAAGGCTTCGAATCATTAGACGGCTCCTAAGACAGACGCGGGGGTAGCCGCGTCCCGTGGCCCATCCCCCCCAGGGCGCCCTCCCGACCACCTCCTCGAGCCCCAAGCGCGGTGGTGGATATGCGCGGCAACGAAGTTGAAGCACAACTCTTGAACGGATCAACAGTCACACCGATGATGGAGGGCGGGTGGTTTTCAAAATGTGGCTCTCGCCTTTGGCGCTGCAAACGGACACGCGTCTCAAACACACCCAGCTATTGTACGGATGGTGGAGGGCGGTTGGTTTCCCAGATGGGGCCCTCGCTTGGCGCCGCGCACGCTTGCCTTTAACTCTTCAGACGGTTGCACGGAGGCAGGGCGAATCGGCTTTCACATGGGGCTCTTGCCTTTGCGTCGCGCACACTCGTCAGTTACGAATGAACAGTTACACGGATTATGGAGGGCGGGTGGTTTCCAAAACGAGGCTCTCGCTTGGCGCCGCGAAGGCTTGGTTTGAAACATTCCAGTTGCACAGATGGAGGGCGGTTGCTTTTCAAAATAGGGCTGCCGAGACTTCCTTCCTCGACATGTAGTGCCACATCGTTGTGCAAAATGTGCACATATGCAGGGCGGTTTCTTGTCAATCTGACGTTCTCGCTTAAAGCTTCGTTCTCATGGCTAGATGTCTAGAACCGTGCAACAGTTCCACGGATGGAGACAGGTGCCTATTCAAAGCTGGGCTGTCACTGGGCATCTCCTTACCAATTACAGCCCCACCTTCCTGCATTCCATGTAGTTCAAGAGATGGAAGGCAACTCTTACTAGACGCAACGAGCTTTCGCCGGGATTGCGGGCCCATGGGACGTTCATCGTTCAAGGGGGCTCTTCGCGTAGTGGAGCATGATTCTTTTAGGGGGCTCATGGGGACGGGACTTGGGACGGGAAGGTGCGTTGCAACATCGTCTCTTGGGGTGCATAGGCGCCGCATATGGCCCCATGGCCAGGCCGACCCTGAGCAGGAATCGGTGCATATGTAATACCCACCCGTCGCAGAAGTAGGTAGAAAGATGAAGTAGGAAGGCGTTGAAAGTAGATTGGGTTCCGCCCGCCCACTAAGGAGGACGACAAGGGTGAAGCCGCTCGATCACTGAAGCAGGAAGGCGCTCAGAGTAGATTGTGATCTGGGAGTCCGGAACTGGCCACTCTCAGCACCCGATGGGTAACAAGCGCAGCAGCAAAGAGAGGAACCAGGATGCAATCCATCGGCCCTCCTGGCGGCGACGCTTCAACCTTGCACCACCGCGTCCATGGGAGAGCAGACGGCGCGCTTGGCCGCCGTGATCGGCATTCGCGTGGCAAGCTCTGCACGCACGCGCGAGAGCCAGCCCCGGGCGCGGAGGAGGGCGCGAGCGCGCGGGGGAGCCGGGCCCCCGAGGAGGCCACCGAGAGGCCCCCCCCCCCAAGAGAGCCCCGGGAGGGCCCCGAGAGGCCAACGGGCTGCCGATGACACAACATGGTCTCTGGAAGGACTTTTGGCCGCCTCGCCTCTTTGGCCTCCCCGCGCCTCCAGAACGGCCCGAGGGGCCCCCAAGACCGCCCCGGGACTGCCCAACAGAGAGAGAGAGAGAGGCCAGGAGAGGCGAGACGGGGAGGCGGAGGACGGAGCCTGGACCCCGCCTGCCGCACCGCAGCGCCGCGTCGGCCGGAGCCCGGCCGAGGCTCACCGGTCACCTGAAGACGCCCTTCTGAGGCGGGGCCACCTCGTGGTCCCCCTGAACCGAGGCCTCCATCTCCGACCCCGTCTTCCACGCGTGGCCGCCCACCTTGTCTGTGGTGTTGGGCATCCATCCTTCGGGTGGCCTGTTGTCACGGGCGATGTCGATTTCCAGCCCGAATCTCGCCTTGATCATCGTCGGGATGACCCTCTCCAGTGCGTACATGTGATGGCAAGGCTCTGTATCGCACCCCGTGTGATACCCCTGCTGCCCGAACATCTCGAGGAACATCGGGATGGCTTTCCGCAGCGCGTCGTTCTCCAGCAGGGGGTAGGCGCGTGACCAATAGGTCGAGCCTGCCAGCAAGCCAAACTGCTTGGGATCCGGAAAGTCGGTGAGGATTTCGCAAGGATAAATGACGCCCCATGCGACCTTCATCCAATTCTGCATCCGCTTCGGAGGGACCCAGTCTGTCTGCGCCTCGCTACCCAGAAGCTTCGACCGCAACGTCTCCTTCACGTCCGACGGGTACGTCCACGTCCACGCTGGCGGGCCCACTATACCGAGATTGGTGTTGCCCTCGAACTGCTGCCATATGCTTTCGACCTGGTCGGGGCTTCCACACAGGCTGCCGAGCATGGACTTGCGCCACATGTTCCCAGTCTTGCTGTGCATCTTAAGCACGAGGTCGTACTTCCCGCGCGGCTCCTGGATCTGCTGCATGAACTGGCCGATGTCGGCGCCCTGGTTCCTCACCAGCTGCACCGCCGCCCGAGACACCGTGCCATCATCCTTCGGGTATGGCCAGGACCCCGGGTAAGGGGACCCGGTTAGTGGTAGGGCCCCGGAGCCTTTGAATTGGCCGGAATCACTAAACCAGGTTTGCCATAGCTTGTGTTTTTTCGGGTGACGGCAGTTCCGGTTAGTGGAAATGGGACGGGGGCGGGGCGCCCCCGGGACAGATCACTAAACCAGGTTCCACTAGACCCAGTTCTACCAACGCCCGAATCCTGCAGCCTCTGCAGCTCCGCGGCTATGCCGGGAGCCTCCCGCACCACCGCGACGTACACGTCCACCGTGCGTGCTCCCCGGGCCTGCCCCACGTTCGCGATGCAGTCGCGGATCTCGCCCCAGATTCGCCGACCCCTTGGGGCCTCCTCGGCGTGTGACACTGCTGCCCCCCTCCACAGCCCTCCCCCCGGGAGCTCCGCCAAGGCCATATGGGAGAACGGCGGGGTCCGACGGAGCAGCGGCCTCATCTGCTCCAAAACTGGGGCCAGAGTCTGGCGCCCTGCGCTCCAGGCTGGCCCTGGCAACTGCCAGCGGGCCCCCAAGAGAAGAACGCCCCGACAGGGCGCAAGAAGCCCCCGAGAGGCCCCAAGAAGATGCCTCCAAACGGAGGCCTCCCAGATGGGGTCAGAACAGACGGGGTCTGAGGATCGCGCCGCATCGCCGATGCATCGGCGATGCACTGGCGCGATGTACCAGCGGCGTCGCCGCGTCGCCGATTCATCGGCGCCGTCTGGGTGGAGGGAACCCTGCTCCGCATCGAGCCGCTTCGCCGACCCATCGGCGATGCGGCGCGATCCTCCGACCCCGTCTGCTCGAATCCCGCTGAGACACCAGGAAGGATCCTGCGCTCCCCAGAGGACCTCGGCGGTGCGGCCTCGGCCTCTCGATCGTGTGGTTGAAGACCTGCGCGAAGACGGCGATCCTGTCGGCCCTCGGGAGCGGCGCCTCGGCGCCCTCGGGGGCCCTCCGGCTCTCGCCGCTGGCGCCGGGAGGAGGGCACCGGCTGCAGTCGTGGCCGCTGGCGTGCCCGAGGCACTGCCGGTCGCCTGCGGGCGGGGTGCCGTGCAGCAGGTGGCTGCCAGAGCGGCCGGGCACGCGCGGCCTCTCCAGGAGCCCAGCCTCGTGCGGGAGGTCCTCCCGCCGGGCGAGCGTCCCCGAGGCCGTCGCGTCTTGCTGCAGCAGGGCGACGGCATCGCCCAGAGGAGCCGCTGCGAGCGCCACGCGCACCAGGCCCAAGGCCGCCAGGCCCGGCATCGGCGCAGGGTCAGCGGGGAGGGGTGGTGCGGTACAGGATCAGCATGTGTGCGCGAGGGCGCACCTGCTCACATGAAGCGGACCTTGAGCCGACACGGCTACGAAGCGGCAGTGCAGCATCGTTGAGACATCTTGGATGTACTCTGGTTCCCCTCCTTTGAGCAGGGACCGACCGTCCTGGCATTCCTATAGTCATACCACGAAATAAAAGGTTCTTAGAACATTGTTTGGTGGGGCTATAGGCGAGCCGGGACGCTTCGCCACTGCTTGACTCCTGCGACTCCTCTTCTTCACATGGCCCCCGGCGCCATGACTTCTGCGCAGAGGTCTGGACTCCTCCCCTGCGACCGCGTCTTCGCCCCGCGTCGTTTTTTATGGCGGCCCTGGGGCCCTGCGAAGGCCCACAGCCCAGCATCCCCCCCCCCAAAAAAAAACTCCCGTCGCCATCTTTGAAGGGGCCCCAGGGCACACAAATAAATACACACAAGGAAAAAATACTCCCAATATGTTCCTATATTTTCTGGGTTTCTGTCTTCCCCCCCACTTCCCTTTTTTCTTTTTTTTGGGGGGGAATCGACGACTAATTGTGTCTGTGTAATTCTATTCCTCCTGACATAACTCGGCCTCTGGCGGCCTATCGGGAAGACCAGGAACGCCCTCGGCGAGGCGCAGCTGCAGGACAGCATCCCGAGCTTGGATCAGCGGCGAACCCAGGGGGGGAAGTGAGGAGGGGCAGGCCTTCTCAGAAGGCTCGGAGGTCCCCGGGCCTTCTGGGAAGTTCTCCAGTCCTTCCCCGAAGACACAGGCCTTCTGAGAAAGCACGCCGCCTTCTGCGAAGGCCCTCTCCTTCTCACTTCCCCCCCTTCGCTCGCCGCCGATTGGGAAACTGCTTGGGAAGAGCCGGAAACGTGCGACAACCGAGCGGGGAAGGCGCACACGTGAGCCGTTACTGCTCTCGGCCCTCTCCTTCCTAGAGGTCTCCTGGATGGGGTCGGAGCAGACGGGGTCGGACAAAACTGTGCTCCACGTCGGGCCGCATCGCCGATGCATCGGCGATGCGGCGCGATCCTCCGGACCCCCTCTACTCCGACACCACCTAGGGGGCCCAGAAATAGGGGCCTGCACCGAGGCCGATCGAAGCAATCCACGGCCGTTGAGCCCCGATATCCTTGAGACGAGGATTGCCTCGATCATGCCCTCATGAAAAAGAAGAAGAAGAAGATCTCTTTGAGCAGGGACCGACCGTCCCGGCATTTCTATGGGCCTACCACGACATGTTCTGAGAACCCGAACATGTTCTCATAACAAAAACAAGGTTCTGAGAACACAGACCAATGTGCCAAAACAACACAGTCCCGGCCAGAAATGTTCTGAGAACATTCCGTGGGAACCACAAAAGGTTCTCAGAACAGTGTTTGGTGGGACTAGGAGGCGAGCCAGGACGCTTCGCCGCTGCTCGATCTCTGTCCTTCGCTTCGTTCGGCGCCCCGTTCGTCCCTCGGCCGCTCGACCCCATCTGCTGCGACCCCGCCCAGGAGGCCCCTGAGTCCTCCCTCCCCTCCTCGCCCACTGCCGGGGGAGGGGGCGGGCCCCCGCTGCCGTGGTCAATCCCACAGCATCGCGCCCAGAGCCCCGGACCCCACGCGCCTGAGCCATTCTTCCCAGCCCGATGGATCCGTGAGGGCCCCGAGGCCCGAAATGGAGCAACATCGCCCGTCGTGGGAAAAACTGCAGCGCCGGGAGCTCCGGGCCTCTTCCTCGCGCCGTCTGCTCGGGAGGGGGTGAGGGCCCCCCGGTGCCGTGGCCGATCATGAGCTCGATCGTGCCGCGGCCGGCGCCCTCCTCCACGCAGACGAAGCACCTGCCGCGCGGCGGGGGCTTCAGAGGACGCGACGGGGGGCAGGGGAGGGGAGGGGTGGCGAGGAGAGGGAGGGGAGAATGAGGGGGGGGATGGGGAGGAGGGAGCCCAGATCCCCTCGCGTCGTGAAGAAGTCGTGACGGGATGTTTTCCGCAATCATCGGCCTCCAGGGGCCCTCGCCGGGCCTCGGGACTGTCAGAAAACGACTCAGGATGAAACACTGGTTCCCGGGAAAGGGAAGAAATTACACCGGGGAAGAAACCCAAACAGTGGATGGTTTGAAAATTAGTGATATGGATATTGAGATCGATTGTGAGATCGATTGTGGAATCGATAATGAGGAGGATTGTCAGGTCGATCGTGATACCGATAATGAAATCGATGCTATGAGAGCGATCGTGAGATCGATCGTGAGATCGCTCGTGAGATCGATCGTGAGATCGACTGTGAGATCCACCTGGCTTCTGGGCGATGTCGACACCAACCACGGCTTCGGCCCTGCTCGCGTTGGCCCTGGTCGTGTTGGGGACTGCCATGGTCTGGATCAGCTGGACGTCGGCCTGGCACTCCGTGGAGCCGTGGCAAGCCCACCCATGCCCTGCACCGAACGACACGGCCAGAATGACGACCACAGCGTAACGGACCAACATCTGGGCCATCGAAAACGCAACAAGTAATATGTGCGGGTGTAAGTGCAAAAGCTTGAGGCAAAACAGTTACGGACGATGGTGGCATCGATGATGGCATCGATAATGAGACCGATAGTGAGAACAATCGTGGGATTGATCGTGCGATCGTTCGTGAGATCGAACGTGCAATCGATGGTGAGATCGATGGAGATATGAATAGTGCGATCGACAGTGAGATCGATAGTGGGATCGATCGTGATATCGAGAATGAGGTCGGTAATGAGATCGATAGTGGGATTGATTGAATCAGATGGATGGTGAGATCGATCATGACATCGGTAATGAGATCGACAAGGAGCCCGGGAACCCAGGATACCCGAAATTGGAACCCCGGGAACCCCGCCGCGCACCGAACCCCGCCGCCCACCGAAACCGACCCAAAACCAAAAACCGGGAACCCGGGAACCCGGAACCGGAAACCCGGGAACCCGGCCGCCCACAAAATCGGTCTAGCACCTTCTCCAGATCTTTCTATCACACCCTAGAATAACCCAAATCCATGGATGGCTTGGGAATTACTAATACGGGTATTGAGTGATTGTGAGATCGATGGTGAGATCGATAGTGGGATCGATAGCGAGGACGATAGTATGGTAGATCTTGAGACCGACAGTGAAGTCGATTCAGTGAGATGGATCATGACATCGATTGTGAGATCGATCGTGAGGTCGATAGAGAAATGGGTCATGAAATCGATGGCGAGCGAGACCGATCGATCAAGAGAACGACCAAGAACCCAAGAACCCGAAAACCCGGGGAACCCCGCCGCCCACCGAAATCGGCCTGGAACCCGGAACCGGGTCCCGGGAATCCAGAACCGGTGACCTGGTAGCCCGGCCGCCCACCGAAGTCGGCCTGGCACTTTCGCCAAATCTTCAATATCCGCTGGGACCCCTTCAGCGCAAGCACTGATTGGGGAATATGGGACCCCTGAGGGGCTGGAGAGGAGAGGCAAGGAGAAGGAGGTTCATGGTGAATGTGGTGATGATGGTGGTGATATTGACAATGAGAATGATAATTCTAATGGTGGTGGTGGTGTTGATGATGATGGTGGTGATGATGATGATGATGATGATGATGATGCTGATGCTGATGCTGATGCTGCTGATGATGATGATGATGATGATGATGATGATGATGATGATGATGATCATGACGATGATGATGATGGTGATGATGGTAATGATGATGATGCTGATGGTGATGATGGTGATGATAATGCTGGTGATAAGGGAGGGGGAGGAGGAGGAGGAGGAGGAGGTGGAGGAGGGGGGGGAGGAGGAAGAGCAAAAGCTTGCACTTCGTGTCTGGGCAACGTCAAAAAGGAGAAAAAGGATGAGGAGGGCGATAATGATGACAAAAGGAGGAGGAGGATCGGGAGGAGGAGGAGGAGGAGGAGGAGGAGGAGAAGGAGGAGGAGAAAGAGGAGAAAGAGGAGAAGGAGAAGGAGACGGAGGAGGAGAAGAGGAGGAGTAGGAGCAGGAAGGACACGCCCGAAGGAAAGAGTCTTGCAAGACTAATTACTTGGCCTTCGGACGGCCGCGACCGCGGGGACCTGGCCTCCACCTGAGGTGCCAGGCCCCCGACCGTGCTGAGAACGGGGACGGGCTGAACGGTGCCGGCCGCGAGCCCCAGAGCCGGGCGTCGCCGCAGCCGCCGCCCCAGCCAGCGCCATCTCCCCGAACGGCACCACGGGTTCGACGAAGATCGGCCACACCGTCGCACGGCGGCCAGTCCCAGCTAACTACTTGTTTGATCCGCGGGTCGAGAGCGAGCTTCTTCGGTCGAAGCTAAGCGGGCCGGGCACAGCTTTAATTGACAGAGGGGGGAAGGCAGAAGGAGGGGCCTCACGTCAACCAGTCCCAGCCAACACGCACACGCGGCCGCTTTCAACTTCCGGGTCGCCGTACAACGTCCCGTGGCGACCGTCACGACAACGAGCGCGGCCACCATCCCGCAGAGGCCCGAGAGGGCAGGGCGGCTCGGGAGGCACGCCAGCGGGGCCAGCTGGTCAGCCCACTCGTCGTCCGGGCCGCCATCGGAGGAGCCGCCGAGCGCCAACGGCGCCGCGGCGCCCTCGGGTGGCTTCGGGCCGCTCTCGCCGCGCCCTTCTGCTGGCCCTTCGGCGCGTCGCCCAGCGCGGCGCGCACCCCCTGGCCCTCCGCGCCCTCCGCACCTAGCTCCATCGCCGTCGCCAGCGCCGCCGATCCCGCACCCGCGCGCCCGCCTCTCGCACCTGCGGGCGGCGGCGCCGCCGAGAGGCAGCAGCGGGCGGCGCCGCCGCCGCGGGAGGCGCGGCGGGCACGGGCGGCGCCGCCGGGACAGCGACGGTCGACGGCAGGAGCCCTTGCCCGGAGCGCGCCGCGGAGGGCGTCCTGCGACACCCGCGCGCGGCGGGCATCCTGCGCGCCGGGCATGGGAGCGACGGCGGCGGGGCCTGCGACGACGATCTGGAGCTGAGATGGTGCTGGGAGGAGAAGGAGGAGGAGGAGGA
Source organism: Prorocentrum cordatum (assembly GCA_963575745.1). Taxonomy (NCBI): domain Eukaryota; class Dinophyceae; order Prorocentrales; family Prorocentraceae; genus Prorocentrum; species Prorocentrum cordatum. The sequence continues at coordinate 195,035 of CAUYUJ010015734.1, forward strand.
GGAGGAGGAGGAGGAGGAGGAGGAGGAGGAGGAGGAGGAGGAGGAGGAGGAGGAGGAGGAGGGGGAGGGGGAGGAGGAGGAGGAGGAGGACCTTGCGCGGCAAAGGGGAGCGGCAAAAAATGGGCCGGCCCGACCCATGCCGATACCGTGAGAGCACTTCCTGTCGTTAGCGCCAGCAACCGCTGGCGAGGGCGGGCCCAGCGGACGGGCGCCAACGGCAGCGTCGGCCGCGCACAACATCTCCTGACCAGACGGGCTTCCCCCGACCTGTCTCTCATCTGAAGGGTCCAGCTTTGAAACGCGTGTCTACGGGAATGGTAGAAAGCCAAATGCTGATCAAAAGAGAGGCGGGCGACGGAGCTGATGGTGCAACATCCCGAAGGAAGGTGGGGCAGGTACGCGAAAAGGGCATTCAAAACGGACGCATCCCATCACGTCGGCGACCGAGTCAACCCCGACATCACAGCAAGCGATACAATTGCCCGTTGGGCAGCGGAACCGACAGGACGTGCACCAACAATTACAGATAGTCTGGATAAGGTTGAAAGATACAGAACAGGACATGTGCTATACAATCCTGTGGGGCATAACAACTAGATCGTCGATCTGAGCAAGGCTCGCGTGCCTTTCAAACATGTTAACTCGCTTAAAGATGACCTTTTTATCGCTCGCCTTGCCGAGCCCATGCAACCATCGTTTTGTTTGCGGTCCGACTTGCTATATGAACTACTCGGGGTCACCACGGATGCTCGGGCTGGCCCCGCAATGTTGCAGGACCTGATGCAGTGATGAACCTGGCCAGAGCTGCTGCAGTGAGAAACTTACCCAGGGCAGGTTGCGTTTCAACCCCCAACGGATCGTACAGTCGTCGTCTTCCCCGATGCGAGTCATGTCTATAGCCAGCTTGGACGGGACGTTCGAGAACGTGGCTTTCCTGTACTGAGCCGCACGGCATACATAATATAGGTCCTTGTATTGAGCAGGCAACATGAGCGCGGCCATATTGCCCATTACGTGGGATGTGATCGCATTCCTGGGGCTGGCAACCAGGCTCTAGACTCCGTTGAGCTCCACCATGCCAACGGATCGGAAGAAACATGATACTGCTGGACATGGCTCAGTACGCTGAAGCAGGGCATTCTGTCGCGTAAATGAACGGAATCAGCCTGTAGCTCGAACTCTGTGACTTGCCGGACCCGGCACGTGTGCTTGAGCATCGGCGCCCTGCCGTTGTGTACCTGCCCATGGGGGCCCGTCGTTCGCCCCAGATGCCTCCCGGAGCGAGGCCCCGGCCATCGCCTGTTTCCCACTCCCACATCCACGAGGCCCTCCAATCTTCTCTCCCGTTCCGAAGTGGCCGCAGGGAAAATCAGGAGTCTTCTCCGGGTGGATGACAAGGCTGCACGTCCTAGCAACAGTGTGCCAAACTTTGCTAAAGCTGCGGGGCGTGCTGAACACATCATCTGTGGCGGTGCCAACGTCGTCGGCGAATGATGCACGCACGGCCACCGGGGTCGCAATACGATCGCTTGGGAATCAGCGGGCGGGATCGAGCGCGATAGCCCAAATCGACCCAGACACCGTGCACCCTTGTTGAATTGCACGAAGACGCCAGAACCAAACTGCCTGGGGCCCACGGACGGACACCTGGCACCAGAACCGCCGAAAGAAACACGTGATCCTGATGGCGAAGAGCTCAAGAACACCCAGCTTCTGGAGCGTCCACGAGAGTATGTCTTGCAGGAGCGACGGGGCCGAGCTTCCAGCACAAACATGTTGTTGGACATGCTCCTGTTATTAACAAGTCCACGCTAGCTCTCGGTACATATTCCCTTGGCAATGTAGGAGAGGGGTCGTCCATGGCGGTGGCAACCAGCTTGCAGTATGAGTTGCCAAAGGTGCGTGGCCAAGCGCAGGTAGACCTTCTGATGGCGCTGTTGTGGTTCGACTTCAGAGCACCCTTGGGTATGAAACTCATGTAGGCCCAATTGAACCCCTCCCCCACGAACTCCACGTCCAGAAACCTATGCTATGGGGAATCCACACCACGCATCGGGAATTCACCCCCTCGGAGCCAAGCAGAGTAAGGCAACCGATCAGGGCCCTTGAGCTGAGTCTTGTTTCCCAAGTGCGCTCATGCAGAATTCCTCAGACACCATGCGGTATTCGACCAATGGCGGACCTTCTTGCACAAACGGTTCGAGGTCGTCGCGCGCAGCCGTACAGCTTTCTTTAGAAGCATGAGCTTTTGCCCAATGGCGAGACAGTTCCACTGCTACGGCGCTGCGATCACACAACTGCTGGCCAGTACGGCCGAGGATGGAGGTGGGCAGGGTACGGCGCTTTTTGCGGCCTGGGGGGGGGATGCCGAGGCCCTCGATCTGCGCAGTCTTAGCTTGAACGCGTTCCATGTGGAGCTCGCCGCGTCTTTGATGACATGCCTGTCGGCCAACCACACACCCTGCACGTGTGCCGAAGACGTGCGGGAGCCAAGGATCGACCCGACGAGCGCGCCTGACTCGAGGAGCACCGTTCTGGTGAAGACCCCTTTGTGTATGTTCAGCCCAACCCCACCTTTGCACAGCATGTGCTGGGTTGAGCCTGCTCCAGTTCCCGCAGCAACGGCTTGGATGCTTACTTCAGGATGCCGCCCAAGTTCCAAAATCGACCCCGCGGGGCCTTCGCGTCGCTCTCCAGTGTCACTGGTTGCTTGCATGATGACATCAGGGTCCCCGCCGTGCGAGGGGGGGTATAGGAGGAGGAGGGGGAGGAGGAGGAGGAGGAGGAAGATTATGATGAGGAGGAGGATGGGGACGGTGATCAGATTGGTGATAGTGATGCTGATGCTGCTTACGATGATGAGGGCGGGAAGGAAGACAAACAGGAGGAACAGAAGAAGAAGGGCAGTATTGGTGAGGAGAACGGGTCGCAGGAGGGTAGCGAGGAGGCAGCGCGCAGGACGCGCAAGGCCCTCTGGGGCAGCGCGGGCGAGCGGGATCCCTGTCAGAGATGCACGTTGCCGAGGCGGTTATTCCAAGTGACCCGCCTTCCAAGGCATCCAGCGGGATGAATTTCCAGATCCTCCTGTGTTGCGTTCTCGTTTTGGATACAGCATCGTGGTCTGGATTCCTCACTACTCCTCTCCTTCCTGCGCTGCTTCCTGGGAGACTGCGAACTTCGAAAATTGTCGCCACTTTCGTCGGCTCCTGGGAGGTCCAGCGAAGTCGGGGGCAACGTGCACCCAGACGAGACCTCGCTGCTCCTTGGATGGCTGCGAACTACGCAACTGTCGCAATGTTCGTGGGCTCCTGGGAGGTCCAGCCGATTCGAGGGGCACTCGCACCCAGCCGAGACCTCGCTGCTCCCCGCGTGGCTGAAAATTGAGCAGCTGACACCAGTTTCGTGGGCTCCTCAGACGTCCAGCGGAGTCGGGGGTCACGCTGCGAACTGCGAAACCGTCGCCACTTTCGCGGGCTCCTGGGAGGTCCAGCGGAGTCGGGAGCCACGCGGACCCATCGGAGACCGATGCCCCCCTGGGTGGCTGCGAACTGCGCGACTGTCACCACTGTCGTGAGCTCCTGGGAGGCCTAGCGGGGTCGGGGGCCACGCAGACCTACTTGGTACCTCGCTGCTCCTTGGGTGGCTGCGATCTGCGCATCTGTCAATGTTCTTGGACACTGGGACGTACAGGGTCACGCGGACACAATCGAGACCTCGCTGCTCCCCGGGTGGCTGCGAACTGCCCAAGTGTCACCACATTCGAGCGCTCCTGGGAGGTCCAGCGGAGTTTTGGAGCACGCGCACCCAGACGGGACCGCGCTGCTCCGTGCTGGGTGGCTCCGAACTGCGCAACTGCCGCAAGTTTCGTGGGCTCCTGGGAGGTCCAGCGGAGTTTGGGGGCACGCGCACCCAGACGGGACCGCGTTGCTCCATGGGAGGCTGCGAACTGCGCACCTGTCACACCCGTCATGGGCTCCTGGGAGTTCTCGCGGATTGGAGCGCTACGCAGACCAAGCCGAGACCTCGCTGCTCCCTGGGGGTCTGCGAAGTGGGCAACCGTCGCCACTTTCGAGCGCTCCTGGGAGGTCCAGCGGAGGTGAGGGCAGCGCAGATCCATTTGATCCCTCGCTGCTCCTTGGGTGGCTGCGAACTGCGCAACTTCCGCCACTTTCGTGAGCTCCTGGGAGGCACGGATGAGTTGAGGCAGCGCAGCTCCATTTGAGACCTCGCTGCTCCCTGGGGGGCTGCGAACTGCGGGACACTGCCTCCAAGAGGCCCCCGAGACGCCTCCCACAAGATCCCAACGAACATCCACTAGCCTTCGTAATCAACACCCAGGCACGGTGGCGGCATGGGCCGAGGGTCATTAGATCCACCGCCCCCTGCCGATTCATCGCAGATGTGCCTGGCGTGCTGAATCCTCTCGGTTTTGGTTTTGGTTCATTTTCCAAAAGAACTCCCCCTGGGGCTTCGGCCCGTCCCGCCGGGGTCCCGGGAGGATTGCCACGGAGCTCAATTCTCCCGAACATCCTCCAAGACGGCTCAAGATGGCCTCCAAGATGGCCTTGGCCCAATATGGCCTCCAAGATGGTCCAAGATGGCCTCCAAGTTCGCCCAAGATGGTTCAAGACGGCCTCCAAGACGGCCCAAGAGAGTCCAAGACGGCCCAAAAGGCCCCCAGAGGCCTCCAAGACGGCCCGAGGGGCCTCCGAGAGGTCCTCCAGGAGGGCCCGAAGATGCCAAACTCATTGATTTTCCGTAGATTAATTTTCCCTACCTAGGCTCTGCCTAGAAGGGTTCTTACTCGGTGTGCTTAAAGGGCCGGGCAGTGGACCCCGCCCCAGGCGGTTCCCCCAGTATCCGCCCCGCGGTTCCCCCAGTCCCCTGGGAGACGTAGCTCTAGCTTTAGCTTTAGCTTTATCTTTAGCTTTAGCTTAGCTTTAGCTTAGCTTTAGTTTAGCTGAAGCTTAGCTAAAACTTAGCTTTAGCTTAGCTTTAGTTTAGCTTTATCTTAGATTTAGCTTAGCTTAGCTTTAGTTTAGCTGTAGCTTAGCTTCAGCTTAGCTTTCGCTTAGCTGTAGCTTAGTTTTAGCTTAGCTGTATATGAGCTTTATCTTAGCTTTAGCGTAGATTTAGCTTAGCTTTAGGTTAGCTTTATCTTAGATTTAGCTTAGTGGTGCCTTAGCTGTAGCGTAGCTTTACCTTAGCTTTACCTTATCTTTAGCTTAGATGTAGCTTAGCTGTAGCTTGACTGTAGCTTAGCTTTAGTTTAGCGTTAGCTTAGATTTAGCTTAACTTTAGCTTAGCTTTAGTTTAGCTGTAGCTTAGCTTTAGTGTTACTTCTAATGGTGCTTTCTTAGGGGCTCCAACTCCTAGGTATGGTCGCACTGGGATAATTTATAACAGAAGAGATTTTGTCAATCGCTTCTTCTCGGCTTTCCGACGACCCAAGGCGGCCCAAGAGGCCCTCAAGCTCGCCCCCACAGCGCCCAAGAGGCCTCCAATATGGCCTCAGGACTGCCCGCGAGGCCCCAAGACGGCCCCAAGGGGGCACAACAACGACCCAAGAGGCCTCCAAGACGCCCAAGATGGCCTCTAAGACGGCCCTGGAGCACCACAAGAGGGCCCCACATCGGCCCAGAGAGGCCCCCCAAACGGCTTCCGACGGCGTCAGACGGGCCAGGAGCCCACCAAGATGGCCGAAGTTGGCACTAAGATGGCCCAAGACGGCCCAAGAGGCCTCCAAGAGGGCTTCCAGGAAGGCCAGAAAAAAAGGCAAAACACATTGAGGTTCCACATGGTTTCGAAGGAGTTTGACATTTGCTTCGTTTCGCCGACGGCCCAATACGGCCCAAGAGCCCCCAAAGATCGCCCAACGATCGCCCAACAAGCCTCCAAGATGGACCCAGAACGGCCCAAGAGGCCCCCAAGACGGCCCCAAGAGGCCCCCAAGACGGCCCAGGAGGCTTTTAAGACGCCCAAGATGGCCTCCCAGACGGCCCTGGAGCATTCCAAGAGGCCTCCAAGTCGGCTCAGAGAGGCCCCCCAAACGGCTTCCGACGGCGTCGGACGGGCCAGGGGCCCACCAAGACGGCCGACGATGGCACGAAGATGGCCCAAGACGGCCCAAGAGGCCGCCAAGAGGGCCTCCAGGAAGGCCCGAAAAGGCCAACATTATTGATTTCCCACGAGTTTTGTTTAAGGATTGTGGCATTTGCTTTTTGTTCGGCCTCCCGACGGCCCGAGACGGCCCAAGTGCCCCCAAAGATCATCCAATAGGCCCACGAAGGCCCCTAAGAGGCCCCCAAGACGGCCCAAGAGGCCTCCAAGACGCTCAAGATGGCCTCCAAGACGGCCCAAGAGCCCTCCAAGACGTCCTCCAAGAAGGCCCGAAAGGGTCAAAATGGCCTCCAGGCGGCCAAGATGACCTTCAAGATGCCCACGTGTTCCCCGAAGGCTTTCCAAACCGATTCAGGGAACACATGGTCCAATAGCTTGGCAGTTCTGGCCTCAACGTTCGGCCACATAGGCGCTTCCAAAAAGGCAAGGGGCGGCGGTGATTCGCCGTAGGCGTCTTCGATATTCTGCAATAAATTATTCTGGCGGCGACGACGACGACGACAGTGACAGTCACGACGACGACGACGACGACGACGACGACGACGACGACGACGACGACGACGACGACGACGACGACGACGACGACGACGACGACGACGACGACGACGACTACTACTACTACTACTACTGCTACGACGACTCCTGCTACTACTCTACGACGAGCGCAACTACGACTACGAAAGGCGACCCGGCGGGAAAGGTACGGACGTGTACTACAAACTTTGTACGAACAGGCACGGGGAGTGATATCTGCCGGAGAATAACCACCTGACCAACAAAAACGGCGAACAATACTGCGCAAATAATTCGGCCGCCGACCCCCGCGCCTGACTGCCACGCCAAAGCTTTGGGGGGCGGGGGTAGGCGGGGGGGTGCAGCACTGACGACCCTATGAGGTCATCGCCCCCCCCATTACGCAACGCCCGACGCTTGCGCGCGCGCGTGGCGCCGGCCGCTGGGCTGAGGGGGAATGATCGGGGGGGAACTGGGTCAGGAGGGAAGCATCGGCATAGAATCCTCGACGCATCGCATCGCCGACCACTCGGCTCACACAGGCCCCCGACAGCGGATATCCGCGCGTTCTTCCGCGGGGTGGGCTCCATATCGACCCCCTTCTCGGCGAGGACCGGGCCATGGTGGGGGTCGATGCTTGCCCCCTCGGAGCCTCTCTGCCCCCCTGACGCCGCCCCTGAGACGGACGGGGGGCGGGGGGGAGGGGGCGGGGAGCGGGGGGGGAGGGGAGGAGGGGGGGCGAGGGGAGGGGAGGGGAGGGGAGGGGAGGGGGATGAGGTTGGGGGGGAGGAGGTGGGCGAGGGGAGGGGGGGAGGGGACGTGAGCTGAGGCGGGGGGAGGGGAGGAGGTGGGGGGAGGGAAAGGGGGGGGGGGGGGGGGGCAGGCGGGACGAGGGGGGGGAGGGGGGAGGAGGCAGCGCGGCGGAAGACGGCGAGCGACCCCATCCCCCCGAGCGGAGAGGGGGGGCGCGGTCGCCGCGGAGGGCGGGGGCAGCGGGCCCCCGCTCGGGCGCTCCTCCTCCTCCTCGCCGCGGCCTCTCGGCCTCGGCCTCCCGTCTGCAATGCCCAGGGCCGGAGCCTCTGGGCGCCCCTCGGCCCGAGAGCTCGGCCTCCCGAGGCCGCCCATGGACTGCCACGAGCCCCATCGCGCCGCGAGCAGCATGCAAATGCCAGGCTATGTGGCCGGTTTCGGCCCTCGGGGGCCAGCGACTCGTCGGGGCTCTACCGGCCTCGGTCGATCGAGACCCCCGGTCAGCGCCGGGCTCGGCAAAGAAATCCTGCAGGATCCTGCGGGATCCTGCGCCCGAGCCCAGGTCAGTGCAACTTTGGCCCTGCAGGATCTGGCGCTCTGACTGAGCACCTGTTTACATTGACCCCATCTCTTGAGCCCCGAACTGAAGATGAGAATCCCGTCCCGGGGAGCAGGTCTAGACTTTTGGGGGGCCCAACCACCGAACCACCCCTGGGGGACTCGAGAACCTGGCGCCAGCAAGGTCATCGTGATTTCTCTGGCGACCCTGGCCGCGTAAGGGCGGCGGGGCCACTCAATATGAAGGGGCCCAGTGACACACAAATGAAAAGACACAAATCCCAAGATCCCCCTATCTGTTCCCATACTTTCTAGACTTTCGTCTTCCCCTCCACCTCCCCTATTTCCCTACCATGTTCTGGTGCTGGATCCTCGTTTTGAAGAGACAGCGCCGCGCGTTCCTTCCTTCCATCCTCCTCCCCTCCTCCTTTCTCCTCCCCCTCCTTGCCTCTACCAGCGCATGTATGTTTCGGGACACCCCTCACACGTTTCGTGGCCCTACAGGGAGCTCCACAGACCCCTGACACGTTTCGTGGCCCTATCGGGAGCTACACCGACGGCCCCTGTAGCTGCGTTTGCATGCGCCCGCCGCCCCCATTTCGGCACATTCTCACACGTTTCGCGGTCCCATAGGGAGCTCCACCGACGGCCCCAGTGGCTGCGTTCGCACGCGCCCACCGCACCTATTTCGGCACACCACTCACACGCTTCGTGGCCCCATGGGGAGCTCCACCGACGGCCCCAGCGGCTGCGTTCGCATGCGCCTACCGCACCCATGTTGGTACACCCCGCACACGCTTCGTGACCCCATGGGGAGCTTCACGAAAAGCGCCAGTGGCTGCGTTCACATGCGCCCACTGCACCTATCTCGGCACACCCCTCACACCCTTCGCCCCATAGGAAGCTCCACCGACGGCCCCAGTGGCTGCGTTCGCATGCGCCCACCGCACCCATTTTTGGCACACCACTCACACGTTTCCTTCCCCTATAGGGAGCTCCTCCGAATGCGGTGCATACAACGACGGTGCTCACAACTGCAGATCTGGTTGGATCCTTCGCCAAACTACTTTCCAATCTTTTTTGGGGAATCGATGACCCATTGTGTCCGTGTGTTTTTCCCTGGCACTGCTGGCACAGGATGCTACACCCATGCCCCCGACGTTGTGTTTTTTCGTGTGTGACGTGACCCCCAGGAGCCTGGACCCCTTCCCAGGCACGGGGGGTTTTTCATCCTGAGCCGATCTTTGATAGAGAAGCGCGTTTCACTACTCGCAAAGCAGCCACTCGCAAATGGCCTGGATCAAGCCCAGGGGATTTACGATATCTTACGTAAATCGGCAGACGTATGGTTTTTGTTTTCGGACTTGCGGAGTCGACACTTTGCGAGTAATGGAACGCGCTCGGCGATTTGACGGGCCCGGGACCCGGTGCAGGGGCCCCCAGAGGCCAGAAATCGTGAAACACTTCCCGCACCACGACTCTTCGGCGGTGGACAAGCCTCCCTTTCGTAGACCTCCCCTTAATGAAAACGGCCTGGGACCGACACCGACGGACCTGGACTAGGAGGCCACATGCGAACCCTACCCCTACCCCCCACGATTTCTGAGGGGGAGGGTGGGGTTCACTTCGTTCTGGAGCTCCCGAACGAAGTGAACCCCACCCTCCCCCTCAGAAATCGTGGGGGGTAGGGGTAGGGTTCGCATGTGGCCCCCTACTGGACCCGCAAAAAATGACTGAAGGGGCCCTGGAACACACAAATAAATACACACAAATAACAGGATTCCGAATGATACCCGAGAAAAAACCCAATCAGAATTTTGGGGGGGCTATGGGGCTTTAGGGCTATGCTGTAGGGTCATAGGGCGATGTGGCCATAGGGATATAGGGCTAGAAGCCTTCAGGGCTATGGGGCTATGGGGCTACAGGGCTATAGGGCTATAGGGCTTAAGGGTTATAAGGCTATTCGGGCTATTCGGGCTATAGGGCTATATACGGCTATAGGGCTTTAGGACCATAGGGCTATAGGGCTATAGGGCTATAGGGCTATAGGGCTATGGGGCTATGGGGCTATTGGGCTATTGGGCTATAGGGCTATACGGCTATAGGGCTATAGGGTTATAGTGTTATAGGGATATAGAGCGATTGGGCTATTGGGCTATAGGGATATAGGGCTATTGGCTATTGGGCTAGGCACCCCCGGGCACTTCTGGGCACCCCGGGCACCCGGGCACCCCTGGGCACCCCTGGGCACCTGGGCACCCCCGGGCACCCCCAAGCACCCGGGCACCCGGCCCCGACCACCGAAATCGGCCACACACCTGGGCACCCGGGCACCCCCGGGCACCCCTGGGCACACCCGGGCACCCGGGCACCCGGCCCCGGCCACCGAAATCGGCCGCCCACCTCACCTCAGCTTTATGATACCAGAGAAAAACCCCAATCAGAATTTTTGGGGGGGCTATGGGGCTTTAGGGTTATGGGGCTATAGGGCTATAGGGCGATGTGGCCATAGGGATATAGGGCTAGAAGCCTTTAGGGCTATGGGGCTATAGGGCTACAGGGCTATAGGGCTATAGGGCTAAGGGCTATAAGGCTATTCGGGCTATTCGGGCTATATACGGCTATAGGGCTTTAGGACCATAGGGCTATAGGGCTATAGGGCTATAGGGCCATAGGGCTATAGGGCTATGGGGCTATGGGGCTATGGGGCTATTGGGCTATTGGGCTATTGGGCTATAGGGCTATCGGAGGTGAGGGGGTGAGGTCGAAGTGGAACGGCGAGCCCCCCACCGGGACATCGGTTTCGGTTTCGTGTTCGTGCGTGCCGTGCGTGCGAGGCGAAGCTGCGTGGGCGGGCGAGAAAAAATCTCCTGTGGCTGAGGCGCGACCGGACCAAATGTTTCTCTTCCGGGGCGCGGGGCCCCGCGGTGTCCCGCCGGTGTCCCGCGGTGTCCTCCTGTGGCTGAGGCGCGGCCGGACCAAATGTTTCTCATCCGGGGCGCGGGGCCCCGCGGTGTCCCGCCGGTGTCCCGCGGTATCCCGCGGTGTCCCGCGGTGTCCCGCGGTGTCCCGCGGTGTCCCGCCGGTGTCCCGCGGTGTCCCGCGAGGATGATGATGATGAGATGATGATGATGATGATGATGATGATGATGATGAGATGATGATGATGATGATGATGGTGTCCCGATGAAGATGATGATGATGCTGATGATGGTGTCGATGATGATGATAGTGTCCAGATGATGAGGATGATGATGCTCATGACGATTATGTTGACGATGATGACGATGATGGTGTCCCGATGATGATGATGATGATGATTCCGATGATGTTGGTGATGATGATATTGATGGAAATGGTGTCCCGACGATAATGATGATGATGATGATGATGTTGATGATGATTATGGTGTCCCGATGATGATGCTGATGATGATGATGATGGTGATGATGATGGTGATGATGATGGTGTCCCGATGGTGATAATAATGATAATCACGATGTTGATGATGATGTTGCTCATGATGATGATGGTGCCCCAATGATGATGCTGTTGATGCTGATTAAGTCGATGATGATGATGCGATGATCATGATGATGATGGTGTCCCGAGGGTGATGACGATGTTGATGATACTGTTGATGATGAGAACGATGGTGATCATGATTGTGTCCCGGTTATGATGATGATTCTGATGATGCTGCTGATGATGATGACGATGACTGTGTCCCGATGATGATGATGATGTTGATGATGAGATGATGATGGTGATGATGATGTTGTCCCGATGATGATGCTGACGTTGATGTTGATGTTTACGATGATGATGATGACGGTGCCTTCATGATGAGGACGATGTGTGGTGATGATGTTGATGTTGATGTGTTGATGATGATGATGATGCTGACGTTGATGTTGATGTTTACGATGATGATGATGACGGTGCCTTCATGATGAGGACGATGTTGGTGATGATGTTGATGTTGATGTGTTGATGATGATGATGACGTTGATTGTGAGAGCGATTGTGATATCGATCGTGAGATCGATATTGAGACCGAATGTGAAATCGATTGTGTGATCGATTGTGAGATCGATTGTGAGATCAATTGTGAAATCGATCGGATGAGATAGATCGAGTGAGATCGATTGTGAGATCGATCGAGTGAGATCGACCGAGCGAGACCGTTAGTGAGATCGATACTGAGATCGATAGTGAGACCGATCGAGTGAGACGTTGGTTCCCCCCCCCGAACCTCCTTCTCACCCGAAGGGTGGTCGTATAGGTACGGCTATAGGGCTATAGGGTTATAGTGCTATAGGAGGGATATATGGCGATTGGGCTATTGGGCTATAGGGATATAGGGCTATTGGGCTAGGCACCCCCGGGCACTTCTGGGCACCCCGGGCACCCGGGCACCCCTGGGCACCCGGGCACCCCCGGGCACCCCCGGGCACCCCGGCATCCGTCCCCGGCCACCGAAATCGGCCACACACCTGGGCACCCGGGCACCCCCGGGAACCCCCGGGCACCCAGGCACCCGGCCCCGGCCACCGAAATCGGCCGCTCACCTCACCTCAGCTTTATATCCGCTAGGACCCCTACAGAGGCAAGCTCTGATTGGGGAATATCCGCTAGGACCCCTACAGAGGCAAGCTCTGATTGGGGAATCTTTGTCCATAGATTCTGGATTTTTGTCTTCACCCCCACTCCCCACATTTTCCGATTAATTGTGTATGTATCTGTTTGTTTTTCCCTTCCTGTATTACGATTATTGTGGGGAATCGACAATGAATTTTCCTTCATATTTTCCGATTATTTCCCCCCCCTGCTTCCCTTTTACATTTTCCGATTATTTGGGGGAATCGACGATTGATTGTGTCTGTGTGGTTTTTCCCCTCCTGGGTGACGGCCGCGACGCCCTCTCGCGAACCGACAACGGCCAATTCTCATTACACTCGACGTGCGCGGGGGGCCTGGGCCGCCGGCCCCCCGGAGGAGCGGGTGGCGAGGCCTTGGGGCCCATACGGCGCACGACCAGAGAGGCACGGCGTGTCAGAGGGGGGGGGGGGGGGGAAGGGCGGGCCCGGGGGGGGGGGGGGGCGGGTCCTTTGGACGCCCGAAATTAGGGGAACAGAGAGTGACACAAACATAAAAACTCGGAGGTCCGCAAGGATTTCTCGGATCGGCGCTGGGGCCCCCTCCCTGGCGCGCGGAGCGCGCCAGGGGCGGCGCCGGAGGCGCCGCCGGGGTGCCCCAGCGCCGATCCGAGAAATCCGCGCGGACCTCCGAGTTTTTATGTTTATGTCACTTTTTGTTCCCCTGGAATCGGGTACGGAAAGAAAGGGTACAATGCCCAACAGCAAATGTTGTCCCAAAGCAACAGCGGCCGCTGTTGGGCAGGCGGCCTTCTGTCTCGAATGGACACAGGCCGCGGCGGCGCGGACAGCGAGTCCTGTTCAAAATGAGCAGGAACTGCTGTTGGGCATTGTACCGATTCTTTCCGTGCCCATTTCGTTCGTGCAGAAACCCGGGGCGAGAGGCTCGTTCTCCCAGGCAGATTGGGCCCGCTCCCCGTTCTTCGGAGCAGTGGCCACCGGGGAAAGAGAGGACCTCCCCACTGGGGGAAGGAGCCCTTCTGCATAGGCGGCGAGCGAGGTTCCAGGTTCTCAGGCGTCGTCGAAGTCTCTTGGCGGCTCTCCGCCCTCGGGATGCGTTCCAGCGGCTGCGCCTCGCCGAGGGCGTTCTGGGGGTGCCCGGGTCGTCCCGAACGCCCGCGGGAGACCCGAGGTATGACCCAAAAACTAAGTTCGGCGGCGAGCGAGGGGGGAAAGTGAGAAGGAGGAGGCCTCCTCGGAAGGCGGCGGGACTTCGCAGAAACCCTCGCGCCGTTTTGAGGAGTGTTTGCCTCGTCTTCGGGGAAGGCTTAGAAAACTTTTCAGAAGGCCCGGGGACTTCCGAACCCTTCTCACTTTTCCCCCCTCGCTGGCCGCCGACCTTCTGTCAGGGAGCGACTTTTTCTCGCTGGGTGGGGTGGGGAGGCACCGTGGCCTCGTGCGGGCGGGCCTAGGCCAGAAGAGCATCCTTCAAGAGCATGCGACCCTTCGTCGGCCCTCACCGACAGAACACCCAAGGGCACCCTTCTCGGGAGCGGCCAAGAGGGGGGTGTCCATGAGGGGGGGGGTGCAAATCATGACCAGCGGCATGTGCGCGGCCCAGCGGGGGGGCCAGGGACGTCATGAAACAAGAAGAGGCGCCATGAAATCTGGGGAAATATCATGGCCCACGCCATGATATCCACCCCCCCTAGTCATTACCCCCCTCTTTTTCGCCCCCGACCTTCCCAGGATGCACAGGGGCATCCAACAGGCACGAAGAGCACTGGAGCGGGTACCCTCCCCGAGCCGACCTCGAGCCTGTACCTCGGTCCAGCTGGCGGTGCACGGGCCGTGGCTGCTCCGGGGCGGAAACCTCCCAAGAGGCTCCCTGGCCCCCCCCTTTATATAGCGGCTGCACCCGTCGCGGCGCATGCCGCCTCTGCTCCCCCGTTCGGCGCGCCTTGCAGGCCTCCGCCCCAGAACTCCGACTGGCAGTACGCTTGGGCATTGCACGGCTGCGCTCGCCATCGCTCGGACGTCCACTTCCTCCCCATTGTTTGGCTTCAGGCGTGTGTGTGTGAGAGAGAGAGTGAGTGTGTGTGTGTGTGTTTTCTCGTGAGGCAAACCAACACGCTCCTCGATGGTCTCCTTGCTGAGAAAGCGTGTACACGTCCGAGCGATGCCGAGTGCAAGGCTCCAGAGTTGCCAAGCGACGCGAAGAAGCGAGGGCGCCCAACTTCGCGCCCTCGCGCTGCGCGAGGCGCGAACAACTTCGTGCTCCCGCGCCGACCCCCGGGGGAGCCCCCTGCCTGAGATTGCTGTGGGCCCCGTCCGTAGGGCCTCGAGGAGTCTCCCTGTCAGGACCGCCTCAGGACGGTTATATAATCGGAAGCTGGGCGAGGGCTGCTAAAACCGTGGCTGCTAAGACGGCCCTCCCGGAAGGAGAAATCAACTTCCCGGAATGAGGCGCGGCGCGCGACACAGTCAACGGGCTTCTTCCCGGAAGGACGAAGACAACTTCCCGGAGGTCGATTTTAACAGCCGCGGAATTAGCAGCCCTTGCCTGGCTTCCGAGTTAAGGTTGGATCCTCGGTCTCTTGTCGGGGATCTGCTGGCACGGGTCAATCCAGACCCTGGTCAGCCGGGGCTTTGCAGGATCCTGCAACATCCCGCAGGATCCTGCAGGAAAGCCTGGGTCAGTGCGCCCCTAGCTCCGCAGGATCCTACAGGGCCCAGCGCTCTGGCTGACCCCCGTTTGCGTTGACCCCCGTCTCAAGGCTCCCGATCCTGAGGTTGGACCTTTTCCCTGGGACCGCCTTTGCATTGCAGGCCTCCCAGATGGGGTCCGAGCAGACGGGGTCGGAGGATCGCGCCGCATCGCCGATGCATCGGCGATGCGGCTCGATGCGGGGCCTCCTTTTCTCCACGCCGGCGTCGTCGGTGCATCGCCGACGCTGGCCATGCATTGGCGATGCGGCGCGTTCCTCGGACCCTCTACTCCGACTCGGTCCAGGCGTCCTCTGTTCGCCCCGAGTGACTGTTTGACGGCCCCCGGGCCCGGCGAGGAAGCCCATCGGTCGAGAAGTGCCCCGAAAACTCGCCGTCGTGACTCTTCCACAGCGCGAGGGGGTGGCGGGTGTGAACGGATCGCGCGAGCGCATCGCCGCGGAGGAGCTCAGAGCTTCCCCAGCGGCTTCGCGGCGCCCACGAGGGGGGTCTGGAACATCGCCTCCCTGGCCCGGTTCTTGGCCGCCTGTGGCGGGCACCGACAAGGGGGGGACCGGCTCCAGGGGGGGCACCATCGACCTGGAGCCGGCGATGCGTCGACGATGGATCGGCGAGAGGCCCCCCACAGCAAATCCACACGCTCCTGGGTGGGGTGGGCCATCGGGCCCCGAGGCAAGGGCTACGGGGATCGACGCGTCCCTCGAGGGATAAGTAATGGTAGAACTATAAACTTTCGGAGGTCGGCGCTGGAGGCGCCGCCTGATGGTTCCGCGCAGACCCGAAAAATCTGGGCGGAGCTCCGAAAATTTCTGTTCATGCCGTTTTGTCTATTCTTCGAACTGGGGGTCGATGGCATCTCCCCCCCGAGCCCATCCCCCCTAGCATTGCCCTTGAGCTTGGTCCTCCAACTCAGATGAAACATCACATGCTCTTTTGCACAAGCACGGCCAGTAGTCACACACACCGTGTGATGTGACATCTCAGCTTTGTGAAACATCAGCAGCGTTTTCCATGTATGACAATCGGTAGTTATTGTTAAAAAGCCGTGTGATGGTTCTATCCTAGAAGAATAATAAAACGACACAAACATGAACGTGCGACGGTCCGCGCGGATTTCTTGGATCAGCGCTGGACCCCCCTCCCTGGCGCGCGGAGCGCGCCAAGGGCGGCGCCGGAGGCGCCGCCGGGGGGGCCCAGCACGGATCCGAGACATCCGCGCGGACCGGCAAAAGTTGTTCTTCGATCTCCCCCCCTGACGCTGCGCGCCTGGTCCTCCAGCTCCTTCTTCTTGGCCTCCTGCTGCGCCTCCAGGCGCTGCAGCCTGAGTACCGTTGATCCGCTCCCCGTCCCCAGCGGCGTGGCCGGGGCCCCCCTGGCCGACTTCCCGCCCCTGGATGGGGACACAGGTCGCTCCCCTTCGGGCTTCGAGGGGTGCGTCCCCCGCTGGGATGGCACTTCGGCGGGGGTCTCGAAGGGGCTGGGGATGGGGATGGGCATCGGTTCAACGAGACCGACGGCCGCGCCCTCCGCGCGTCGTCCATCTGCTCGCGCGTCCGCGCCTCCGCCGAGAGCGCGCCCCCCGCGGACCCGGCGCCCGCGTGCGGGCGGACCGCTGCGGCCGCCCGGTGCGCCTCCTGCTTAGGGAGGCGTTTTTTTCGCACGGGGTGGCGACACCCAAAGCCCACCATGAAGTCGAGCATGTCTCCCCACAGGAGGGGCACGCAATAATGGTCAAGCATAGTCGGGTGAAGATGTGTCGCGTTTTTTTGTTGACTATGTTGGGCCATGTTTCCCCCCACATCCGAGGTGGGGCTCTTGTCTTCTCTGGGCACCTTCCGCGCAGGAGCCTCACCTCCCTCCCAGTCTCCGCCTCGCTCACGCATTCACCCCGTCATCGGTCATCATCACCATCGGTCATCATCACCACCACCACCATACTCAGTGACGCACCATCGATCACCACCACCATCGGCCATCAATCATCATCATCATCATCATCATCATCATCATCATCATCATCATCATCATCATCATCATCATCATCATCATCATCATCATCATTATCATCATCATCAACATCAGCATCAGCATCAGCATCAACATCACCACCACCGCCACCATCATCACACTCAGTCGCACATCGCACACAGTCTCTTTCTCTCTCTATCTCTCTCATCACTCATCATCATTCGGCGGGAGCGCTGTCTGTGCGTGAATAGTGAGGAAGTCTCAAGCGGGAGCCCCCCTCCCTATGGGGCCCGCACTTCATGTTGGCAATCGGAGCGGGTCACCCTCGAATTTGTAACTGTCGCCACTTTTGGGCTCCTGAGGCCTGAGTATGGGGAGAGTATCAGGCGGGAGCCTCGTCTGTGAGTGAACTGTGAGGAAATCTCAGGCGGGAGCCCCCTCCGTATGGGGCCCGCTTCACATAGGTAATCCGAGCGGGTCATCCTCAAACCTGAAATTGTCGTCACTTTTGACCTCCTGAGGCCAGAGCATGGAGGGACATATAAAGCGGGAACACCTTCCCTATGGGGCCCACACTTCATGTTGGTAATCTGAGTGGGTCATCCTCGAAACTGTAACTGTCATCGCGCTTGGGCTCCTGAGGCCTGACTATTGGGGAAATCTCAAGCGGGAGCCCCCTCCCCATGGGGCCCGCACTTCATGTTGGAATCCGAGCAAATCCTCCTCGAACCTGTAACTGTCGTCACTTTTGGGCTACTGAGGCCTGAATAAGGGGGAAATATAAGGCGGGTGCCTCTTCTGTAACTGAACTGTGAGGAAGTCTAAAGCTGGAGCCCCCTCCTTATGGGGCCCGTTGATAATCCGAGCGGGTCGTCCTCGAACCTATAACTTTCGTCACTTTTGGGTTCCTGAGGCCTGACTGCGGGGGAAATCTCAGGCGGGAGCCCTCTGGGGCCCGCATTGTAATTGGTAATCCGAGCGGGTCATCCTCGAACTTGTAACTGTCGTCACTTTTGGGTTCCTGAGGCCTGAACATGGGGAAAATATAAGGCGGGGGCCTCTTCTGTGAGTGAGCTGTGAGGAAGTCTCACGCGGGAGCCCCTTCCCTATGGGGCTCGCACCTCATGTGCTTAATCCGAGCTGGTCATCCTCGAACCTGTAACTGTCGTCTCTTTTGGGCTCCTGAGGCCTGAATATGGGGGAAATATAAGGCGGGTGAACTGAACTGTGAGGAAGTCTACAGCTGGAGCCCCCTCCTTACGGGGCCCGTTGATAATCCGACCGGGTCGTCCTCGAACCTATAACTTTCGTCACTTTTGGGTTCCTGAGGCCTGAATGCGGGGGAAGTCTCAGGCGGGAGCCCCCCCCCCCAAGAGGCCCGCTTTTTACTTGGTAATCCGAGCGGGTCATCCTCGAACATGTAACTGTCGTCACTTTTGGGCTCCTGATGCCTGAACATGGGGAACATATAAGGCGGGGGCTTCTTCTGTGAGTGAACTGTGAGGATGTCTCAGGCGGGAGCCCCTTTCCTATGGGGCTCGCACTTCATGTGTTTAATCCGAGCTGGTCATCCTCGAACCTGTAATTGTCCTCACTTTTGGGCTCCTGCGGCCTAAGAATGAGGGAAGTCTCAGGCGGGAACCTGTCTGTGAGTGAACTGTGAGGAAGGCTCAGGCGGGAGCCCCCTCCCTATGGGGCCAACACTTCTCGTGCTTCCTCTGGGTCGTCCTCCGGCGCGCACTTCATTTGGGTCGTCCTTCGGTGCGTATCCGCCGGGACGCACGTCGTGCGCTTCTTCTGGGTCGTGTTCCGCACGAGGAGGAGGAGGAAAAGGAGGAGGAGGAGAAGGAGGCGGAAGGAGGAGGAGGAAGGAGGATGCAGGACGAGAAAGAGAAGCAGGAGGAGGAGGAAGACGAGGAGGAGGAGGAGGAGGAGGAAGCAGAGGGCGAGATGGACGAGGGAGACATGGAGGAAGAGGAGTGCCCTAGGATGCCCCAGGATGTTCCGGGAGGCCCAGAAGGCTCCAGGAGGCCCCAAGAGGCCCCAAGAGTCCCCAGGAGGAGGCAGGAAGCCGAAGGAGGAGGCAGGAGGAGGGGGAGGCGGAGGAGGAGGGGGGGAAGATGGAGACGAGGAGGAGGAGGAGGCGGAGGAGGGAGAGGGAGAAGAGGAAGATGGAGATGGGAGGCGGAGGAGGAGGAGGAAGAGGAGGAGGAGGAGGAGGAGGAGGAGAAGGAGGAGGAGGAGGAGGAGAAGAAGGAGGAGGAGGAGGAGGAGGGAGAGGGAAAGCAGCAAGAGAAGGAAGACGCAGGAGGCAGGAGGAGCATGGGGAATGGGGGGAGGAGGCATAACGAGGAGGAAAAGGAGGAGGATGAGGTGGAGGAGGCAAGATGAGCAGGCAGGGGGTTGAGGCAGGAGGAGGAGGAGGCAGGAGGAACAGGAGGAGGCAGGAGTAGGTGGGAGAAGCGAGGGGACAGGAGAAGATCCCCAAGCAAGCTAAACATAATCTCATGCGGGGTTCTACCGTCGGAGTAATTTGACTTTTGTTTTTCTTCCCAAATCCGCCTGTAGGAGGACATGCCCGACCTAACCCTACCACCACCCACCATCCATTTTCCTGAATCGACGAGAGGTGGGGGTATGGTTCGGATTCTGCCACGTCTTCGGCGCATTCCGGAGCCTACCCCGCCCGCCTATGGGGTTGCCAGAATCGTGGATCGGCGAGGGTAGGGTTCGGATTTCGCCACCGACAAATGGGCACCATCACCAGCACGGAGGGGTGCCTCCACTGGA
The DNA here is from genome assembly GCA_963575745.1 of Prorocentrum cordatum. Lineage (NCBI taxonomy): Eukaryota > Dinophyceae > Prorocentrales > Prorocentraceae > Prorocentrum > Prorocentrum cordatum. The sequence goes on from CAUYUJ010015734.1 coordinate 215,059, forward strand.
GGAAGACAATCCCGAATCCGACCACCATCATCGAGGTCGGGAACATATTCCCTTGGTAGGGGCACGCCGCCACTATTGGTGTTGGTGCCAGCCTCTACTTAGGCCTCCGATCCTGCAGCTCCTCGTCGCCCTTCTTCACCTTGGGGGCGCCAGAGTCTGGGAGCACGTGTCGGATAGCTAAGGGGAAGGCGCTCGCGGATTAGACGCGCAACCGATTCTTTGGGCGCCTCCCCGCGCCAGGGAAGAGAGCCTGGCGGCGGGACTGTACGCAGCTGCACACAGTTAGTTTCGTCCCCACCCCCCTCTTCCCGGACCCCCGACGTCAGCAAGACTCTTTCATCACGTCGAGCCCAGGAGGTCTGGACCCCTTCCCTGGGACCGGTCTTCCATCCCGAGTCGCTTTCTGACGGCCCCGAGGCCCGGCGAGGGACCCCAGAGGCCGAAAACAGCGGTTGTGATGCTCTCATGGCCCGAGGCGGTCCGGGCCCTTTTTCCGTAGCTTTTCCTAGGCTTCTATTGTCCTTGGGAGCGGCCAAGAGGGGGGTGTCCAAGAGGGGGGGTGCAAATCACGACCGGCGGCATGTGCGCGGCCCAGCGGGGGGCCAGGGACGCAATGGAGCAAGAAGAGGCGCCGTGAAATCTGAGGAAAGATATCATGGCCCCCGCCATGATATATCCACCCCCTCTACCCTGACATTCCAGGAGGGCCAACACATAGCATCAGGGCATCGACGTCCTAATTCCTGTCGAGGCTTGAGGCAGTCCAGGTCGGTTTATAATTCTGGAATGCTCACTTTTAGCACTCTGGAAGGTCGGGGCATAGATAGTTTTATATCCAGATAGGTTTATACTCTTCAAGGTCTGTCGAGGTTTGAGTCCAGATAGGTGTATAGGTCTGGAGTGCTCATTTTTAGCACTCTGGAAGGTCGGGGTAGTCATTACACCCCCCGCTTTGCCGCCCCCGATGTCCGACCATGGGGCACAGGGCCGATCCTGGCCAGGCCCGCCCCCTCCTCCTCCTCCTCCTCCTCCTCCTCCTCCTCCTTCTCCCTCCTCCTCCTCCTCCTCCTCCTCCTCCTCCTCCTCCTGGCCCGTCCCCCGGGCCCATCGTGCGCAGGGTTATAAGTCGGGCGTGTCCCCCTCCAGGGGGATCTTCGACGGAAAAGCAAAAATGCCCCCCCCAAAAAATGGCCCAAACATGATCCAACAATAGTCTGGGGGGACTCTTCTTTGATTTTTTGGTTTGGCCATGTTAGAATATGTTTTGGATGTCTTTTATGTTGTCGCCCAAAATTCCCCTGTAGGGGGGACATGCCCGACTTATAACCCTGCGCACGATGGGCCCGGGGGACGGGCCAGGAGGAGGAGGAGGAGGAGGAGGATGAGGAGGAGGAGGAGGAGGAGGAGGAGGAGGAGGAGGAGGAGGAGGAGGAGGAGGAGGAGGAGGAGGAGAGGAGGAGGAGGAGGAGAGGGAGGAGGAGGAGGGAGGAGGAGGAGGAGGAGGGAGGAGGAGGAGGAGGGAGGAGGAGGAGGAGGAGGAGGAGGGGGGACACGCCCGACGTGAGCGCAGGGCCCTCCCGCCGCGGCCACGCGGGGAGGCGCGCGCGCCGCTCCCCATGGCCGGGGCCGGGGCGCGGCGGTGCCCGGAGCCCCCCCGCGCGCCGTGGCGAACACGCGCGCACGGCGGGGAGCTCTTCGCGCCGTGCGCTCGGCCGCCGGGAGGAGGAGGAGGAGGGCAGGGAGCTGGGGGAGGAGAGGCTTCGCGGCTTCCAGCCTCGAGGAGGAGGAGGAGCAGGAGTTGGAGGAGGAGCAGGAGTTGGAGGAGGAGTTGGAGGAGGAGGAGGAGGAGGAGGAGCAAGAGCAGGAGTTGGAGGAGGAGGAGGAGGAGGAGGAGGCGGAGGCGGAAGGCCGCCTCGCCGGATATGTCGCCCCCTCCTCTCCTCGGGGCCCGAGTCAGGGAAACGCAGGACCCGAGCAACCCAGAACTCCCTCGAGGGCAATGCACAAAAACACGACGGGAGGTTTCTTGCTATCTTCGGCCTCCGGGGGCCTTCGCCTGGCCTCGGGACCGTCAAGACACGACTCGGGATGGAACACCGGCCCCGGGGAAGGGGCCCAGACCTCCATGGGGTCGACGTCGTGAGCAAAACGACAACAACAACAACAACAACAACAACAACAACAACAACAACAACAACAACAACGACGACAACAACAACAACAACAACAACAACAACAACAACAACAACAACAACAACAACAACAACAACAACAACAACAGCAACAACAACAACAACACCAACAACAACAACAACAGCAGCAGCAGCAGCAACAACAGCAAGAACACTACCAATAACAATAACAATAACAACAAAAACAACAAGAACAACAAGAACAACAAGAACAACAATAACCACAACAACAACAACAACAACAACATAACGTTGGGGGCCCAGGTGTGCGGCCAGGCCCCGGCACTCTCCGGCGGAGGCTTTTCCGGAAGATCCGTCCAGCGAGGAGTGCAAGCAGGGAGGGGTGCGACTGGGTGTCACATCGCCGCATGGAGTAGCATTAGTTAGGTCGGGCATGTCCCCCTACAGGCGGATCTTGGAAGACGAATGAAACATAGTCAAACAATATCCAAACAGGATCCAAACATACTAGAACAATCGTCCCCAGACTATTTCTGGATTCGTTTTGAGCATTCCTCCTGTAGAGGGACATGCCCGACTTAAGAGTCGCATGAGGGTCGTCCCTCTCCTCCCCCTCTTTTTGTCTCCAGCTTCCGCTCGTGGATGTGCTTCCTTGTCTGTCCATTCACCGCAGCCGTTGCCACGAAACTGGTAGCTTCTGAACGAGTGCCCGTGCGCTGGTCAAACAGCGAGTGCTCTGACTTCGGCTGCGCTGCCCTGAGATTGTCTATTTCCCTGCGTCGCGGTTTTCTCCTCATGACGTGGTCCCCCGGAGGTGTGCACCCCTTCCCGGGGTCTGGCTTCTCATCCTGATTCGTTGTTTTTTGTGATGCCGCGCGCGGAGGGGGGTAGGGGGTGAGTAGGGGGGGAAGGCTTCTCAGGAGGTGGCTGCTTCTCGGAGGCAGCGGGCCTTGCATCTACAGACAAGGCCAGCGCCTTCTAAGAAGCAGGGTGTTTCCAGGAAGTCTTCCCCCCTCCCCCTGCAGTCGACCCATATCATGAGGATGCGCGATAAGGATGAAATGGCCTTGGAAGGCCGGTTCGAAGCTTCTCGAGGGGGGTGCGGCCAACGAAAGTGGCCGAGGAAGCAGAAGTGCTTCTGAGAAGCAGGGGTGCTCCTGAGAAGCCTTCCCCTCCCCCTACCATGAGGTCAGGCATGCCCTCCTACGGGCGGATCTTCTTGGACGAACAATGAAGAAAGAGTCAAGACTTACTCGAAACCGTTCAAACATAAAGAAGAATTTGTCCCACACTATTGTGGGCGAAAGTAAATTTGAAAAACAAAATTGCAAAACGATAGGCGAAAAGTTGCAAATACCTAAAAATGCAGCAACAAACACAATAATAGTCAAACAATAGTCCCCACACTATTTTTGACTACTTTTGGCTATCCCTCCTGCCGAGGGACAGGCCCGACCAAAACCCGGCCACCCTCTGCGCGTGGCCGACCTCCGACGGCCTGAGGCCCCGCACCGTGGTAGCAACCGAGGGCCCCCCCCCGGGAGGCAGCAGACGCAGCGAGGCCCCTCCTCCTCCTCCTCCTGCTCCTCCTCCTCGTGCCTCCTCCTCCTCCGCCTCCTCCTCCGCGTCCTCCTCCTCCTCCTCCTCCACCCTCCTCCTCCTCCTCCTCGTCTCCTCCTCCTCCGCCTCCTCCTCCTCCTCCTCCACCTCCTGCTCCTCCTCCTCCTCCTTTCCTCCTCCTCCTCCTCCTCCTCCTCCTCCTCCTCCTCCCTCCTTCCGCCGTGACCTGCTCGCGACGCGAGGGGTAAAAGTCGGGCCTGCCCCCCTACAGGGGGATTTTGGGCGACAAATCACAAATACCCCCAAAAAATAACACCCAAAAAATGCCCCTAAAATGGTCTCAAAAAATGGTCCCCAGACTATTTCTTGACCATGCTTGACTATCCCTCCTGCAGAGGGACATGCCCGACTTCACGCGAGGGGGTCTGGGAGCGTTGGCGCCACCCGCTCACCATGAAGGACCTGCCGGCGCCGGCCTCCTCCGCCTCCGCCGCCTCCTCGGGGACGCCGCGGCTGTACATCGCGGCGCCCCCGCCCGGGAGGCCCAGGCCGTCCAGGGCCAGCCCCGTCAGCGTCCGGATCTGCCGCAACGCCTGCCCCATCTCGCCCACGTTCTTCTCGAGCGCGCCGATGTACACCGCGGCCCCGCGCAGCAGCCTCCCGAGGCTCTCCGGCTTGACGTCCTGGTCCCCGCTCTCCACGCGCGCCGCCATCGCGAGGACGTCTGCGGCGGAGATAACCTCCTCCTTCGGCTTCGCGTCCGCGCCCTTCTTCTGCTTGCCCTTGCCCTTGCCCTTCGTCACGGGCGAGAAGTAGTGCATGCCGCCGTCCTCCTCGCCGGCCCCCTGTGGAGGTCTGCGGAGGCCTCTCTCCGCGGACGCTTCCCCAAAAGCCTCCGCAGCCCCAACGACCCAGGGCCGCTCGAGTCGTGCAACGAGCGCGACTGGAATTTCCATTCCGGGCCTTTGCTGGGCGCCCCAGGGCCGTGCACAAACAAAACAACTCGGGATGGAAAGCTGGTCCCACGGAGCAGGCACAGACCTCCGGAGGCCCACGCGATGAAACGGAACGGCCCTCGGCGAAGCAACGACCCAAGGCCGATGCAGCTGAGCGGCGAGAAGAAGCGGGTCTTGCGCGAGCTGACGTGGCGACCTCACGCCGCGGCCTGCGCGGGCCTCCGGCGCGGCACGCCACAGTGGGGGGCGAGGCTGCTCACGCGCGGCCTTCCGCGCGCAACTTGCGCGCCTGGCCCCGCCAACCCTCATAACAAAGTCTATTCTTAGGTCGGGCATGTCCCCCTGCAGGCGGATTTTGGACGACAAATTCAAATGTTGCTCAAGAATTCTCCTAAAATACATCCAAAATGGTCCCCAGACTATTTTTTAACTACTTTTGAATATTCCTCCTGTAGAAAGACAGGCCCGACTTCAGGCTTACTTTGGACGCCCGACCGCTGTTGGGCAGGCGGCCTTCTGTCGCACATGGACACAGGCCGCGGCGGCGCGAACAGCGAGTCCTTCTCAAAATGATCAGGAACTGCTGTTGGGCACTGTACTCATTCTTTCCATACCCATGTCGTTCGTGCCCGTCCGACCGTCCCGGCATTCCTATAGTCCTTCCACGAAATTTTCTTAGAACGCAAGCATGTTCTAATGACAAAAACCATGTTCTTAGAACAGAACCCCGGTGTGATAAAACAAGACAGGCCCCGCCATACATGTTCTAAGAACATTTCGTGGGAACCACAAAAGGCTCTTAGAACATTGTTTGGTAGGGCTATAGGCGAGCCAGGACGCTTCGCCGCTGCTTGACTTACTCCTCTATCCCTGTCATCCCATCCACTCTTCCCTCCTTCTCCACTGTCTGAAAGCACGGCCCCCGGCTGGGCGCCCAGGCCCGCCCACCGCGGCAGTCTTCCGCTTCTGAAGGCGCCCCTCCCCTCCCCCCGCCCGGCGCGGCCGCCCCCCCCCCCCCCTAGGGGGCCACGCGCGAACCCTGCCCCTACATTTAAGTCGGGCGTGTCCCCCTATACAGGGGGATTTCCGATGAAAATTCAAAATACTCAAGAAATACTCCAAAATGGCCAAGCAAATACTCAAAAACTAGTCCCCAGACTATTCTTTGACTATTTTTGAATATTCCCCCTGTAGAGGGACAGGCCCGACTTAACCCTACAGTCGGACTTCATTGGACAGGACACGCGAGAGGACACAAGACCCTTCCGGGGGCCACACTGCCGTAGGAATGCAGGAGGCACGGGTCGCGAGACACAGGACACAGAGGTGCCCTTGATCTGGCAGGGTCGACCTATTCATCCGGGCCGGCTGCACCACCAGAGCCCCTGGCAGGCCGGACAGTTCGCACATCGGTGCCCCCGATGCTACCCCGACGCGGGTGCGGATCGCTGCCGCCTCGCCGCCGACGAACGAAAAAGCTTCGAGAGCAAGCGCCGCACCCCGGCGCGGGGGTGCCTCGCCGCGAGGCGTGGTGCGCCTCGGCCTGGAGCGGCCCCCGACACGCGCGGCCGCTCGGCGCGGGGCCTCTCCGAGGCAGCCGCGCCCCCGGCTGGCCCAGGACCGGGCCCTGCGTCGGATGGATGCTGTCGAGACCGCGGGCCCAGAGGTCTCAAAGACGAGTACAGTCATGACTACCTGCCAGACCACCCCAACCCAACCCGAGGACTCGAATTTCGGGTTGGGGGGGGTATGGGCTCCACATGTGTTTTTTCGATGCTCCCGGACCCCCCCCACTAGAAATCGAGGGTAAATCTGAGCCTTCGGGTTGGGTTGGGGTGGTTTGGTGGGTGGTGGAGTCAAACATATGATTAGGAACATTATCGATTAAGAAAGCTGGGCCAGCTTTTCTGAAGTTTCTTACGGAAACGCTGGGCCAGCTTTTGGGGCCAGGAGCGTACGTTTATTGATTTCTGGGACCCAAGGCTATCGATCCCCTTCAGAAGCTGAGCCAGCTTTCTGGCAAGTTGGTTAAGAAACGCTGGGCCAACTTTTCGGGGGGAGATTTCTTAATCATAAGCGGGACCGTAAGGAAAACGAGCAGGGGCTTCCTCCCCTCTGAAAACAGATGGGTTAGCCAGCACGGCTGGCCCAGCGGTGGACATCAGCAGGGCCACATCGTAATCCATTGGCGCCACATTCGACCAGATGGTCAGCACGCTCGTTCAAGTACTGTCTGGTATGGCCTTCCGCCTTCCTGAGGACAACGTTACAAGCGACCTGATCAAAGTTCTCGAAGACAAAGCCTGACCGAGGATGAGATCGGGTGAGTCGGCGGCCTCATTGAACGACTTGGGTCCCGCCCGTGGAGGGTCACTTTTTTTTTTTCCGCGGCGCCCGACGACGACGACAGCTGCGACTACGAGGAGGAAGAGAAAGAGGAGTGGGAGAGGGGGGAGAAGGAGGAAGAGGTTTTAGGACCAGTCCTATTCACCGCCGAGTGAGAAAGCGGGATCAAAGCTAAAGCCCTCCTGCGGTTATCGGGCGCCGCGGCCTTCTCGGAGCGCTCTGGAACGCTCAGGGAGCGTTCCAGAACGCACTGGAACGGACTTATCCTCGTCCTGGGCCCGTCCGAGTTGGACGCTTGAAATGGGTACGGAAAACATGGGTGCGATGCCCAACAATACACGTTGCCCAAAACCGACAGCGTCCGATGTTTGGCAGGCGGCCTTCTGTCTCAAATGGTCAACGTGCGCATCGACACCGGCAGCGAGTCCTGTTCAACAGGCACAGGACATGCTGCCAGCCTTTGTGCCAGTCTTTCCGCATAACCCATGTGGATCGTTCCGAGGCAATCCCTTCCCCGGGGGCCACTCTTCATCCCGGAGGCATCCTCCCTCCTGCCCCTGCTTTCCCTTCTCCTCCTCCTCCTCCTCATCCTCCTCCTCCTGCCCCTGCTTTCCCTCCTCCTCCTCCTCCTGGTTTCCCTTCTCCTCCGCCTGCTCCTCCTGGGTTCACTTTTCCTCCTTGGTTTCCCTCCTCCTCCTCCTCCTCCTGCCCCTGGTTTCCCTCCTCCTGCTCCTGCTCCTGCTCCTGCTCCTGCTCCTCCTCCTCCTCCTCCTCCTCCTCCTCCTCCTCCTCCTCCGGGGCCCCAGACCGTTCCCGGTAGAGGCAGGCGCGCGAACAAACAAAAAAAACGCCCGAGGTGGATCCCATAGGCCACTCTGCCCGAAGAGCCCCCGACGGCCCCTCCGAGGCGACAACCCCGTCGGGGGGACGCGCCAGCCCTCCTGCGCGCTCCGCGCGCCCGGGGGGCGGGGCCAGCGCCGAGTCAAGAGCCCGGCGAGGAGGAGCAAGGAGGAGGAGGAGGAGGAGGAGAAGGAGGAGGAGGAGGAGGGAGAGGGGCGGATGATGATGATGATGATGATGATGATGATGATGATGATGATGATGATGATGATGATGATGATGATGATGATGATGATGATGATGATGATGATGATGATGATGATGATGATGATGATGATGATGATGATGATGATGATGATGATGAGATGATGATGATGATGATGATGATGATGATGATGATGATGATGATGATGATGATGATGATGATGATGATGATGATGATGATGATGCTGATGCTGATGCGGCTGCTGCTGCTGATGATGATGAGATTGATGCTGATGCTGATGCTGATGCTGATGCGATTCTGATGATGATGATGATGCTGATGATGATGAGGAGGAGGAGAGGAGGAAAAGGAGGAGAGGGGGAGGAGGAGGAGAGGAGGAGGAGGAGGGAGAGGAGGAGGAGAGAGGAGGAGGAGAGAGGAGGAGGATGAGGAGGAGGAGGAGGAGGAGGAGAGGAGGAGGAGAGGAGGAGGGAGGAGGGAAAGGATGAGAAGGAGGAGGAGAGGAGGAGGGAGGGATAATGATGATGAGGAGGAGAAGGGGGAAGGAGGAGGAGGGGAGGAGGGGAGGAGGGAGGAGGAGGAGAGGAGGAGAGGAGGAGGAGGAGGAGGAGGAGGAGGGAGGAGGAGGAGAGGAGGAGGAGGAAGAGGGAGGAGGAGGAGGAGGGAGGAGGGAGGAGGAGGAGGAGGAGGGAGGAGGAGGAGGCGGAGAGAGAAGGAGGAGGAGGAGGAGGAGGTTTGTTGGGGACGGGCCTGAAGCCAGAACGTCACCGACTGTCAGCCGAAGTCGGAGGCCTCCGAGTCTGACTCGACGTCGTTGCGCGAGGCTCGGAGGGAGGCGGCCCCCTAGGTCCTGGACCCAGGGTTGATCCGACTCAACGAAGCCGAACGAATCCAAAACCTGTTCTCGCGGGGCATGCCGCGCCCCCGCGAAGCAACCCGCGGCGGGACCTGAAACACCCTGGGGGGTTTGGCCATCCTCTCGGAGCGTCTGAGCCAAGACCCTGCGCTCGGCGAGGCTAAGGCCCTCGTGGGCCCCCAGAAAAAATCGTCTGGTCCTTCTTATAAGACAGGAACTTACCAGGCCGAATCCTTCGCAACTGGTCTGAAATTCCGCCTGTAGTCGACGTGGGCCTGCACGGCCCTCTTGCTCCAGCGTTGGGAGCCCCAGATAAAAACGATCCGCACCTGCAACAAAACTGGATCCTGCTTCTGGGGGTCCCGAGAGGTTCTTAGACAGTGCAGGCCAGGACGCATGGCCGTTCACCCTGCAAACTTGCCAAAGGAAACGCCGCCACTCCTCCCCCGAGCCAAACGAACTTCCACCCTCCCTTTGATCGTCGGCCAGGGCCTGGCCTACGGCAGCTTCCTCGGGCAGGGGCTGCTGCCCAAGGCCGTCGCTGCCTGCCGAGCGCTGCGCTAGACCTGTCGTGCCACGGGGCCCTCCCGACATTGTGACCTCGACGCCCCCTGCCCACCAGCACGCTTGGCGGGCGGGGCACCGCAAGCCCCTGCACACATTGGCACCGTCATCGCTGACCCCGTGACTCTCGGCCCCTAGCTCGGCAAACTCGTCTGCGTGGCCCTTGGCCCGACGTTCCCATTCGGTGCTTCTGCCTGCCTCTACGTCGGCGGCAGTCGCGTGGCCTGGCGCCTCGCGGCACTCGAAACCACCGGGGGGAAATGCGCACCACGCGGGGCCCCAAAGGTGGGCACGAGGGGCCCCAGGGCCCTCGGAGAAACCGAGCCCGCGGGCCAGCGAGTCCAAAGTGCTCTGGCAGTCTACGTAACACTGAAAGGGGGAATACCTACTTGCGACAACATATGTACAGCATAAGCTTCACCATCTTTACTCATTTGCTGCGGGGCCACGCTCACCGGAACTGGTCCGCACGCCGCAGATGGCAAGTTCCGAACCTGCCAACCGAAACGATGCCCCAAACCAGCTCTGGTGAGCCCGTCGAGGCCCATGTATTACACCGACCCGTCCAGGAAGAGCAGCCCTGAGAGAAGGCGCGTCTCGGGCCGCTGGTGCCAGTGGACAGACTGGGTGGACTCCTCATAGTCGAGGGGGGCCTGCGGCGAGGGAAGATGCACCTTGCGAACCTTCCCGCCGTCAGCGGGCCTAGCATATTAACTTTCTGCGCACAGCCACGCAGACGAGCGCTCGCTAGATCGCGACGCTGAACAGCATGAGCTGGGCACTCGTACTGACGGTGCCAGAAGGTGCCCAACGCCTCCCTGCACAACTGGCAAAGCTCTTCATCGTGCAGGTTGTGCACGAACAAACGCGCTTGAGGCCAATGCAATCCCGAGGCCAGTCCTCGAAGACACCTCTGGTGATGCTTGCCCCAGACCTCCGACTTCTCCCTGAACGTCCTGGAGGTCCCGTCCCAGAAGATGGGTAGACAGGGGGGCCATCAAGGCCGTCCTGCAACTGAAGTGCACGTCGATCCGAAGCTCTCACCGCCCCCTGCCCGGCGAGGGCCCCGACTTGCATCGGGGACAGCCTGGACAGATCGTGCACCACATTCATGTCATCTCTGATACTATGCTGGTCTACGAAGTCCCAGCCCAGCCCTCGCAGAGTCAGAAGGGTAACGTCGTTAGGAGAGGACGCCGATCTCCAAGGCTGGGCCGAATTCTGGAACTTATCAATCGAGGCCCGCGTCGTGCTGGCAAGGACCTGGTAGTGAGGGGCCGTCTCCCAGACAGCAGTGGCCCACGCGAAAATGGCAAGCCCCGCGTAAATCACCAGGGGGTCCACCTTGGTGCCGAGCCCGTACGCGTTCATTCTGAGCCCGACCGAAGCGCCTTTGGGGGGCCTGCCGAGGGAGCTAGCTGCGCCAATACGGAGACCAGCCATCTTCGAGGGAGACACTCCTGAAACCGAAGGACCCCAGAGGGCCGACGCCGCGGGCCCCGCCACAGCTCGCTGAACTGTCTTCAACCTCCTGGCCCGAGACGACGCCGCCAGAACCCTGGCATTCTGGATCCCGACCCTGCGAAGGCCTCCCAGAGTCGCGTTAGTGCCTAGGTTCCTGGTAGTATCCGTCCTGCGCGAAGTTGGGAGGGACCAGGCATGGGACAGGAGCTTCTCAACCTCCTTCGAGCAGAAGTAGGCGCACTTCTGAAATTCCACCGGCAGCCGCAGCTGCTCGAAACTCTTGAAAAGAGGCTCGACCGCACCAGATAACTGAGCCACAACCTGAATTCTGGGCCCACAACTCTGTACTGTGATGTCGTCAACCGCGCTGCGCACATACAACCAATTTCTGCTATCCCGAACTTCCAAGAGGGGCCCCAGTAGCAGCATCTTGGCAAAGGTTGTGACTCCCGAGCAGCCTGCGACGATCGCGCAGTAGCCTCTGATCAAACGCACTGGGGACCCGACGCGCTTGGCTGCAACAAGCAGGTGCTCATGGTCCACATGCTCGTAGAATTCGGCAAGGCCCAGGGGCGCCGACGCAGATTCGACGCCAGCTTCCCGACAGTGATCCCCGAGCAAGTTGTCGACCCAGCCTGCCCGCTCGCAGGTCGTGTCAGGGATCGAGTCCCAGAAAAAACTCAAACACGCGGGACTTCTCCAAAGAGCGACAATATGGCTGCCTCAATCGGCTCCAAGGCTTCACGCAGAAACACAATAGCCCTATAGGCCTGGCCCCGCCCGTCGGTTTGTCCAGGAAAACCGCGCTGGTCAGAAACAGGATGAAAGCCCCAGGGTCCACTTCGAAGAGCGCCAACATCTCCAAGAGGCGAAGCTGGTGACTTTCTCGCAGCTGCAGCGCCCACCGCAGAGGAAAGCCGTCCCAACCTGGGCCCGCCGAAGGCCCATATTTCATACATACTCGGTGTAAGTCTTCCCATCTGAGCGGGCAGAGGTCGGGCTCCTCGGCTGGGACCTCCCAGGCACTGGGAACAGGGCCGCGCCCAGCCCGAAGCCACACGGGATGGCACGCGTCTAGAAGTTGCGGAAGGGCGGCCTGACCAGCCACAGGAAGCCGAGGATTCTCAACGATACCTCTCGGGCAGACGCTCCTGACCTGGTGCTTGGAGAAAGCGTGAGCAGCTTTACCCCCTCCAGTTGCAGTTTTCTTGGCCCGCTCTTTCCACTTCACCCGTTGCATGGCCGAGTCCAACCGCTGGCGACGAGTACATTCCTTGCTGATGCCTTCGTGGGTCTCCGTTCCCCAAGGACCCGTCGCCGAGGCAGCCTGGATCATAGCCAGCAGTTGGGCCTTGGGGGGCCCCTCGTCGACCAGCTCCAAATCGTCGAGGATGTCAAGCAACTTGGACTTCCAGGGTCCCAGCAGCGCTCTTCCCTTGGCCCCAGTGCTCCCCAAGCTGATAGCTCTGGCCTTCCTGAGCAGGGCCTCGAACGAGATCCAGCAGACCGCTGGCTTCGAACAACGACGGCGGTGATCCCTCTCCAAGAGGGCAGCAAGAGGAACTTTGCGAGTCTGGGGTTCAGCGGAGCGACCCACATACCATTTTGGATCACATATCCCATGGATCTCAACCAACCTAGCCTCGACCTCGTTGAACCATTCCCGAGTCAAGGCGTCCAGGTCATTATCGAAAGCGTCACTCCATTGGACATCCCGCTCCTGCGGCAGCGGGCCCATCAGCGTGGTGCTGAACGGCTTGAAACGCGTCTGCTGTGACACCACTGCGGTCTGGCAGAGGTTCCCCATCCGAAGCAGCACGGGACAATGGGGAAAGGAGGAGGATGAGGAGGAGGAGGAGGAGGAGCGAGGAGGGAGGAGGAGGAGGAGGCGGCGAGAGGAGGAGGAGCAAGAGGAGGAGGAGGGGGATGAGGAGAAGGAGGAGAAGGAGAAGGAGGAGGAGTGGGAGGAGGAGCAAGAGGAGGAGGAGGAGAATGGAGGAGGAGGAGGAAGAGGAGGAAGAGGAGGAGGAGACGGAGGAGGAGGAGGAGGAGGAGGAGGAGGAGGAAGCGGAGGCGGAGGCGCTGGTTCAAGAGCTCGGCGGGTACCTTCGGGCCTTGTGAAGCCTTCTCCCGCCGAGGCGGGCCGCGAGCCGCTCGGGTGACGAGGGCGCCGGCGCCACGCGGCATCTTGGGTGCTGCTGCAGAGCGCAAGGGCCAGAGCGTCGACTCTTGGATTTGACCAGGATAAAACCAAACGTTTTCGGCCACAGCTGTCATCGAGAGCGCGCAAGCATGGATTAGCGATCCATGGATCTGGCGCGCGGTCGCCAAATCCATGGATCGGGGGAGGTGTCCTCCCCAAAATGCGGCCGGTGCCGTCTCGCTCGGCGGCGGAAATCCGCGATTTCCCACGGAGAGGGGCTAATCCACACCCCTTTGATCCCTGTCGATCGCCTGGTTTCAGCAGCAGGCGCCCAAATGCTTGCCACTAGGTGTGGAGGCGCCCCGTGATGGCTCAGACAGCTCTCGTGCCGCTGGCGATGCGATGCGATGCGCGTTGTCGAAAGGCCCGTCTTCATGCGCGGGGTGCTGCCCAAGCATCTTCGCCCCGCCGCGCCTCGTTGAGGGGGCTTCCCCGGAGGGGGGGGGGGGGGGGCGAACATGGCCGCCGCCACCAGGCTGTAGCTCAGGTCATGTATGCTCCACAAGCGCGTTCCACTGCTCGCAGTGTATGTAGCTACTCGCATACGGGCAACGTCCGCCGCGGGGGATTCGCGCTCGTGCTACCAGAAGAGCACGTGGTTTTTGGTCTGACGCTCGCGCGAGTGGGCACCATGCGAGCAATGGACCACGCTCGGTGATCTGCCGCGACTGCACCGGCCGGCCGCACAGTGTCTCCCCCGAACCTGGGGCAGCTTTCTGTTGAGCACGGACCGACCGTCCCGGCATTCCTATAGTCATACCACGAAATGTTCTTAGAACCCCAAAAATGTTTAAGAATAGTAACATGGTTCTTAAAACAAAAACCCGTTGTGATAAAACAAGACAGACTCCGCCAGACATGTTCTAAGAACGTTTCGTGGAGACCACAAAAGGTTCTTAGAACATTGTTTGGTAGTGCTATAGGCGAGCCAGGACTCTTCGCCGCTGCTTTATTATGTTGCTCCCATGGTATTAAGGACAACATCCCAGAAATAAACTGGAGAACCCAGAAAAGGCTCGAAAGAGTGTGGACAGAATGTCGAAAAAGAGTGTATGCCAGGGCCCGACACGTGAAAGCCCTCGAGCTCTGGGGTGTTTTCTTGGTGCTCGAAATTCCTTCTCGTGATCAAGGCAGAAGTAGCTTGGAACATCATAAGGCCAGCCGGCTGCGCGCTGGCGCCCGCAGCTCCGGCGAGGCGCCGGCGCCCGCGCGCACCCTCGGCTGCTAATTACGCGGCCAGCGTGCCGATCGAGGCGTCGCTCCCCGTGGCTCATTCGGTGGCCACATCCCTGAACTTCCAGGAGGGCTAAACAATAGCACCAGGACGTCGACGTCCTAATTCCTGTCGAGGTCTGAGGCAGTCCAGACAGATCGAAAGGTCTGGAGTGTTATTTTCTAGCACTCTGGAAGGTCAGGGATGTGAGCCTCGGCCAAAAACGTCAGATGGACCTCTCGCCGGAGTGGCCCTTGGTGCGGGCCAAAGGGGACCCCCCGATCGCTGAGAGACGGGAGGGTGCCTCTCGGGCCCCTCGAGCTCTGGGGTGTTTTTTCTTTGTGTTCGAAATTCCTTCTGGTGGTCAGGCTGAAGTCGGTTGGAACATCATAAAGCCAGCTGGGAGACGGGAGGGTACCTCCCCAGACATGCGACGTCCTGACTTTTTCAGGACGGCGTCCCTGGAAGCCCCGACCCTTTCCCCGGGACCGGTTTTTCGTCCCGAGTCGTTTCTTGACGGTCCCGGGGCCGGGCGGAGGCCCCACGGAGCCGAAAGTAGCCAAAAACCTCCCGTCCTGATTTTTCAACGACGCGATCAGGTCTGGGCCCCTCGGGCCCCTCGGGGACCACCGGTAGGCCGCCTCGGGGCCGCCTATAGGGCCGCCTCGGGGGCCCCTCTTCGAACAGGCCGGAGGCCCTCCGGGACCCCCAGAGGCCCCAGGGGCCGACCTCGTGGACACTCCAAACGGAAGGGGCCTTAAGGACACACAGTTGAAGACACAGAAATCACAGGAGTCCCCATATTTCCCTATCTTTTCCGGGTTGTTGTCTCCCCCCCCACTTCCCTTATTTTTTGCACACTTTCCTGGGGATCGGCGATTAACTGTGTCTGTGTTTTTTCCCCTCCTGGCACATGTTCAGGTGCGCCTCTGTTGGGCCAGACCAGCCAGAGGGGGTCTCCGATCCCAGACCCCCGACGCCGTGGCGTTCCGCGGCGTGGACCCACCAGGAAGGTCTGGACCCCTGCAGGACGGGAAGTGGTGCCACGAAGCTGCCCACCTAAGATCCACCACCGGGACGTGAGCTGGGCTCCCACTGGCTGGCGTCGGCAGGGGGCAGTCCGGACCCGCACCGTTCGAAGCGAGGCGTGGGGGAGGCCAGAGAGAGCGCGCGGGGGTCCACACGGCTCATGCTCGTCCCTCCACACTCGGGGAGACGCAAGGCCAGGTTCGTCGATCTGGGTTTGCCTGACCCAGAGATCCAACGTATTGAAAAAATCAAGACGGAGGTTTTCCTTATCTTTCGGCCTCGAGGGGCCCTCGCCGGGCCCCAGGACCGTCAGAAAACGATTCAGGGTGAGAAACTGGTCCCGGGGAATGGCTCGAGACTCCTGGGGACGCCGTGTTGAGAAATCACAACGTCGGATCTCTGGGGGCGGGGCCGCCAGAGAAAAGGGCGAGGCCCCATCTGCCGCGAGCTCCCGCCGCAAACCTCTCACGGCGACGGTCGGGCGCGGCCGAGCCGACCCCTGGCGAGCCATCCCCCCCTCCGTGCCGTCCTCCTCGCCTTCCGAGCCCCCCCTCGGCCACATACAGTCGGGGTCTTGACCTCAGGAACCCTGAATAAGGAACGAGGCCCCTTTTTTCCCATAAGTTAAACTTCGATTTCCGATCGAAGACATAAGAAGGAAAATGAGACCAGAGAAAAACCCCAATCAGAATTGTTTGGGGGGCTATGGGGCTTTAGGGCTATAGGGGCTATAGGGCTATAGGGCGATGTGGCCATAGGGATATAGGGCTAGAAGCCTTTAGGGCTATGGGGCTATAGGGCTACAGGGCTACAGGGCTATAGGGCTATAAAACCATTCGGGCTATAGGGCTATATACGGCTATAGGGTTTAGGACCATAGGGCTATATGGCTATAGGGCTATAGGGCTATAGGGCTATAGGGCTATGGGGCTATGGGGCTATGGGGCTATTGGGCTATTGGGCTATAGGGCTATCGGAAGTGAGGGGGTGAGATCGAAGTGGAACGGCGAGCCCCCCACCGGGAAATCGGTTTCGGTTTCGTGTTCGTGCGTGCCGTGCGTGCGAGGCGAAGCTGCGTGGGCGGGCGAGAAAAAGTCTCCTGTGGCTGAGGCGCGGCCGGACCAAATGTTTCTCTTCCGGGGCGCGGGGCCCCGCGGTGTCCCGCCGGTGTCCCGCGGTGTCCTCCTGGTGGCTGAGGCGCGGCCGGACCAAATGTTTCTCATCCGGGGCGCGGGGCCCCGCGGTGTCCCGCCGGTGTCCCGCGGTGTCCCGCGGTGTCCCGCGGTGTCCCGCGGTGTCCCGCCGCTGTCCCGCGGTGTCCCGCGAGGATGATGATGAGGATGATGATGATGATGATGATGATGATGATGATGATGATGATAATGATGATGATGACGATGACGATGATGATGATGATGATGATGATGATGATGATGATGATGATGATGATGATGATATGATGATGATGGTGTCCCGATGAAGATGATGCTGTTGATGATGGTGTCGATGATGATGATGATGATGATGATAGTGTCCCGATGATGAGGATGATGATGCTCATGATGATTATGTTGATGATGATGACGATGATGGTGTCCCGATGATGATGATGATGATGATTCCGATGATGTTGGTGATGATGATGTTGATGGAAATGGTGTCCCGGCGATAATGATGTTGATGATGATGATGATGTTGATGATGATTATGGTGTCCCGATGATGATGCTGATGATGATGGTGATGATGATGATGGTGATGCTGATGGTGTCCCGATGATGATAATAATGATAATGACGATGTTGATGATGATGTTGCTGATGATGATGATGGTGCCCCAATGATGATGATGATGTTGTTGATGATGATGATGATGATGTCGATGATGATGATGATGATGCGATGATCATAATGATGATGGTGTCCCGAGGAAGATGACGATGTTGATGATAATGTTGATGATGGGAACGATGGTGATCATGATGGTGTCCCGATTATGATGATGATTCTGATGATGCTGCTGATGATGATGACGATGACTTTGTCCCGATGATGAGATGATGATGATGATGATGCTGATGATGAGATGATGATGGTGATGATGATGGTGATGTTGTCACGATGATGATGATGACGTTGATGATGATGTTTATGATGATGATGACGGTGCCCTCATGATGATGACGATGTTGGTGATGATGTTGATGTTGATGATGTTGATGTTGATGATGACGTTGATTTTGAGAGCGATTGTAATATCGTTAGTGAGATCGATATTGAGACCAAATGTGAGATCGATTGTGTGATCGATTGTGAGATCGATTGTGAGATCAATTGTGAGATCGATCGAATGAGATAGGTCGAGTGAGATCGATTGTGAGATCGATCGAGTGAGATCGATCGAGCGAGACCGATTGTGAGATCGATACTGAGATCGATAGTGAGAACGATCGAGAGAGACGTTGGTTCCCCCCCCCGAACCTCCTTATCACCCGAAGGGTGGTCGTATAGGTACGGCTATAGGGCTAGAGGGTTATAGTGCTATAGGGATATATGGCGATTGGGCTATTGGGCTATAGGGATATAGGGCTATTGGGCTAGGCACCCCCGGGCACTTCTGGGCATCCCGGGCACCCCTGGGCCCCCGGGCACCTCCGGGCACCCCCGGGCACCCGGGCACCCGGCCCCGGCCACCGAAATCGGCCACACACCTGGGCACCCGGGCACCCCCGGGAACCCCCGGGCACCCGGGCACCCGGCCCCGGCCACCGAAATCGGCCGCTCACCTCACCTCAGCTTTATATCCGCTAGGACCCCTACAGAGGCAAGCTCTGATTGGGGAACCTGAGGCAAGCTGAGAAACACTTAATGAACGCGGAGCCCCTCCCCAACGAAAAGGGTTCCTTCTTCAGGGCCCCGACTGTACAGCACAGAAAGGGATGATTTGCTAGGGGTCGATTAGGCCGCCCCTGAGACTTGACCGTGCAACTCCTGGACGGGCCCGCCAAAAAGAGTCGGCGAACCCGAGTTCCAGCGAATCCGATTCTTACCCAGATCTCCGACGAGACCCGTCGGTCGGAGGACGTGGGCAGAAACATGAAATAGGGACGCGTCGGAAGTAGATTGGGCTTCCGCCCGCCCTCTGAAGAGGAGGGGAGAGGGACAATCACTCAAGGATTGAAATAGGAAGGCGCCTAGAGTAATGGCGACGCGGGCATCCAAAAATACCTTCTTTCAACGACGGGCGTGCATGTGTTTCTCCAATCTGGGCGTTTTTCCTAGATGTTGGCCTCTGGGGTGCATGATCGGGCCTGGGGCAGTCACAACTGAAGGGGCTCTGGAACACACAAACAAATACACACAAATACACATATTCCCCACATCTTCCCATATTTTCTGGGTTTCTGTCTTCCCCCCACTGCCCATGTGTTCCCGTTTTTTCCTGGGCAGTCGACGATGAATTGTGTCTGTGTGCTTCTTCCCCTCCTGAACAACACGGATCCGGGGCGGGCGCAAAGGTATACTGCGAGAGCAGGGGGGCGGGACCCCTGGGGCCGCGGTGCTCGGGAGGACAGGGGCCAGGACCTCCTGCGGCTCGGAGGGCGTCTGAGACGGGCCCGGACGTGCTCACCAGAACGGAGAGTCTGCTCAGGAGGGTCCTGAGCAGACCCTCTTGGTTCTGGCGAGCGTGCACGTCCCACATGCAGTCATATGCATCTACAGATCGACTCTCGAGCCCAGACCCCCGACGTCATGATCTTTCAAGACCTCGACCCCCAGAGGTCTCGACCCCTTCCCCGGGACCCGCTTCTCGTCCCGAGTCCTTCTCGTTGACGGCCCCGAGGCCCGGCCAAGGCCCCGGAGGCCGACGGTAGCGACCCCCCCCCCCGCCGCGATCTCTTCGCGACGCGAGGGGGCCTCGGTGCGTCACCGACAGAGACCCAGTCGTGCGACGTCCTGATTTTCTGAGGACACCGTCCCCGGAAGCCCCAGCCTTTTCCCCGGGACCGGTATATTTCATCCCGTGTGGATTTTGTTGGCGGCCCCGCGGCCTGGCCGCAGGCCTCCATGGGAGCCCCGAAGATGGTGAAACGCCCCCGTCCTGAAGCTTTTTTTCTGCGACGGGACTTTGCAAAAAACCTGCGACGGTTTTTTGCAATCCTGCGACAGGTTTTTTGCAATCCTGAAGCTTTTTTTCTGCGACGGGTTTTTTGCAATCCTGCGAAGGTTTTTTGCAGTCTTTCATCCTGAGTGGCTCTTTGGCGGCCCCGAGGCCCGGCGCAGGCCTCCAGGAGCCCGGGGAAACGGCGAGATGCCCCCGTCCCGAAGCTTCTTGCTTTTTTGCGACGCGAGCACGTCTTCTGGGAAGCAGGGGCGCGCAGCCGGCGCCTCCGCGGCCGGCGTGGCCCAGTGGGCGGGCACCTCCGGCTTCGGGGCGCTGGCAGCCTCCCCGCCACCCTGCTTTACCAGCCTGGAACAGATCCCTGTCCCTGTGCTGGGCAGCTCCTCATCACGATGCCACTCTTAGGCATTCCATTATTTCTGGAGGGCGAACCCCTGAGATTGTCATCGCCTTTGGGCGTGGCAATCTTAGGGATAGGGACAAGTTCGAGGCTGGTAACCTGCGGCGCCTGCGGCTCGCCTCCCGCGGCCTCGGCACGATTGGAGGAGGAGAAGGGGGAAAAGGAGGATGTCGAGATAGGTGGAGGAGGAGGAGGAGGAGGAGGAGGAGGAGGAGGAGGAGGAGGGCCAGGAGGAGGAGGAGGATGAGGAGGATGAGGAGGAGGAGGAGAAAGGAGGAGCCGATGCCACCCTGCGGCGCCTGCGGCTCGCCTCCCGCGGCCTCGGCACGCTTCGGGGACCGGCTGCGCTCCCGGGCCTGGCCGGCTTGCACGCGCGGGTGAGGGCGGGAGAGCGAGGAGCGGCCACAGCATGCAGCACCGGGGGCGAAGCCAGGGGCGAAGAGCTGCGAGAAGGCCAAAGGGGCCTCCCTGGCGTTAAAGTCGGGCCTGTCCCCTGTACAAGGGAATGTTGGACGAACAGTTTACAAAAATAGTCAAAAAATACCCTAAAATGCCCAAGCATGGTCAAACAATCCTCCCCAGACTATTGTTTGACCATTTCTGGATCTTCCTCCTGAGGAGGGACAGGCCCGACTGAACCCTGGCAGTGTGGCCCTCCCTCTCGCTCGAGACATCCCCGGCCTCCAGCTCGGGGAGGTATCCTGGACCTCCTGGCTGGAGGTGGCCGCCCCTGGTGGTGTTGCTGTCGCTCCGCCTCCCTCCGAGGGGGGGCAGGAAGAATTGGCAGCGAACTGGGAGAGCGGATCGGATCGGAAAGGTATGCCGAATCGGCTCGGAGCCGGAAGCGACTCGGTTCGGCGGCGCCAGGATGCACCACGGCGCCATGCGAGCCTCGGGCCGCGCCGGGCCGACCGAGAGTCGGAGTCAAGAATCGCATCGGGCCGCCCAGAGCCGACATACCGACTCGGATCGATCGGATCGGCATGGTCCCTGGGGGGGGGGGGGGGGTGGACGCCCAGCCC